>OX596246.1:10993505-11159262 GCA_951394255.1 Polyploca ridens | reverse complement strand
ATTAGAGTTTCCGATTCTTAAAAATCATTGAATTCGACACTAGCGCCACCGAGTGATGACGGAAGTGAGATGAACTACGACAGGTGAGTATTTTGACGTTTTTCAATAGGATTTGGTATTCTGAAACATAATTCACACGCCAAATCGGGTTGCGAGGTGAGTTGCGAGATGACTTTCGAGATGATTTACCTTTTACAGAATAGCATACCTGGTTCCTTGATGTATGTTTTCTATCTTACGTACCAAAGTTCGAATTAAGTAATCTTCAAGCGATTCCAAATAACACGATTTTTATAGGTTTTAATTTTATTTCCAAAAACTAACGACTTATTCATTTTGAAATGAATGCTTATATACGCAGATATACATCTAGATTACATTTAGATTTATGTCTGTTCTTATATATATGTTATCTCTACACTAGTGTAGAGATAAGACGTATCTAATAATTTCGATGAAATTTGGAGGTTTTGGGGGCGAAAAATCGATTTATATCGCTAGATGTAGCTAGTATCTCGGTTACCCAGGTACGATCTTTTATTAGGCTCTACCGATTACAGTGAATTTCATCTGCACACACAGGATGAAAAGTACCAGGACCTACAGTGTCCTACATATACGAAATTACTTACAAATCCGTTCTGTCGTTCCCGTGACTGGGAACAAACATACATACCGAAATTTCGTATTCATAATATTATTAGGATATAAATTCTTGCTGAAACTAAAGTATAAAATCAGTCGGTTCATAAAAGTACCTAATTGTAAAAGTCGGAAGAGGTTCGAATCTTTGTGGTTAAGTTAGAATTCAATATTTATGCCACAGTGTGACCTAAATATCTTTAATGGGATGGGGTTTGTAATTCCCTGGGGGGCTAAAAAGAAAGCCTAAGCAATATTGCAAATGGAATTCAGTTTTTCGAATTCTCGACAGGCTTTCGTAATTTCAATATATTTTAGTAAAATAGTCACTAATTACAATTCAATTCATTAAAAGATTCGGAATTGATGAATTGCATAAGATCTGCTGTAATTTCGAAAAAATGAATTCCATTTGTACCTAATATTGTTTTAGCTTCCTATCATATAAACAGGGGGGCTCCCTGTTTATATGATAGGTACTTTACTGAATACCGATCACTACTTTCAATCTCATTGAAGACAGATTCCTATAACATCTACCTATTAGTAGTCAGTATTTAAATACTTAAATATTTAAAATGTTATTAAATCTCGGTATTGAAAAGATTTTTATTGTTACATTAATTTATCTACTGGTTTTATGAAATACAAATAAATTATAAATACATAAAGAAGATAGTATAATTTATGGAATATTAAGATGGCAGGTTTTCGTGCTGCATTGAATTAAATCAACTTCATGGTTATAACCACATAACCCCACCTGTTAAATATTAAGCATTCTGTCTACCAAATTCCAATTTGTTGTATGGAGGACTGCTAAAGTATGCCAATGTTACAAGCTTTTATTTAACTAAGTATGTAGTTACGGGTGGAATCTTGCAAGTCGAATTTCACCCACTTCCAGTGGTCGGATTAACTTGATTAACTTGAACAATGCAAGTACAGTCAACAAAAAGTAGTCACAAAAAAAAGCTTGTATTAAAAATTAAATTAACCAAACATCTTATTTTACATGTTTTTGTTGTGATAATATTTAACCGCTAGATTAGTACAGAACAGTTTTCCTAAATTTTATTAGGAAACTAGCGTCTGCTCGCGGCTACGCCCGCGTGGCCTACAGGAAACGACATATTTTTCTACAACAGTAAAACAAAACTAAACAACTTCATCCCGCTTTGAGGGTGGAATTATTAAAAACGCTGAGACACGTATAAATTAATTTTCAATCTTCAGCCTATACACAAAATTTGAAGATCCTAACTTCGAAACTGATGAACTTCCATACAAACTTTCATCCCCTTTTTTACCCCCTTAGGGGTGTAATTTCGAAAAACCCTTTCTTAGTGGATACCTACTCTTCACAAAGAATAAACCCTCTAAATTTCATGTCTCTAGGACCAGTGGTTTAGGCTGTGCGTTGATATATCAGTCAGTCAGTCAGTCAGTCAGGACTTTGAATTTTATATATATAGAAGATAATAAGTATACGTGTAGGCATCCTAAATTTACGTAACCGTAGCATAGTTCTTATAATAATTAATATCCTATGTACCTAGCACATTCTTCACACACGGGCCGTCTGATCCCAAACGAAGCAGAACTTGTACTATGGAGACCAGATAACGAATAAACTACGTTTTAGTTCCGTATCCAAAGGGTGCCAAACGGGACCTATTACTGAGCCTTCGCCGTCTGTCCGTCCATCCATCTGTCAGCACAAAAATAGCCTGTAGAATGACAGGTAGGGTATTTTACCAACCACGCCAACCGGTACGTCAAAAATCTATTCAAATAAGTGCCTAGTCGGGTAAAAAGAATATTATCCTCGTATTTTTTCTAGTTGGCGCTCTAATGTTATACGTATTTACTTTGGGATCAACAAACTGAATAATATGTATGAATTGTATAGTAGGTAGATATAACAAGATAGGAATAATCGATAAATTGTTTAGCGCGTGAACTTTCGTCGGTACCAGTGTCGGCGACACTTATTTTAATTTTAAATGCGCTTGTAAGCAGTAGGTACCGAGTATTTACGGATAAGGAGGCGTCGCTATTTTCTAACACTCAATATCAGATAAATAAAACGTTTTTATGGAGCGCATAATATGTTGGAAGACATGCATTTTTTAGGAATCCCTATTTAAATAAGGATCCATTTTAACGGAATGGTGAGATTGAGAGAAAATCAGTATACCAAGTATAAGAGCCTAAAATGGCATGTCTATTTGTAGCCATTGCGGATATAATTCATGCTATCGATTCATGGTTCCCAAAAACTATTTGTAAATTTTCGGAATCTTGAATGTGGTCGAAAAATTTTTTTAGCATTCACTCCTTACTTACTTTCTCCTTTTTCTCACATACATAAATCAAAATTATTCAGATAAATTGTGGCAAATGTGACATCTAGTTCATGGGCAATTTTTTTTTATTTATATCACTAAGGTGGCAAACAAGCATACGGCCCGCCTGATGGTAAGCAGTTACCGTAGCCTATGGACGCTTACTTTTTAATTGTGAGTATAGAGAATAAAGAATAAATTTATTTGCCAAAACATGTGTTAAAATATGCAGATGTACATACATTTAGAGTTACAGACAGACATGTTTTACCGGGGAGCCGGTGTATAGTATATAGTAGACTAAATATCGTATATAGCACCGCTCTTCACACAAAATATTTGGAACGTAACTGCACCAGTAGTTTTGCCAGTGTACAATTGGATTTACATAAGTACCTGGGTATCTGCAATTACTTTGGAACTCTTATTACCTATGCATGGTCTTACTCGTTACTTGGCCGGTTTGAGTCTCGATACAAAGATGCGTTGTATTTATAAAGTCGGCTGAAATTTCCGAATTTATTGATAGATTTCCAATAAAAATCTTCCATACAAACCTTGTCCTGACAATTACGAATAAAACAATAAAACAGCGAAATCGGTCGAGCCGATCTCATGTGATGCTCAGTCATACATGATTTTTATAGATATAGATAGATTATACTAGGTAAATGCCCCTCCCTTGTACGTCATTGCTTTTGGTAAAATAAACGTAAACATATGTGATTTATAAATATATATTTAGTAAAAACTATTTCTTTATGGTAAATGCATGTGAAATTTTAAAACGTCCTAAAATTGTACTCAATTTGATACCAATAGTTCACGGTTTGCTTTGGTTGGGACCTGAAGGTTGCGCGTAGCTGAACTTTATTAGGTTTGCAACATTCCCAATAGCTACATTCCGTCGCAAAATATCGTTTATTTATAATACATACCGATCAATAACAAGATTATGATAATAATAAATAAATAATTAATAAAGAATAAATTATTATACTGGGTGGAGACTTCGAGATGGCATATTTTCGAAACCTAGGTTGGATTAGTCATGCTGAACAACTTTTACTATGGGACCAACACTGAATTCTCAAAAAACTTTTATACATTATGACCGAGCAAAGTTGACATTTACTATGAGAATCTCCACCTGTTATAAACTGAATTAAATTTGGTATGTACCTATTGGTTTATCTAGATATCAAGTTAGATTTAGGCTATTTTCGATTTAGTGAGGTAGTAAAAACGGTTACATAGAAATTAGCGAATTGTTTGCTGTGGAATTAATATACTTTGCAATTTTTACAGTGATTTCTTAAATATTTATTTTATTCGTGTTATTTTTTATATTCCGAAAGTAGGTAAAATAGCTAAACGGTAATAGGTAAATACATGAATTATAAATCAAATATTTTCTCTATACTACATAATTTTCATTACGTACCTAACCGTAAAAAGTTTTTTTAAATGATTACCTATTTATTTGAGTAGATTTTTAGGATAAAATTATGTGAGGAACCTTCAGAAGTAAGAACTATTTATTTTATTTTAGATGTAAGTAATTTGTAATCACACTATACTAAGGAATCGTGAAATTTTAGTGTATTTTTAAATCGGCTACAAAATCGACATAAGAAAACCGACAAGTATGACTGACTTATCTGACTTTGTAATCAGTCACTGTTTTGAAGTATGCAAAGGAGAAGCGCGTGTTAAAATCTCAAAATTTATAAAATGTATAGTTCCACAGATTATTTTATCTTTTCAAAATAATACTTAATTTCAGTCAGATTAGAGTTCTATGTGGACTGAAAGATGGAAGAAAATATAAGTATTAAAACTTGTTTAAACTTAGAGATCGGCCGTTTTTTGTCCTTACCGTAGATTTTATGGCACATACTTAGTTATTTATTATTGATAAGTCTACTTTATAGTTATTTAGGTTTTACTTGTAAATCATTTCGATCTATAATTTTCAAAACATTCATATTATTTCCACTATTTGGTTGATTCTCAAAAGAGGTCGACATCAGTAAGCGCTTACGTCGGACTACGAGCTACGAATCAATAAACACTGACCTACATAACATAAAAGTTTGCATTTGCTGAGTTATTTATCCGACCATATAAGATTGAAATGGTTAAAATTGTACCCTTTCAAGATTCATCAATCATTGGATCAGCCTATCGACCTGTCAATTATGTCATACTACATTTATCTGGCAGGTGTTGGTTAAACGACTGATTATAATGCGTTAATGAGCACAATCCCAAGTCTTGCATGTATGCTTCTAACGATTTATTTATCTTTTATTTAGGTACGATAAGAACTCAAGTAATGCTGAATGGTAAGTCACATTCCTAACTTAAATATAACTTTTAAGTAAATTAGCAGAGGTTAAGTTAGATGGGCCACATTCATTATTAGCGTGCGTTGATGTCGTTTGTTTGTTTTTCTTAAAATCGATACTTGTAGATGTAGAGAGGAATTGTTAACTAATATCGTTTCGCATATTTACAATACAGATATATTTTATTTTCATATCATATAAAGATCTAAAAGATACATATTGGCTTTAAACCGTTGAAAAAATGAACAAATATGTATCAAGATACTTGGTCGATACAACATAATGTCTGGCAAGTGGCATGTTTGTTTAGATTCTCTGTCAATAATGTAAGGATACTCGCTTTAAAATTTTCCTCATCGGTTTTAATCGACGCTTAGTCTTAGCAAGTACCACATGAACTTCAGTTAATACCTATAACCTAAGCCCGAGACTTTCTCTTTAGCAATTCAAGAAAGTTCACGATTAAAATAACAAGCAGAGACATAAGAATTTATTTACTTGTATTAAATGGTAGGTTCACGTACGTTTATTACATCTCGTTGTGAGTTATCTGGGATTTTGGGTCACCTCGAATGTAAATCATAGGTACTTAAGTGCTGGTGTATTTATCAGAGGAACTTAATTAAACCAAAGGCAGCGATGGCCTGGCACTGAGGTATAAACTCTTAACCATGGCGCCGTCGTAAATAACCTATATTTTATTGATAAGACCCTTGGACACTTTTGGAAACATACGAAAAATGTTACTTTGTCAAGCATAAATAATCTTTTTATGACGAGAGGCGTAGGTAAAGGCTCAAGGATTTATAAGTAATAAATATTTTACGACATGAATTAATATTCCGATCGTTTGCCGTGACGTTGTTTTTATGACTTATCATTTTTGTGGTGCGACGCGATGGACTGCGACGCAAGCGCACCTTTACACTTTTGAAATATTGGCCGAACTGAGTATAAAACTTGAATCTCCATAAAATGCTTTTAACAAGCATTATTTATAACCTTAAATATTGTACCAATACTATGAACCTTAGGACTCAAACTACTTTCATATTAAAAACCTTTGTGAATGAGTTAGTAAATATTTAGGGAACGATTTAGCCTTTTTACCTTTAGTTATACATGAATTACGTACTATACGATGTAGTTATAATGTAGCTAGATGTAGTGAAAGTTACTAGAAAAACGAATTTAGTAAAAGGATATCTTGCCTCAGTATTTATAGTTTTACGAATAATATTTTCTTTGACAAAAGGCTAAGATTGCTATAACGTAAGATAAGTATGTACAGCTATATAATTTGGACATGGGAAGTATATGCTCATTCATGGTTTTGATTAAATCGGAGCAAGCCTACAAGTTTGCGGAGTTAGTCGTCAATTACTCTCGCAAGTCGGTACGACTCGGATGCGACGGAGGAAGACAACAGCTAAAACTAATGCGAACTAGAGGCGTCGACTAGCGACTTGTAATTACTGCTTGCAAAATTAATGCACTGAAACTTGGATGAAATGAAACCGGCGCATGAAGTTAGCCGATGTGCAGAGAAGACTTGCTTGTTGATGTCTCGGGTTAAACTTTGAATTCGACGCTCTGTTTACTTTTCTAGCATTATGTATAAAACAACAATACAAAAACTATGTTATGCTCATTTTTAATTACATCTAGCAATATTTCATAATGATTCTATTACCGTAGGTATACCGAGTACCTACATATATTTTTCATATACTATATCAACATATTGAGTGTATTCATTAAACAATTTATATTGTATTCAAAGATTTTATTATCAATGGATTTCTTTAGATGTACCTCGTGAAAATTTGTGGAAATGTCGTAAACACGTATGCCTCCACAGCTCGCTATTTGTGTAACAATAAAGTATGAACTGGCCAACGGCCAAACACACTCAATCTATGCAGTGTGTATGTAGGTATGATGTAGGTACGTGACTATTACATGATGATTATTATTTGACAGCATCTTGTCATTTAAATTAATTATTGGTAAAATATCTATTTACATTAAAACTGCTGTTGGTACTAAGATAAATATTGGGAGAAGGGTCACGCTTTCAGAAAAGCCGTGCATTGTTGTTTACGATTGGTATTTTATATCAATAAAGGAAGTAACTAACCTTTGTCGAAAACCCGCGATCACAGACGGTGCACTTAAATGGGCGTTCCTTGGTGTGGCTGCGGTAATGTATCTCCAGAGCGGAGTTGCAGGCGAACGTCTTGTAGCAGATGTTACACGTTGTGTTGCCGCGCACTGCACACAAATAAACGCACTGTTCAGTGTGGATTCGATGTCACTAATAGTACTTCAATGGAACGCACGATTACACTTGTAAATATGCTAGGAGGAGTTGATTCACTTGCTCAGAGTTAATTTGGTCAATTGTTTACGTGTATTCAGGCGCCCGGTAAATGAATTATTACATATTAGTTGGCGATTGAGGATGAGTATACAAAGGAATGGAAATTCGGGCGACCGGGGCGGACGAAAATATAATATCCCGCTATCGCATACCTGCGGGAGGAAACGCGAGTCCGAGCGGGCTGAAGGGTGATCCTCCGAGAGCACCGAGCGCGGCGAGTGGCGTCGGTGGTGATGGCAGCGGCGAGTGCAGTGGCAGCCTCGGTGGCGTCGACAGCGTCGACATCGTAGGCGACGGTGGCGAGGCCCGCGCGCTCCTCCCGCTCTCCGAACCTGTCGCCGATGGGAGGGAAGCCGTTGTGGTGATGGTTTTTATTTCGCATTCGGACGCCGAGGCGTAGACGGAGAGCGGCGAAGTTCGACGATCTTTCATATCTGAGTCGTCGTCGAACTCCCGAATGGCGGGCTCGCGGTCGTCCCGGCCGCTCTCATCGTCGGTCCCGCGGGAGTCCGCCCGTCGGTCGCCGGGAGTAGTCGGAGTAGGGAACATGGGTGGTGGGATGGGACGATAACAAGGATAGTCGAAGACGTCTGACCCGTTACTTAATGATTGCGTACCCTCGATATCGATGTTTCGGATTTGATCGTAAGAGATATTAACACGTTCGACAGTATGAAGTCGGATATGCTGATGTAATATTGAAGGATCTGTAAATTTTTTGTGGCATACGGGACATTGATGTAACATTTGCGAGGGAGGTTTTATTCGATGGACGCCCATATGCGTTTTTAAATTGCCTTTAGTGGTGAAGGCTCGACCACATAATTTACATCTGAAAGGTCTTTCACCTGTATGGGTTCGATAATGCATTTGTAACGCACTTTTGCAAGAGAGAACGCGATGGCATACTATACATTCATTTGGATCAGATAATTTATTATCGATGTTATCTACTAACTGCTGTAATTTTGATGTTTCAGACGTTTTAGTTATTTCTATCAAACTCTCCCAAGAATTATCGTTGCTACCCGGTCGTGGTAATATTGAATTATAAAATATAGGGTCGCGTGCCAAATCTACGTCAACGACATTGTGAACTATGTTATGGAATGGAGTAATACTTCCCGAGGAAATACTGCTTGGGGGTGAATGAGGAAACAAAGGATATGTGGGAAAAGTACGAAGTCCCGTTGCTATTGAAATTGGTCCAGATATCGGTGAATTCTTACTTGAGAGATTTTCCGGTTGGTCTGGATCGGGCTTCACGTGTGGACTTTCTCTGCCAATTTGATCTTCATTGCTATATTTTGAGTCCATGCTGCAATCGTCGAATGGGGAAGTTGAAGGGTATCGGTCTTGTTCTACATCATGTGCAGCTTCGTGTTCCTCGGGTTCTCGTTTGGGTGAAATACGGTCGGTGTCTTCAAAACTGGAATCTCTTTGACTTTCTTCATCATGTGGCTCGGACTTAAAAACTTCAGGTGCAGATCGGGAAGGGCTCGGCGCAGAAGGTTTACTGAGATCAGCCGGAGCATCTTGTTCTTCACGCATCGCAAACAGTGGATGAGGAGGAAGAGGTTTATCTCCGAGTGGTCGAGGTGGTAGCAAATCGTGGTGTTGTGGTCTGTATAACGGCAAGCTTGGCGGAAAAGGAGCTGGTGCCCCTGGTGGGAACTGGAGTGGATGGGGTGGCATACCGGGGATCGGTCCCGGAGACAGCTGCGCTAATAACGGCGGATGATATTTATCCAGATGTTCTGGTATTGGATTAGGATTCATCTTAACATGCGGAAATTTCGCTGTGTGTCTTTGAAAATGAACTTTGAGATTTCCTTTGGTTGTAAATCGAGATCCACAAACATTACATTTGAAAGGTCTTTCACCTGTGTGAGAACGAATGTGGATTTGTAGAGCCGAGTCACTTCCGAACACTTTTCCGCAGTATCTGCAGCGATGCTTGAAAAATGGCTCATTTCTTCCTCCGGATTTCCCATCATATGGCGACATTTTCCCAGACTTACGAAATGCGAGTTCATCGGCTAGATTATTTGCTAATAAGCCTTGTGACGCATTATCTAAAACTTCTTGTGCTCTCTTTTGTAACATTTCAAGCGTATTGGGTTCGTTGAGGGACGGTGGCGGATCGTTGTTTGTGATTATTGAAGATGCTAAGGAAGACGATATGGAACTGTACGGTGGATGGCTCATCATAGGTGGAGAGGAATTTTGAAGTTTTGGAACGGAAATCGGTTCTGATTTAGGATTAAGGTGCGAATGAGTCGACGGCAAGCTTTGGCTAGTAGGAGGAATAGGAGCAACAGGAGTAGGCTCCCGTGGCGGACGAGGCGGTGACGGCGATCGAGCGATTGGCGCCGGCATTATGATTGGTTCTGGTTCACTCGGCGGTGGGCTTGGATTATCATCTTTCCGTCGCGTCAGTGAGAGTTGGTTTTGCAGTTGACGAATTAGTTGTAACTGGAATACTTGTTGATGTTGCAAAGTAAATAATGTGCTTTGTAATACAGCGAGTTCATGAAGGGCGGCTTCATTATCAGCATTATTTGCCATTGCAGTTGCAGCAAACTGTGCCACAGCCACTTTAGTATTTTGTAATGCTTCCAGTGTGACATGGCCAGCAACGGGGAAAGGGAGTCCGACTGGTGGTACATCCCCTTCAGGCAC
The DNA here is from genome assembly GCA_951394255.1 of Polyploca ridens. Classification (NCBI taxonomy): domain Eukaryota; kingdom Metazoa; phylum Arthropoda; class Insecta; order Lepidoptera; family Drepanidae; genus Polyploca; species Polyploca ridens. Next base: position 11,148,856 of record OX596246.1, on the reverse strand, counting down.
TTCCGCTTCGCCATCTTCGAGGCTGTTATTATTTTCAGCATCTTGTCTGTGCCGCCGCACTTGTTCTAATCGTTTATTAGGTCCATCCATTTCCTCATCCCCTGAAACGACCATCTCTTCGGGATCGGAGTGCATTCTCTCCTCCCCCATTTGCATAGCTTTCTCATCGCAAACTCGCTTATGATATAGGAACTCGTGCAGATTCTCAAACTGTTCCTGACAGCGTGGGCACATGTGTGCTTCGGGTCGTTCTCGTGGTTCGTCACAAACATTGTTTATATCTTCCTCCGAACATGAACCGGAACTTTCACCTAGAACAATGAAAATAACAATTATTAATTAATTTATTCGTATCTTTTCGTGAACCAAAACAGGCATTTGGGATTTCTGTAGGCTTTAAAATTATATAACTAATACAAATAATATCGACTTTCGCTTCAAAGATACTGGTGGTACTTTTGCGTTAGCGAATTAGCTTGAAGCACGTTTTTGACTGATTTAAAAGATCTAAAACCTATGATAGCATATAAGATTTTTGAATGAAATATGAAAGCACAAAATATTATGACTATTGGCTATTGAATGCCGTCATACAGTAAATTAATCACTAAGATTCGGTTGATGGCGGTTATAATGGAATAATACGTATTTCACTTTTGGGCCCAAAACAATATTGATATATTAATAAATTAACATAATTTTATGATACCATAGAGACAGAACATTAGTAGAGTAAACCTTGTGCAAGGCGTAAGCAGTTTGCATACAGATGCATTAATAGATATATCATACACTAGTTACTTAATAGACCCCTGCCTCAGGTTCGTGAAATACATTTGTTAAAGTCGAAAGAGTTCGTGCAGCAGCTGCCATGACCGTACTTGTGTCACGGTTAGGGCACATACTCTAGCTAGTACAATCACTCTACTAATATTCTATCTCTATGATTGATAATCCTAATTGGTTTGTCACCCGAATCGGTTGTGTATAACCCTGAATCTCGAGATGACCATAGAGGAGATTGAAGAAGCGTAACATAAAATAGCGTCACTGCAAAGGGTTGATTATGATGATGAATAAGTGTTGAATTTGTGAAAAGCTGGTAAATGTTCTATGAAGCAGATAATATTTTCTTAATTTTTATTTTATTAAAGATTAAAAAACAAAACCTCTACGTAATAATAGTTTCTATGCCTATTTCATGGTGAAATTAAATTAAACATAAAACTAATAAAACGTTTTTCTGATTCTATAAAATAAACCTAAATAATTTTCTAATTATAGGCATGAAATATCAATAATAAATAATCTTCTATACCTAAAACAGCACCATGCGCGATTGTCTTGTGATAGGCAACGCCAATCTAGAGATTTAAAATTTGGAAGAAATATTCCTTGAGTACGATAATGCGCAGTAGAGATTTTTGAAATTCGAATCCTATAGAGGTGAAATGGGGCGGTAAAGTTTGTATGAACAAATCTAATCTAATCTAATCTAATAATATATATAAAATGCTTTTGTGGGTACGTAAATACGCAGTTTTCTCAATCACCACCAACCCCAATCAACTTCCCGCTGGGGTGGTAAATACCCCTTGGTCTCCAGGTGGTAGTAAGGGACTTTGGTCGCGGTGGGTGGAAGGGGGTGGTTGTGGGTGGCGAAAATGTTAAAACATATATTGCTGTCCTTTTCTAACGCATGAGGACTTCTGAAAAGATCACAAAATTTTATTTCTGGAATGGAAAGATCCAAAATGTGTAAAACGGTTATAATCGATCTGGAATGTTCTAGAAAGTTCAACAAATATCTGGAATGATCTAGAAAATTCTAGAGTGAATGCAAACTATTACTATCGATATAGCATGTTTTGAGAAAGTTCTACAAATTTCTGGCTTCATCTAGAAAGTTCCAAAATGTCCAAAACTAATAACAGTTTTGTCGAATCGAGTTAGAATGTTCGAGAACGTTCTAGAAATTTCCCGAATGATCTAGAATGTTCTATAATGAGTGCAATTTATTATGATCGATTTAGAATGATCGAGAAAGTTCTAGAAATTTTCCGAAAGATCGGGAAAATTCCAAAATGAATTGATTATGATCGATTTAGAATGTTCGAGAAATTTCTAGAATGATCTAGGAAGTTCCAAAATAAGTGAAATTTATTATGATCGATTTAGAATGTTCGAGAAAGTTCTAAAATGAGTGCAATTTTAAATGTTAGAGAAAGTTCTAATTTTTTTTGGATTGATCTGGAAAGTTCCAAAATGTGTACGAGTATTATTATTGATCTAACTAAAAGAACAAAATCGAAATCGAAAATAGAAATCTATAATATCTGTTAAAAATGTATCCTTATATATTTTTTATACCACTAAATATGCGATGTATTTTAACCCGAGCAACGCCGGGATTCGCTGCTAGTTTTTTTATAAAGTTACGATGATGAAGAATTGTAAGCATAATCTTCAATAAGTTTTTGTTAAAAAAATAAATAAATACAAGTTTTTTTTTGTGACTGTACTTGCAATGTCTTCCAATATACTAATGTATACCAAATATCAAGACAATCCAACCACTGGAAGGGCTGGATTGTGGGTGAAATTCGACTTGCAATATTTGACCCGAACATATGTATGTTCGGGTTGCAAGTTAATAAAAAGCTTGTAAAAAGAAAACGTGATAACACTTTAAAAACATACACTCCAAATAAATTAAAATAACATTGTTGAATTTTTTTAAACATTAATCTTCTAGTTTCGTGGCAAAGTTTGTAATAGAAAACATAGGTTTTTTGAAGGTACGTCTTTGTAGGTACCTAATAGGTATTTTTTAAAGTAAAGAGCTTTCGTACACAAGTAAATTACGCTTAACGTTGGATGACAAATATAATAGAGAAATGTAATTATTTAACTAAAACTGCTGACGGTCTGCACGAGCGAATACGCGGGTGAAAAGTTAGCTTAATATAATATTTCTTGTACAGAACCAAACTCTACTACAGGCTAATAAGACGAAAGGTAAACTGTTTAAGCTACTCAACAACAGATGTCGCTAGTAGTAGGTAATATATACCGAGACCGTATCGAGACTATGAACTTTTTGTTATATCGGTTGGGATACTTTAGTGATTTTTTTTAAATTTTGTAGTCATTATTAGGATAGAGCAGGTATTTTACTTTTATGTAACATTGAATTGGACGTGTGTCAATGTGATTAGACAACGCATTAGGATAAAACTATGGGCGAGCCGGGTTAATGAAATAGAAATTCATTTAATTAATGATATGTATACGTCGGAGGTTTCAGGTAGGTAGGTACTTCATTAAACAATGCTTTAAATTTACATATCTAACATAAACTATTCCTATTGTTAATCTAACAATCATATCTTGAATATTTTGCACAATTATCTATCAGACCTACAACTTCGCAAAATATAACTTTACTTGATAACTATTATTTTGGGTATGTTAAAGTTAGAAGAGCTCCTTATCAAACTTAAGTAAGTTATTAGGTAGGTAGGTACTATTATTGCATATATTGCGTAGTTATATTGCATATTATTATTTTATATACTGCATACATTGCATTTATTGCATAGTTCATAGTCTCGGGTTACGGTCGTAAGGCACGCGTTGGATAGAAACCGGTGGAGGCAGCCTAGATCATCCGCTCTAGAAGTAAACCCGATACTGACCACGATCCTCAGACATGAGGGAATGACTAAAGAGAGGCACTATTAGTAACTTCCTTTAAAAAGTTTAACCTATTAGAGTTATGATATAAGTAGTGACAATATTAACGGGCCGGTTGACGATACATTGTACCTACTGACTGCTGCACCGCAAGTTGTTGTTGTTGGGTTCACTTCCCGCCCATGACAAATATTTGTGTGCATGAAAATGTCTATTTGTTCCGAGTCTGGGTGTAAAGTAGATATAAATGATTTACAAGTAGTGCTATATCACTTATCTGGTTTCCATAGTGCTTAGTTTGGAATCAGATGGCCGCGTGTGAAGAATTATCCCAGGATATTTATAATACCTAGCTAACTCACTACCTAATCTACGTACTTATCCCTTTCGCACCTGAATAATACGATAGTGAGTTCATTATTTCTAAGATTCTACAACGTAGTCTACACACCTGGTGGTCACGAACGTGCTATGCACTTTTTAGAAGTTGTGTAAATGGTATATTTTTCAAATATGTTTTTCCATGATACTTACCGTACATAATAAGATTTTATAGGAAAGAAAAAGATTTGAACGGAAAAACATCTCAGGTGCGAAAGGGCTATGTAAATTCTAACCCCCTTATTCATAATCGCTTTTTAACTAAATCAGTGTAATAGTATGCCACGTCCCACTCTTTCGATCACCAAATATCTGTCAGATAAAGACTTCGGAATTTTAGCTAATCAACGTTTGATAACTTTATTGTGAATAAGGGGGTTAATGTTAAGACAAATTATGTTTCTTATACATTTTGAGCAACATTCATATAAACATACAAAAAATATGAAACAGCCGAGTTCAGCTGCAACGAAAAAGTTCGTTAGCGATGTAGGTCCTGTTTATTAAACATTTTTTGAAGAATGTTTTTTTGCGAGTTCGGTTATTAAAAAGGCTATGAATATCCAAGTTACAAGTCGTTGGATGTATTTTAAAATAAATTAAGCGATATATTTTTTGCCATTTGAATTCCGTTGCGTTCTGTAGGTATGTAACGGAATTTGAGAAGACAGCAAATTCATTGTTCTTGTTTAATAAAAAAATTAAAGAAACATAATATAATCATCTAAAATATTTCTTAAATATAAAAATATACCGCATACCCACATATAAAATGGTCTTGAAGAAGTATTACATACCTACATCATTACTTTTTTATTTATGCAACGCTTTGCTGCAGTAGCGACTAATAAATTGCTCAGACAAACTTTAATTAGGCACCTATATATTTTATTTCAATTAGCTTAGATATTATGTTCATATTTTTTGTAAAAGTTTATATTTTATCAAAGCTAGACAAATTACTACTAGGTAGGAGTTTCTTATTAACGACTAATCACTTTATTATTATTATACCTACGAGGAAGCTTGATACTATACCTAATCGCTCACTGGTTTACGAAATTGTAGGAAAACCTTTTTCGATGTTAGTAGGATAGCGAAGCGCTCGTGGTGTAGCATGATTAGACGATCGGCAAAGATAAACACCACTGTCGTGGCCGGTACATACCTGGAATATTACCTAATAGTACTTTTAATATTTGTTTATCCCGACTGCAATAATTTATTAAATTCAAGTTATATTGAAAATTCTATAGATGAAAGAGCTTGTTTTCTCTTTTCAGTTATTTTTTGTTTCACGCAGTCTGGTTTCTTTGTTTCTTTTAATAATTAAATTTATTTGTATTTTAGAATATTATATTTTAACAAACATAAATATTCTATTGAGTTGACTCGAGATAGACCTTCATAAAGATAACAATTTACATTAATATTTTCTCTCAATCTTTATTATCTATTTAATGTATTTTGTTGCTTTAAAATAGCGGGTAACATACATTGTCTACGTAGCTCACCGAAGCGAGTTTTATTAACAGTCTGGAAGAAATTGATTGTCCGTCCACCTGACTGTATTTAAGTAAGTTACCACTGTGGTACCATAGACCACTGACGTATTCATCACCAAAGGGATTGCCAATGTCTTGTCGACCTTTTACAGAGCCTAGAAGGCGCTGCAGAACCAACTTGGCGAAAGATTTTTAACTTGATAATGGTACCTATTTTTTTTTTTCATTACCCTAAGGTTGCAAGGAACAAGTCACTTTATCGACAAGGCCGACTTAGTTGATTTCACAATTTTTCTTGTTCTCTATGTTTTATGTTGTTCTGGCAAGTGGTATACCATACAATATACAGGTTGTTGTTTTGGTCAGCAACGAGCGACTCAGGGTCGATAATACAACTGATACTGGTGCTAAAAAAAATATTAAAAAAATACTTTATTTTTTTATAATAATAAAAATAAAAATAATATTATTTTGAAAATCATGTAATAAGCTAAAATATAGACGTAATACTAAAAGGGAGTACGAGGGAGTAAAGGGGTGGGGCAATGGCGGCTTGCGCCTAGCTCTAGTCAGTGCACGTGGTTAGTGACCATACTTTGCGGTAATTTTATTTCAAATTGAATAAGGTATTTCTCAACGCATTTACAGTATTTAATGGAATTAAGTCCATTTTTGGAAAATGTATTTCTTGTACTACCGCTCCTGGGTCGCTTGTCGCTGAACAAAAAAACACCCTGTATATATTTTCTTGAATTCTTTACAACAATATTAGTCGAATTGCCTTTTAACCCCCTGCTTATTTCCAAACTTGCTGAGCATTTTCTGAATATCTGTTCAATATGGAAGGATCAAAATGAGCAATAGGAATGTAAGATGTTAAATATTGTAGTAGGTAATGTTATCATTATTATTTGCGTTTGGGCTAATAATAACCCAAGTTGACTGAAGCTATACTAATTTAAATCTAAGCTTTTCATGTCGTACCTATGTATGCACATGATATACCTAATCTTAAAATAACGTTACCTATTCCATTTTGTTTCGATATATTATTATCCGAGTCGGTGCGTTTTCGTATCGTTCTGTAGGTTCTTGTTATTTACCAAGAGCCATTTGTTCTCTTATTATCGAGGTTTACTAAACTTTTTTACTAAACGCATTTCTTATTCCTACCTAAGGCGCCGATCCCACAGAGAGAGTTCTAGAGTTCCGAGTTCCCAGTTCTGCGTTTCCGTGTTGACTATTGTGCACACAGCAAGCAGTTTAGAATTCTAGAATTCTGCAATATTCGCTACTGATCGCACATCATACACTTTTTTTACTTTCAAAGGCCCCACCTAGCTTACAGTCAACGCGGAATGCAGAACTCGGAACGCAGAACTCGAGAACTCTTATCTGCGGGATCGGCGCCTAATTAACGTTGGGAAAAAAGTTAAATAATATAAACAACAACATTGAAAAGAATAGAGAATTATATTTAAAAAAAAAATTGATGTCACTTTTATGTAGGCTTACCCCCTTATTCATAATAAAGTTATCAAACGTTGATTAGCTAAAATTTCGAAGTCTTTATCAGACAGGTGACATTTGGTGATCGAAAGAGTGAGACGGGGCACACTATTACACTGATTTAGTTAAAAAGCGATTATGAATAAGGAAGGGGGTTAATTTTTTTTATAAACATAAAAGAAATCTTGGTTTAAATCTTAAGTCTTCAGTCGTTTAATTATAGAGCAGGTTAGGCACTATTCTTGTTTTTTTTTATTGGAACCTGCATGATTTTCGCAACCAGCTGGCCTTTTCGGTCATTATAAATTTAACACAATTCACAAATATTAAACGCATAACTAAGTCATCGATATCAAGTTTATCCGTATTTTAGAACTATTTATCTTGTTTTATAGTTATTAGTTGTTCATTTAATTTAGAAAATATTTTTTTATTTTTGACTACCTATAAAGTTCTCGGTTGTGATGTTTTGTAAGGCGAGTGAAGAAATGAACACCGTAACAAAACAGGTATAATCCGGCTAAATGTTGTGGCCAGGATTAAATAACTCATTTGTTGCAAGATGCCGGCCGGTGCGTCTAATAGTTATTTGTAAAGAGAAGGATTAGTGGTGTATATTTATCGCAATATGGTGCTTTCGGTTTAGGAGCAGCCGCGGTCGTCTCAAAGGCGACAATATTGCGGCGATAACCACCGACGCGCGCCGCCGCTACCTTACGCGGAAATATTGAACAAAAAACTTTAAAAGTGTCATTATACTCCTAAATAGCGTGCCTGCCGCCCGACAAAAACGATACTGGATATTATTCAACATTTACACAAAACAACTTATGGTTTTTTTTGTAAGTTGAGGATTATTATTACATATAGCAATCAGAAATATGTAACGATTGGTAGAGTTTGCACTTTAACGTGAAAAAATAATACATTTATACTAAAATAATATTTTAATAGGCAGACAAACGAATTAGGTTCTGAGTGATAAATTAATATGATCGCCATTAAATATTTTAATGTATAGTCTGAGTCGGAATCGGGATTAATTAATCTACCTACTTACAGAAAGTCCATAATTTATACATCAACAGTAATTACTATTCATCACTCAAGGTAAATGGACGCTGATATGCATAAAATCTATCATTTTAGTCTAAAATGGGCAAGACTAACCGGCTTAGATATTGAACGAGTTACCGATATGAATTTAGGTATTCTTGAACGAACAAATGGCGGACATAAGTATTTCATAAGAATATGAAAGACAGGTTATTCCAATCATTAGTTGTCTGCAATAAAATTACTTTATAGATCTGTCATAAAAGTGGTATTGATATATAAACCCAATTCTAAGATACAAAGCTGTCTATAAAATTGAATTGTGCTCTTTATATAAATCAGAGCATATATACACACAGTATTAATATAAGCGTAGGGAATTAAACATAACACACATATACAGAATACAGTATTAATGTGACTGCTTAAAACTATGTTAAAAAATCAAAATTTAAATCCGTAATTTGCTGTAAGTGATGTAATTAAGTATGTAAAATTGTTGTAACTAAGAGCTGTGGATTTTGTCTTAATAAAAAATAAAAATAAAACATTTTTTGATAGTAATAGTCAGTTTTGTGACTCGCTCTATTTTTCATCTTCATATATGTTTTTTTAATTCGAATAGCTTTTCTGTAATAGATTAAAATGTATGAAATCCCAGTTTAGAAGACAAGTTTATATTTATCAAATCAATAAGTATCTTCTAATGTTTTGCTCTCTGTGTCGACTACTGTTCTTCCTACATAGTAGTAAGAAATGTTTTACTACTCCGTGGTCTTCAAAAAAAGTTACAAGGAAATGAGAGTAACTCCTTTTCGATAAACATTTCATACAAAGTGGATGTAAAACATAAAGACATATCAATACTATTTATAAGATTCTACTACTTAAAATCTGTATGTGAAATACAAGCACAGTGAGTCCAAATCATTTCTACCATTTCAACCTACCTCTTTAGGCACTTCCGGAAACCAGAAACATAAAATGAAAGAATTTCTATATTTACCAAAAATACACCACATAACAGTGACAATACAGGTAGGTTATATTTATTGAAACTTATTATTTCTTTATTGTTAAATCGTTATTATTTTACCTATCTATTATAGCGTAATGTTGACTTTATATTACTTATGTTCTTTAGTTTTCTTAATAACTGTAATATTGCCGCACACTTGAGGAAATAAATAATAATACTGTATTTTGTACATATTTGTTTTAATAACAACATAAAGCTGAATAAATTTTGTAGCTGTGTTGTTTTTGATAAATTCAATATAATTAATTTAATTTAGACCTGAGTGTACCTCAATTATATTTCAGGGTCGGCATCGCGCGAGTGATACCCCTGGTGTTGCAAGCGTCCATAGGCTATGGTAACTGCTTACCATCAGGCCGTATGCTTGTTTGCCACCTCATAATATAAATAAAAATATTTTTTTTTACTGCTTGTTTATAAACCTTATCTTTTCATATAAACCTAATACAAATTAAAACAACAATAAGTTGTCAGATTGGATTTACCTGAGTATATTTATGTACCTATCGGCTTATAACAACTTCTATAGTTACCTACGTACTACATTAAACATTGTATGTGTGATGCGCTACATAATCCTGACGAAATCATATTCGTCATTATATAAGATTTTGCTTAGAGTAAAATGGGGTCGCTTGTCCATACCGTGAAATCGAATTTTTTACCCAAATGTGTTAAAAGTTACTTTTTAACCAAAATAAACATTTGGGATTCTAACTAAAATCAACCTACAATGGTAACAAAACAGTAAAAAAATATACTTAATAGCATGTGACCTATACTACTACTAATTTTAAAATTGCATCACGACATTTAAAACTTGATAGATGGCCGTCAGAGATTTATCTATGAAACGAGGGGTATTTTTAAAACATTATTATTAATTATTAAATAAAAACAGGTAGGTATAATAGATATTATTGACCAACTTCGGTATGGGGTCATGTCGATGAAGATGCAACATTTATAAAATGCATAAATATTAGATATATCTTGATATGTATCAATATAATAAAAAATTAAATTATTTGTGTACTTCCGTTAGAACGCGTTAACAGTTTCTCTATCAGGTTGAAAATTGTACCTACATTGAAAAACGACGTATATCGGATTATTTCCTGTACACTAAATAATACAGGAAATACCTTACTTTATTAGTATGAAGATTTATAGAAGATAAATAACAACAATATTTGATGATTTCTATCCACTAAAACCACAAAAAAATTGCTCCATAAAATGGTATCAGTATTTGTACATTGCAAGAACTTAAATTTTACGTCACTAACTGACTATTTTACGTTGGTACTTCAGTGTACCTGGATAATATTTATTAAGTAAAGTATTGATTTTATCATATTCACTTTGAATTCATTAAGTCTCAGCTACATTCAATTATTATATTAGCTACTAATTAATTCAAACAAAATATTAAATACTCTTTAGGTAGGTATTAACACCACATCTCGTATGTGCGATGGAAGAGTTAAGCGCATGTTGAGATTTTCTATAGGTAATTTTTTTTTGCCATACCTATTCAATTTGACATTTTGAAAGATCTTTGCTCTCATAACTTTAGTTGTAAAAATTTACTGATAGTTTTCTGAACCTACTTATGTACCTAAGTACATTCAATATGGCTAAATATTAAAGAATAACTAGCACTTTTCAACAAAATACCTATCTACTTAGTTTTATATTAAATGTTTTGTCTTCATCACTACTCACCAGAATAATAATAAAACCTACTTGTGGAAGGTAAAGCCGAATTGGAAAATGCACTGCACTGTTTACTCACCCCGTTGGTGGCGAATTTTAGTGCTCACTTTCTGATGAATTCCAAATTTTATCGTCGCTAACTGAATCATTGTTGTTACTGATACCAAAACGGCAGTCAACAAAAGATGAATTGAAGGGAAACACGTTATTTTGCTTCTCAAAAATATTCACTGCTCCATAGAATGCGGTACGGATTTAACTTGGTGTATGATATGCTGTGATGGGTGTTCGTAGAGAAGAATAATGTACCGATGGAGACGCGTCGGACGCAGGCTGGCTTGACGCGCGGCATGTTGTGTCGCGCTGGCGGCTCACTGCCGGCGCATGGCAGGGGTGGCGTCGCAGCGGCGGAGCACTTGCCCTCAGGCCTTCGCGCGATCACACCACGCGTATAGTCGGAGGTTCACTCGCGCGCGGAGCCGTCTACTCGGCTCGGTCGAAGTACGGAGTGCAGAGCGGACACGGCGTGTGACCGAGCACACCACTCGCCATCTGAAGCGGGACTGAGCGCGAGGCGGCGGCGGGCGGCGGGCGGCGAGCGCGCGCGCGCACCAGGTATACGGTTATGACAGGGAGGCGGGGCCGCGCCCGGCTCATAAATCAAACTTCGCCCATTCGCACGCGCTTCACGGGCCCCCCTCCTCCATATTCCATATTCGGGGCGGAGCATATTTTCATAATCATAACGCCTCATATTCATAAGCGACATGTGGTCGAGAGGCCGTTGGCGCCATACGAGGCGGGTGGTGGGCGGCGCTGACGCCCGCTAGATGGCAGGCGGCGTTCGCCCTGTAAAGCCTTTCCAACTCACTGAGTTAAACTTAAACATCATAACTTTTGGTTTCAATTAAATATACTTTATTGACTAACACACTTCACAGATATTATTGTAAATTTTAGAGGCTGTGCTGGACACTTTTATGTAGAGCTTTATTTATATTATAAAAATTATAAATTTTTACTTAAGTTAAGTTATAATACAATTATTAAGATAATATGTAATATTATTATGTAACTTCAAAAACGCTTTCCTACTTTGGTTTATTGTTTATGAGGAACGTAGATGAGTAATTAATTTATTTATAAAAAACAGTTAGGTACTTTTTTCCCCGTTTGACCCTTTAATGGTAACTATTAATAGACCTACCTTGCCTTAGGAATTTACTAAAAGATAAAGTTGGCAAATACTACCCAGAGTAAGCAGGAATGATATCTATAAAATAATATAATATAGCTGTAGAGTTTGTATGTTTGTTCGCGCTAATCTCAGGAACTATCAAAACGATTTTAGCATTTTTTTTTGTTAGATCGCCGGTTATATAATATTATGCTAGCCATAAGTTTGCCTCATTAGCTAAATAGGTACCTATTTACTATATAATTTTCAGTTACAAGTTCCGAATACATATTTTGTTTGTATCAACAACTTAATTACTAGATTCATACAGGCTAATGAAGGTCGTCTGATATAGGTATATTTCCTAATAAATCAGAAGGCTTATTGTGCCCACTTATATTTAACTATGTCAGAAAATAAACTTAGAAAGCTATTAAAACACATTTTAGAACTCGAACAAGAGAAACAAAAGGAAATATAAATATGCATAATACACATGATTGGTTCATGGCCGCACTGGTAGGTATTTTATTTAATTCAAAACTCCCATCTTCTTTCATTTAAGACGTTATGCATATTCTGAGAAGGGAATTTTATTTATAATTTTTTTTTTTAATTTATAATAAAAAAAAATATAATAAAATTTATAATAATAAATTTATTTTCTTTCTCCTTACAAACTAGAATAACAATTTATACGATAAACATGACATTTTAAAGTTTGTAGGAGAAACTGGTATCCAAGCTAAGCCGGAGCCTGTGTTAAGGATAACCAGCCTCTTCCACCACGGACTATTTTAAGCTATGCAGAAACAGATGCATGCAGAAATATGTGTAAACATGATTTAGAGAAAGATATAAACATAAAACAACATAATATAACAGTAGTCCACTTCATAGGCCTCAATACAATAGGCTACTTTCCTGAAAAAAACTAATTAGTCCGTCATTTACATTATCAAAAAATATTAGACACGTATTTTTTCTTTTGTCAATTAAACAAAAAAAATACGAAGATATCGTGTGTTGAAGTTCTGCGTGACGTCACGGTGTGGTACAGTTTTTAGGAACAAGTGACGTCACGAACCCCCACTCCCGAACTTAGTCGCGCTTTATCTTCGTCAATTGTTAATGATTTGGTAAAGCAAAAAATACGTGTCCAATATTTTTTGATAATCTAAATGACGGACTAATTAGAATTATTATATTTTTACCCAGGCAACATCTCTATTGTTGTACAATATATTTGGAATTCATGAAAATAGTTTTACCTATGGGTGGTTCAATAACTTCTTAGATGGTACCTAAGTAGTGAACAAGTTTTTTGTAGAAGGATCAACATCGATACATGCGTGCACTTTCTTTCAATGATTTGATAACTAATAAAATCAACCACAAAAATACTTTTAGTAAATGTTAAAAGATATTTATAGGTATATGATAAGTAGGATATGTAACTTGTGTTTAAATATTTGCTGAAGTAAGAAAATTTTTAAATTTGATATTCATTTTACTTTTTAGGAATTGATCCTGGTCATTATGCCAAAGAAATGCTGATGTTTTGGTAATTTAAAGAAAAATATTTTTTTCTTTCATTTATCTATGAAAATCACATATTTTTTACTTTGAAATCTAATCTTTAGTACCTTTAATTGTAGTGTAGGAGTCATGTCGGTAGATACCCAAGAGAACATGCGTTCAAATATAGATGATACATAGGTAAGTAAAAATTAAAATGGGTAGGCACTAGTGTAACACATCCAGCAGCGAGCGCTACGAAGACACTGACATCTGTAACTAGATTCATTCACACCAACCAATTTTAATTTCTGAAACAAATTGACGAGGTGTATCGTTATGAAAAAGCGGAGGCCGGGAGCCATGTCAATCGCTTTGTGTGCTTTAAATTAAATATAACCTATACGTGTGACTGCCGCAGCTCCCAGCCGGTCGGGATCCAATATTAATGTGATAGAAGCAATTTAGTCGATTCTGCCAGTCATCGAATCGGGGCATCGACTAAGCACAATAAACGGATACGTTTTCCTTCGTGTCATTTGTTGTAGATGTGTAGAGAGGGTGACTACCAGTTTTTTTTTTAAATTAATTTGTTATTTACGTTCCAGGAGGGTCCGGTAGGTATTGAAATTAGATAGGTACTTGCGTAAGTTAATATATGTTACTTTTAACAAGCATCCGGCCCACCTACGGCATACGTAAAGTGAGTAGTACCTACCTATGAGCTTTGTAGCAAACGTAGAGAGAGTAGAGGTACAGTTCAGCAAGGGCAAACTACCTTAACCCTTGGAGTTAGAGCACAAAACAGTAGTTAATATTAATAAAAACACATAAAAACTAATAATATGTATCAAAGATAGTTATTATAAATGAATACTATATAAATGTAATGTAAACAAATGTTTTAGAATAATTTATTTATTGAGCGGACCAAAATGTCCAAATTGTGAAAATGTTACTGAATTAAATTCATAAAACATAATGTAAAAAGAGTACGGACGTTTTTGAATCTAGGTAAGTAGGTAACCTAGAATATTTCCAAAAACGGTAATTCTAGATATTGTCTAATTACTAGAGTGATACTGTAAAACTCTCTTAGGGGATCTCCCTAAGAGAGTGTTACAGTAACTCAAGGGGTTAATTAAGGTGATGGCCTTACCTTTCCACCCTTTATACCTAGTGTCATAAATAATGTATCTATATCTATTTATAATGTAGTATTGGTATTTTTATGAGCTACAGTAACCAATAGAAATCTGGCTCATTGTCATTAACACAGGCTCTACAAATAAGGTGAGAATAAAAGTAATGTACCAACATATTCTCAGTCTCTATCTATATTCATCAATCTATTTTAAGGCAGGGAAGTAGGTACCATAGGAACATTAACCACACCATAATTTCCATTCAAAATAATTAGCCATTCGCTATGTTGTTGTTTTTAACCTCAGTTGACTAAATAATTCCTGTTTATGATGACACCTAATCCCATATGAATTAATGTGAGTTCCCTGAACGGTACTATCGTGAGGTGTTATTTCAGATCCATCAGAGCGGCTGTTAAACAAAAATAGATCCAGTAACACAAGTCACATTCGATTTAAATACACAAAATTTTGAAAACGTCTGTTTATTTAAGCTAAAGCACGCGTCGCTTCACTCGCCGCTTGCCGTTCATTTGAATGCTCTTGTCTAACTGCTATTTGATTTGTAGTTGGTCTTATAAAAACGTTACGATTAGGTAACGCGATGTGATTATGTGGTACTATTTTGCTATATAATGTATCGTTCGTAATAATGTTTTGTCACACGTATTTTGGGGTTTGCATAAATATTTAACAACGCATCGATGATTACATTGATCCAACGAGTGAAGCCGGATCATAGGTCACATCACTGTCCGTGTTTAGTTAGTCAGTCTTATTCAGAGCCAACATTATTAGCTCTGATGCTCCGAAGAAGAATAACAGTCTTTTACAGTTTATTTAACTCCACACCATCCAAAGGTTACCTGTAGATATCACTTTTAGTGATAAGGCCGCCCATTGTTACACTTTCTTTATTATTCATAGTTTTACTTTTGTATTTTGTTTTTTTCATGTTTCATTATCTATCTAACAGAGCAAGTCTGCGAATTCATCAGTCATGGAGGCTCGAGTTGTGGTTGTCTGCTAAAATGTTCAAATTTGCTCAAGTTTGCTTATTTGATGTGTACGATTGAAAATGTTGTGGCCTTATTGAGATAGGTAAAACGAGGGTGAAATTTTTTAAATTGAACGTCAAATTTATTATGGCGATCGCATAAATGACCGGTGGGTCGGCGGTGGCGGGCCTGAGTGGCGGCGGGCGAGCGACGCGGCGCGGACGCGTTCATAAATTTGAATATGGAAGTGAGTTCTAATGGCGTCGCTGTTTATTTTTACTGCACCCCCAGAGCCGTACGCCCGAATGCGACGCCGAATTTATTTCCATGCATTTTAATATCTCCCTCTGAATAGCTATTGCCATTTTCACGCGGTTTTATTGCGAACTCTATATAGGCGTGTTATGTTTTTTGTTTTGTTAGGCCCGTTTTACGGTCGTACACTAGATAATATTGGTCGATGAAACCTTGTAAGGGTTCGATGGGGCATCGACTGTACCTAATTAGCGCCTGACTGGAATGGTTTTTGAAGGGATAATAAGCCAATGCCTAATCATGTATATTTTCACATTTATGAAGCAAATTCTGAAGGGATTCCGAAGCAGGTATGTATGTATTAAGTCATTAAAAGCGGACGTTGATTGATTGGTGCTTGTGCAAGGGCACGCATCACGGAAGTGTACGCCTTGAGCGCACGAAAGCATCAGAATTTGCAACCTTCGTTTGCCCAACCTATGTGCTCGGACTTGTCGAGTGACTGTTCGAAATAGTATATCCCTTCCCAATTAGTTAACTATAATATCGTTTACTTACTTGATGACTTAGTTATCAGTTCCTCTGCTCGAGAAAGATGCTCGTTGGCCTCGATGCCTTAGGTAGAGATCCATATTTATCATATTTGTACATCAACTTACAAGCAGATTATGCCTATACATAAAAATGAATCCCTATTTCCCTTGGTCACGTCATAACTTGAGAACAACTTTACCGATTTCTTCCATCTGTTTTTTAAAGTTTTCTACTAGTACTCCGGAGAAGGTTCTTATGGAAAAAAAATTAAGAAGGTTGAGTAGAAAATTAAAGATTTAAGAAAATTTTACGGTACGGTATATTCCTCGGGTGAAACCGCGGCGCGCAACTAGTATTTAATAAAATCAAATATCATTTGATTTTGTGCTTCCATTCAAATCAAAATAAGATATCATGGGTACCTATATTGTGCGTGCGTGTCAAGTGTTTATTATGTCCACATCGCCACAGATCATTACTTCGCCGACATTGAGAGATGAAATTTAATGCCGTAAATTATCCAGAAAAAATATTGTCGACATTGGCCTTTTACAACCAACACTTATGTCGTCAAAACGTGACAACGTACGAGAGGTGAACACAGTTGCAAAAATGCGCTTTTATACTGAATCCAATAATTGCATGTGAACTGGTAAAATAAAATGGTTCACTTTTCTTATTATATTGTCAACTTTAAGGACGACGACCTTCGTCGTTCGTACTAACGACCAATTTTCCTTCCATGCTTTACGTTTCAATATTTAACATTTCAATTTTGTCAATTCGTAATTTGAATGCGTTTAATTCGCAAACTTCAGTAGGTAGTAGTAGCCATCTATAAGATACCACGGTCCTCTTTAGTACCATTTGATTAGTATTTCCATCAACTCAGGAAAACTTCATCAAGTAGGTAAATTTAGTGCCAAACATTATCTAGCTTCAGTGTACCTAATACTAAACAAAACGAAAAGGTACCATTTGATTAGTATTTCCATCAACTCAGGAAAACTTCATCAAGTAGGTACATTTAGTGCCAAACATTATCTAGCTTCAGTGTACCTAATACTAAACAAAACGAAAAGGTACCATTTGATTAGTATTTCCATCAACTCAGGAAAACTTCATCAAGTAGGTACATTTAGTGCCAAACATTATCTAGCTTCAGTGTACCTAATACTAAACAAAACGAAAAGGTACCATTTGATTAGTATTTCCATCAACTCAGGAAAACTTCATCAAGTAGGTACATTTAGTGCCAAACATTATCTAGCTTCAGTGTACCTAATACTAAACAAAAGGAAAAGGTTTTTAACTCAAAAAATAAATCTTGTGTAGCAGGCACGGGCGGCCGCAAGCACGATTCGCTCTTGAAATATAAAAGTGTCCGGGGGCACTCAGCGGCCGGACGCTCATATTTTGTTATTTTATTTATATTAAAAGTAATGGTTCGCCACGCCGCATAATGCTCTAGACAGTTTTTGCGCATTTTTCTCTTTTCTCTGTGTCGTATATTTTCACTTAAATGACATCGGTACGTGACCCCTCTCATCTTTGTTAGTAACTTAGTAGATACCGTTGCTAACTATTTTAAAGTATATTTAGAACAAGGAGAAAAGTACAAAATAGTTTAGATAATCTTAAATGATATAGGTAATGCGTTCGCGTCCAATTGTCTGTGTTTTACATTTTTCGCAGCTTAATTTTATAGGATCTAGTACTTTAATAACGGCAGATATTTTTCTATAGATTTATTTATTTTATTTTATGTATAAAAGTAAGAACAAAATGAGTAACTGATTTTAAGTGTTCAAGAATGAGCACTTTTAGAGCGCGTCATGTAAATGTCGTAGCACTCGTAGACGTTGCTACGACTACGATAAATTAACCTACCATAGTTTTATGCTATCATAAACAAGAAATACACATATCTTTACTATAATGTTACGTGGATAAGCGGGTATATGTAGTTACCGAGCATACTTGAGACGATTTGGTCTTATTGCGTGGGTAATAGAGGTGAAATCTGTGTACCGTTTAGCGTGGTAGCAAGTGCGGGTTGGCAGCAATCTGCACAAGCAGACGCAAGGTATAAGCGAGGTGCTGCTTTGGCACGAGGCGAACTCACAGCAGCACTGTATGGACTTTGAGTCGAGAGCGGGAAGGGCCGGTTCAGTGTGGCCGGAGGATCCTGTCGGCCGGTGGTTGCGGCGGCGGCGGCGGCGGCGTCGCTCTTCCGGGGAAGGCACTATCTCGGGTGCACCGGGAGGCGGGCGGCACAGCCACCACCCCCTCGTAAATAACGCGCGCTGGCGAGCCGGCGAAGCACCCGTGCCAGATTCTACAGCTAGAAACAGTTAAACGCTCATAATTTCGTACTGGTTAAGCTTATCTTTGTCTCGTATACGAAATTTCGCTTTGCCGTCCCCCTCGCGCGTTTTCGTGGACATATTTTATTTGTTGCAGCGGAACGTTCTGTCGCGTCCGGGGCCAAAGTTATAATTGTCGTTCGACATACCATTGCAGCTTCTGCATAAAGTTGCTCGACGACGCTTACATTGTTGAAATAACTTTATCTGGTTAATGTTTTAAGTTTCCTTGCTGCTATTTATGCGTAAATCTAATTTAAAATTGTTGATGAATTGAAGTTAATGAAGCAATAAATATCAATTGATTGCCCCAATAAGTAATCAAGCAAAATTTGTAGCTGTAACTACATTTTTTAATATATGAAATTATTTATATGAAACGGTTATAACCTAGTTGTGTGTATTTGTAGGTTGTAACTAGTGTTTTCACATAGATATGTGCTGAAAAGGCATTCGGGTATCGTGCGATAGTGCGACGAGGGTGTCGCGGCGTCGGTGGGTGCAGGGCCCAGGCGGCGCGGCGCGGGCGGTGTTAAGCCAGTATCATCCCGCCTTATCGCGGTGCGCCGCCAGTTTCATAATAATTTTAATACGTGGGGGGCGCACTACAGCCGGATTTCCGGCGCATACTTTTATAAGCGCTTTTCGCCTTCCCTGAGGATTTGCAATGGTGTCACCCTCCCTTGCATGTCTTCGATCTCCACCTCGGTGTGGTGTCTTTACAGAAAGTACCCTCGGGATTTTAAATGTCTGTTGGTATATTTTATACTGCCAAACTTTAGAAAACTTTTCAGATGATTTTTACAATAACTTATACAATAGTTATCTTAAAGTTTCTTTGTGACCTTTAAATAATAATGTTATATAGTTCATTGCAGTAAATTGGGTTTGTGGTGCATGTATATTATATTCTTTACTTACCTATCGACTGAATTTCGATGATTTTTCCTATAAATTAAGTAAGTAATTTAGTAATTAATTAACTAAGTAGCGTGAAGTTGGATAAGAAGGTAGGAAGGCATGCATCCAACGAACCTACGTTGGATGCATGCATGCATTTATGATTATTTAACTATAATAATTCTTATAGTTACCCTCTGTTAGATTAGAATTGGTTGATCTCGCATTGTGTACTTAATGGTGAGTAAAAGGAACCCCGTAATTTTAGTCAGAGAATAACACTACGCGAGATCAACTAATTTGCCAAAATGGATATAACAAATGACAGCAGTAATAGAAGCGCTTGAGTGGAACATTAATAGAGAGGCAGGTAGAGTTGGGTAGAGCTAGGGCGGGGGCGGGGGCGGGCGGCACTAACGAGCGTTTTTATCCAGGGCGGGCGGATGATGGATGGACCTACTTCCGGCCGCGACGTCCGCACTTCCGCCGTTCCTTTTGTATATTTATCAACATTAATTTCAGTACACTACAAGAAATATTTGCTTATTGTTTCTGAAGTGACAGTGTTATATTTTAGTTATTTTAATGAATACGGACGATTATTAACACTGTATATAGGTTGCATAATAGTTTTACAAATCTTTTGCATATCACCATTCCAAGACTGAGTGGATTATTTGAAAGATGATATGGGTAAGAAAGGAGTATGACGGATAGAAGAGCCGAATGGATGAATCTTAGGTACATATTGCGCTGAACACAAATGTTTGTGAATATGGTGATCACCACGCCATGATGATGAGCAATCGAGCCCTGTATATTAATTAAGATTCACTAGGATTTATCAAGGTCAAGTGAATTCACTCATACCTGATGAGACAAGAATGTAATAAGTGAGAGGTCATAATTTATTGTTTGTGAATACAGCAGCTAATATTTGGGCAATAATTTTCCCTAATGTTGATGGACAGCCTAATCGTTGCTTTATTATGGAGGGATGAACCCTCCTTGATATCGATACTCCGAGCGAACCAAGTAATATGTTTGGCATACTTAAGGAATGCTAATGTATTTTTATCAATACGTACAGACATTTATGTTCAAATTGTGGAAGATTCAATAAAAAGTATCCTTTCATGCCGGAAAAACCATTAGTTGCTCTTAACTTATTGAATTAACTTATTGATAATACCGTAATCATAACTATTTTTTCGTACCACTTGCTCAAAAAAGTGACATTCTATGCCACAAAAAACCGAACATAACAATAGTCATTTTTAATCTGTTAAAAACAGGGAAAGAAAATTGAACTGAATTTCATTCATCCTCTAGGGGGAGAATGTGATTTAAATTTGGAATACTTACCGAAAATACTGAACTACATCTGTGTTTACACCATTGAGTGATTATACATCTTTTTGAAAAAGGAATACGCAAATCAACACATCAACAATAAATGTACCGAACAAAAATGTAACTCTCTCTATCAATAATTGGACCAATGTTTCGAATGTTAACTTTTACTTTTAATTGTCATTATTTTTAATAAATGCTTATCTCATATTATTATTGTGTTAATTTTTTCGCAAATGGTACGAAAAGTAGAGTATTTTCCTCGGTGATAAAGCTGTCTTAGTCTTAGGTGAACTTAAATCGTCACCCGCGACAGAAGACACTGCTTTATCCCCTTGGTTAATAATCTACTATTAAAAGCTTTTATTTACTTTCACATGTCCCGTTGTCTGTAATGGAATTTTGCAAGTTAAATTTGACCCACTTTCCGGTTTCCGATTGAGCTGAAACTTTGCACGAATATGCAAATCGCGTGACAATGCAATATTATGATGACGTAGAGTTGACCTGAAGATGGACCTGGAAGGTGGCCATAGGAACTGCGTCATAAAACCAAATAACCCGATCGAGTTTGGGCTCGTTTGATTCGTCTTGATGATTACTATAAAAAGCTTGTTTTAAAAATGATTTTTTTTTAACAAAAATTTGTTTTATCTGCAGCATAATAGTGAAAGGGATTAGAACAAAGTAAGGAAGGTAGAAAAATCATTCCCTGAGTTAATAGGAAAAACCATACATTTTTCAATGAAAAATGGATGAAGCCGGGGCTTCAAACTTATTAAATCACGACGTACTAATTAAAGGGATCAGGATGTATTTAGGCAAAAAATTGTTTAGAAAATTACTTAATTGACTCTACATCAGATAAAGAAACATTATTATAGCATAATCATTTTTATTTTCTACGAAGTTGGCAAACTAAAATACAGCCCGCCTGGTGGTAAGCGGTTAACGTAAAGATTTGGACGCTTGAAACACCCATCATCGATGCTTCAATCTCCTGAAATAGTTAAGGATTTCCACTGAGGATGCTTTTTTAAAGCAATCTTTAAAAGTACTTAAATAGGTTATGAGGTCATACCACCAGCGTGACATTACAGAGCTATCGAAGATCTCACTTATATTATATATTATATTATTAAATCAATTTATATTATATATTATTTTATTAATATTATATAGTATTATATTATATAATATTATAAATGCGAAAGTTTGGATGTTTGTGAGTTTGTGATGTTTGTACCTCAATCACGCTTTAATAACTTAACGGATTCGGATGAAATTTGGCACACAAATAGAATATTTTCTGGATTATCGGGACTTTTTATCCCGGAAAAGCTATCCTTGGGTACGCGAGTGCAACCCCGGGGCCCAACTAGTGATTAAATAAAAAAATATTTAATTATTAGCATTGTAAGTTGGTTCATGGAACTGTTTTTCCTGTATCAAGGTATCATATTAATACGTGAAGGGAAAACTTTGTACCCCTTTTTATACATATTGCGCGCACGGCGGAATGAGAGAATTGGCATAGTTAATGTTTATCTAGAGAAAGTATACAGAAAGAAACAATTTATGTATTTATTCAAACATATATTTTTTATGCATTTCCATCGAATTTAGATCTGTGACCACCAAATGCGTAAAATACTTCTGTAAATTTCCTTTGCTGGATATGATACACTATTCTCTATGCACGGCACGAATATAGGTCCTCTGCCTTTTAAATCACTTACCTATCACAAGGGTGTTCATGAATCTTGTCCCTCTAGCATAATTGTATCTTTGTTAACTTGAGCAAGATTTTCTCAGTCAAGATTTCATACGGTAAGTTATTTTGATACATAGATGCCTCAGTCATGGGAACAGTTTAGTTGTGAATTGTTTTGTACCTTGCCTATATATACAGTCGTATAATATCTACGTGTGCCTATTTGCTATTCGTTATAATTGTGTGTATTACAGTGGAAAACTATTTGACTGCTTTAGCGGGCTTCTCAAACAATTCATAATTTATCGCATAAGTTGATACGAAAGATTTTCCTGCATTGAGTTTGAAAAAGGACCGGAAATAAGAGCCGATTTCATTTGAATTAGATTGCCAACGTTATTAAAACATAGAAATAACTACATTTAGCAAGCGTATTTCATATGTGACCATGTAACTCATGCAACAAACAAACCATAAAACAGTTTAAACAGGCATTTATGCAAATAAGAAAATAATTTACATTCGAGTTCATAACACGCTTACATCGTACACTCGGGTATCTACATTTGTATAGTGAGTACAAACGGCTTAATTGAATTTATAGCCACGTCCTCAAATGAATATGAGTAGAAGCAGCGAGTGGCTGTGTTTTATACTTAATGATACCTTATTAAGCATTCATTGCGCCTCCGTCGAACGGTGAGAACCTCGTAACATAAATTTTGCGTATTATTTACGTTGACAAGCGTGCATTATGAAATTATAATGTTGTGATTGATATGCTGGAGAGTGCGCGCCCGCGACTCTGAGACGTGGACATCGCTTCTCACACGTACGACTTATGTTGACAGTTGCGCGATAGTCGCTAAGTTTAAACCAAAGAAATTGACTAAGTTACGAAAAAAGTGGTGTCTACAAGGAAAATACAAGATTATTTATTATATGATGGTCTAGCTTATGTAAGTGACATAGATAAAAAGAAATGACAGTTTTAGAAAAAAAAAATATGTACGGTCTCATTCTGTATTTACCAACGATGCTATTTTGCAGAAGTATTGCACGATTTATATTCTATTCAACATATGCTTTTCCTGAAATGAATAACCTACTAATAAATCCTATGACCTACTTGTCTTGACTATGTAACTAACGTATAAAGAGACGATTGTCTATCTCTCAATTTTTTAATCTTTTATTAGCGTAAAATGTGATTAGCAACTATCTACTGCTTCACTTACTCGTAGGAGTCATTGGCGAACTACCCAGTTTCGTGGTAGATTCGCGCGAGTCGAAATAAAGCGAGCCAATCAATATTAACACGCCGCAAACAGCGTAAATTGTTGCCTAATGCCATACACACATACAACCGCACCGAATCCATCCATGAACTGGCGTCTACGTTAGACAGGGTGCTCTAACATTTATGCACGAGTTGTTCGTTGTCAGTTATAGAGTCCTAACTGTTATTTGGTGTTTTGTTCTAGTTTAGATTTGGCACAGTATAGACAAACCATAAACCGAGGTAAGTAAACACAATCGACTCATTAGATACTTGAGCGGTAATTTTCACTTGTTCTGATCTTCTGAGAATAAAACAATGCTGATAAGATTTTTCTACACATCAACAGCACCGATAAAGTTACATAAAAATTAAGTGTTTACTAGGTAGAGTAGTTGGTGGTCAGGTGTATTGAATCAACCTGTATCTATTGCGTATTACATTTACACAAGGAGCACACACTAATGCTGGCTCTCCGTATACGTACTTACGCACGCACGCACACTACACACAACGCCCGGCCTGTAATAACTCGGAACCACAATAAATCAATGTGATTAATGTCATTAAGCACTGTGCGCCGGCCTCTCTATATTCCGTCAATATGCACTGTTTTACGACATGCCGCGCCACGATAATTAGTCAGCTTTGTTAGGACCGTTGACGAATGTTATGTCCCATACGTTACTGTAGAGAAATTAGACTAGTAAAAATATGTACATGACATCTGAAATCGATCGAAAGAGTCAATGTGACATGCACGATGAGATCAAAGAGAACTTATAAAGGAGCATTCATAAACACGTCACTCCTGCAAAAAATGATCTCTGCTATTTCTCAATCCCTAGACGCAGTCGGTCGGCAGTCTAAGATAACGATTACCATTTCTTGGTTAGAATCTAGTAGTATGTTTATCATACGTCTGTTTGATTGATAGGTCGTAATTATAACGATTAGAACGGCATCGCAAATCATGGGAACGGCGAGGACAGCCTGCGCTAGTTGACAATCGTTATCGCCGCTTCACATCTCGATTGTTGGCTCGGGAGCTATACGGTTGTGTTCGCTGCGATCGGTGCCGGCGAACAGTCTCATACTTTATTTCATCTCTCGTTCACGGCGAATGATCAGAGCACGATGCATAGTTACACTGTTACGAATGTATTGAGTATCGATTCTGTGGCCCATTTAGATCGGCGATACTGCATTCGAGTGACGGACAGGGCTCGCGCGTTGGCTGCGTTTGATTTGAAGAAAGGAATGTCTCGGAGTAATGTCCTATAGGTACGAGTATATTCGTGCTGTGATTGTTCTAAACTGATTGCTGGTTCCTGTCTGTGTCTATTCTGTCATGCATTTATTGCATAGTATTTTTTTCCACTGTCTCTACTACACTATTGCACCCTTTAGTATACATCTTTATTTTCAATACTGATATTGTCAGTAATTAGGTACTTCTAGCTTCAAGTAAGACACGTTAGGCATGAATATCTATATCGGTATCAGTCACATTAGTATAGCTATTACTGTCAACACATAATAAATATTTATGCAAATAGCATTTGTCATCCAACCTTAGTCTTCGTTTGTATAGAATGTCTGTCTTGTACAACCTAGTTATTAGCCTAATAAAAACAGTTTATCTGCAATGGTCTAACTAATGGTATTGCATAGATTTAACATAGTAGGTCGGAATGGTGAGGTGTCGAAGACCATTGTGGCGGTAGCACAGATGCCGATGACCATTTCGGTTGCACGGTTGTGCTGCAAAGTTCGCAATCAAATAAATATTTCGGCACAATTAAGAAAACGCCGACGAGGGTAGCACTCGTGACAATCGGCCGGTTGTCGGCCATGGAGCCGCTATGATGCATTGCAAAAACAAATATTATTTTATTATATTTTGCGGTACCTTATACCAAACTGTCTAGGTATAAAGTTCGGTACTAAGTACTTTTTTTCACCTCTCGGATTACTCAGTACTTTTTTAGAACTATACGCTAAATCCAAATTGTCTTTAAGATGTACCGTACCTACAGTATTTATTTATTTATTGAATATGACCCATAAACAGCATATATCAAACACATGGTATTAAATTAATGTAACAATGTTCTGATTATGTACACCAATGATAGACGTGTACAACATGCAGCATTTGACTTTAGAACGTAGGCAATGTATATACGTTGCAAATGCTGCAAAAGGAGAAGTCGCAAATAGTTTTCCAGTTTCATTGTCTTGATTACCGGATCATCCTTTCACACGCAAAAGCAGAAAGCAGTAATAACATTAGGCTGCATGAACTTATGCAGCTATTATTAGGTACGTAATGTAGTAAATTAATTTAAAATAGTGTTTTATGTGCCTCAAATAAATGATCTTATTTTTATCTTAGAAAATGTTTGCAAATAAAAATATAGGTCAAAAATATTGTCAAGGTAAAAATGCGTACAACCGGAGTAAGGTTTAAAAAATATGACTTATTTATAAAATATTTTTGGTCTGCAAACTGCTCAAAAGTATACTGGGTGGCGATTTAGAGATGGCATATTTTCGAAACCTAACTTGGGTTAGTCATGCTGAACAACTTTTACTATGGGACCAAAACTGAATACTCAAAATTTTTTCGTTATCATCGAGCAAGGTTGACATTAACTAAGGAAAGTTGTTTTTTTTTTTGAGAATTCGCTATTTGTCCCATAGTAAAAGTTGTTCAGCATGACTAACCCAACATAAGTTTCGAAAATATGCCATCTCGAAATCTCCACCTGTTATAGTATATGGTCCAATGGTATATTACTTTGTGGGTGCGTGCACTACTCCACGCATGGCCTCGTGCGTGCTCTTCGTTCTGCCCACATCCGCTGAAGTATTTTGTTTATTGCTAATGCGATTTTATTTTTTTATTGCTTTTTATTTATCTTTATTCAGCGATTGCGGTTTATTTTATTAAAATAAATAAGAATTCTTGACTTTTTAATTTTATTCGAGACGGAGTACACGACAGCGCCGCGAAGAGAGAAAGAAATAAATTTTAATAAGCGTTTCTTTTTTAAGGCGTGATTCTTCAGTTAAAAGCGATTTATTTTTTATATAAACTTGAAGATAAACCGTATTCATTAGAGATCGACTTGAAAGGGACTCAAATAAAAATAAACGTGGGCAAGTTGGTGTTGTCGCCGAGTTATTGTCGTTAATCAGCCATTCTCCTGGAGGCATGTTGATTGGGCCCCCGCCCGCGCCCGCGCCCGCGCCCGCGCCTGCGGTCGGTATGGATGAGCGGCATTGTTCCCTTTATTAACATTAGCTTAATTATACCAATCATAAAACTTTATTTCTCGTTACTTTGTTGATAATTTAATTTACTTACTCTTTAACATAAGCTACTCAGAAATGTGCCTAACAATCAAGTAGAATTTTAAACATTTAAACAGCATACCAGTACACAATTAAGATCTGGCATTTTTCCATTACTTTATTTATTTAATGTATATCGTCTCAGTAACGAAATTTCATTCACTCATTAAATACCTACTCTAGAATAGCTAACCTTATAATTTGTCCCATTAAGTAATACACAATTCAGTTCAAACAATATTTCCGATGATTTGAACAAGTGCACAAACAAGCTAAATAATAATTATCCGCGTCCATAAACTGTTCGTTGTTAATTCAATACATTCTAAGAATTTTGTTCACGTCGAATGTATCCAATCGTGTCTTACTCAACGGAAGTACATAAATAATGTTTATCGATCGATCATCGCCAGGGTATAGTGACACACTCGTTTAGATTTATGCCATCATTGTCAGAGCCGTAAACTAGATCGCCATAAAAAGGGACATTTCCTATTTAAAATTTATATTATAAGACAATGGTTGACAAAAACTCGGCGCCTACTCGCGATGCCAGCCCGGCTCGGCTGCGGCTGCCCGAGAGCCTGAGCACCACGGCGCGCGGCGCCAACTGCCAAATCTCTATCGGCCGCGCGTAAATTACGCCTTTTTACCTGGATTCCTGTTTTGACATATTTAAGGCATTAGTAATAATTATGAGTGCTCCATCCGACCCCGTAATGCCTGTGTGCGTGCCAGTAAGTTTTGACACTATCTTAATGACGGACGTCGGGTGACAATAAATATTGAATCGTTATCGCTTACCTATCCGAGCTTGAGTCAGCGTGGTTTATATCCTAAAATAGACCTCCCAAATGGTTGCACTTCTATTTGCTTTTATGTCTTGCTTCAGATTTTAGTATAGTAATTGTGTTTCGGCACAAGACGTCCAGTTGCGAGTATAGGGGTGCAAAGGTTAGCGAGGGTCGAGCGCATCTGCTGTTTTTGTCCACCCACACTGCGTTTCTGTTAACGAGCTCCGTCGTTCGATAGTTTTAATTGCAACCTGATATCTGCACTTTTATGTCATAGTTAGTATTTGTTCAATTTTATTACTCTTAGTATCTGTGACTGGGATCAAGAAAACAGTCTGTCATGTCATAATCACATCTTTAAACACTTCTTTATCTTTATAAAAAAAAAAACATTAGCTTTTTGTTGTGAATCTTAAATTCTCACTTGCTTCTTACGAAGTTATTTACTGGTAAGAAGATAGCCAAGTAATAAGATAGCTATACAAAATATGATTTAATGCTATTTACCATGAAGTTCTCACTAATATCGAAACAAAAAATTGCATTGTAGGTAGGAAAAAATAAGATTATTCAAGGTATTCAAAAAACAAATCGTGTTTTGGGTGGTATGAATAAATCTGATGTAGCGACGCGACTGGCGTGGCGTAGGCGCCTTGGGAGCGAGGAGATCTCCCGCTCGAGTTATAAAACCTTTCAAAAGGTAAACTGAAAGATTCGTGCGTAAATATTAAGGGTTTACGATGGCTCATTCAGTCATTAGAGTGCGTCTTTTGTTTATAACCGCGTCGTAGCGTAGAGTTGTCGCTAGTGTAAGATAAGATCGGTCTCGCCGTATCCTCATTATTTATGTGAATTTTGACAGAAGAGCCATGTCTCGGGCTCACACTAAAATAGCATTATTTATGGCAAGTGCGGGTTATAAATTAGAAGTCATCGAATTAAGACAAAAGCTAGTGTCGATAAAGCATGCGATTAGAGCACTCCTCTTTGTTCTGATGAATACAACACTGATAACTTGCCCAGCACATAATTTTTCCACTTTAACGACTTAACTTTGACTTTGGTTAATCCATTGAAATTTCTGTGTTAAGTTTCGTTATTAAGCTTTTGGATTCACTTATTTCTCAATTATTTTGAACATAGTTCTAGAGCTTAACAATAGCAATACCTTCTCGATCTCTACAAAAGAGTGCAGTAATAGTACATAGCACGTTTATATAAGTAAGTCATTAGCTATATGAGAACTGCGTTGTCTACGATATTTCGTAGCCCTCGTAAAAAAGTTCTACAGACTATGTTTTTGTACCCAGCTTGACCAAAAACTTAAAAATGAATATCAAGCATATTTTTCTTTTTACTTGCGAGTAAGTAATCGATTATGATTTTTTAATGTTCTTTTATAATATTTAATAGTTCAATAAATTCACAATAGAGTAAGCTAATATTCTATTCTACTTTGGTATTTCAATGTGAGGTTGATCATATTATTTGATTAAAGAAACTAACTAAATAACAACAATTATGAAGAATAAACATCCGTAAGCCATTGACAATGACAATATACGGAAATAAAATGTATAGCCTCGTAATAGGCTGCACGGGGACGAGGGTGGATGAAATACGGTTAATGATAAATCCACAAATGAGATTTGCCGGACGTCTGGCCACTTTAAACCGATGGCCTATTGTCACTGGACACTCTCACCTTATATTACACAGATCAACTAAATATGGCGTGTTAATTTTACTTTACATGGTGTTCTAATTTTAACATATATTCATTTATTCTCTTTCACACGTTTCAACTAAATCTCTGTTCGAAGTTTGACCTTGGCCCTGACATAGGTTGAACTGCGACTAGGGATCATTAGCAAGTTTACTACGAGTCTACGAGTTACCAACATAGATCGGATCTATGATTTCGTAGCTGCTATACGCCCGCGCGCCGTATTCTTGTAAACTAATTGTCCAATCCAGTCCATAGAGTGCCATTTAAAAAGTGTACCAAGCTGTTATGAAATTACGAGCCAGGTTATGATTGAAAAAAAAAAAAAGAATTATCTATTGATATTTCAAATATGACCATCCTGTACAATTGACAGTAGTGTAGGTGGTGATGATCCAGATGGACGCGGGTCAGCAGCTGCGCGGTAATTAAGAGGTGGCCGCTGAAAGTGGCATGCGCCGGCGCACAATGCGGTTCAATTGAATGAGAATAATCTTTGCACCCACGCGTCTTTTGTGCGCGTGGGTGGACCGCTGACCAGTCTGCGTATGGAGTGCAAGTTGCTCTACTTCTATTCGAGAACTAAATTGTTTCATTTTTATTAATTATCATGGCTCTCTTCTTATTGTGGTGGAATACATTGTATTCTCCTTAATCTTATTATACATAGTTTAGGTAGGAACTTCTAATAAATGAAGAAGCTGGTCTGTATCATACTCTATACTAATTCAGTGCCCTGCGCAGTTAGAAATGCCCACCTAGTTTCTAAAAACCAAGTAGTTGGCAACTTAATATGTATTTGTCATATCTATTCAAAAGCCATACATTTTTTCTATGTATATATATGACGTTATTGACTATAGCTATGTAAGTATACAAACTTTTGAAGGAATTAGGTTTGAAGTGTAGTTACTGGAATATATCAATAGTTGCTGGCGTCAGTATGAGAGTGGTAGCCTCAGTAGTAGGTGGTAAAACTGCCACGATATTTCAATTCAAAGCTACAACCTCGTCCCAGCATTCAACGTCTCCTCCACTGAGTTATAGACTATAGTATGCTTTAGTTTGGCTTTTTTTTCATAAGGTCAAAGTTAAAGCCATTTATTCAATTATGTCTGTCCCAGAAGGGCACTTATGAAGGTCAAATTGACTGAAGTTACCAAAGGTTTGGAAGTTGCCTTCAACTGAGAAAAACCGGCAAGAAACTCAGCAAGGTTATATTAGGCATAGACTAGGATTTGATTTTCCTTAAAATTATAACCCAGATGAAAGATATTGCTGCAAATTAAATGCCAAAAAAACTAAGTAGAGCATATGTCTAACCAATGTAAAATGTACAAAAGCAAACAATTATTTCAAAAATTGCCTTAATGATAAATTGGTGACCGTTTCTAATAGCCGCCCGACCGGGGTGCAGAGTGATTCAACCCGGAATCGAACCGGAGCAGTCATAACGTCCTCCAAACACAATGACGCTCTGTCGATGATTTATATCTTAATTGTACTTCACGATCCGTTGGAGGCGGTTTTTATTATTATTAATAACATAATTCTATAGGATACTGGTTGCTCACTTGAATTAGCTTGGACAGTCTTACCTGGCAGTTATAATAAATAATAAATATCCTGGGACATTCCTCACACACGGTCATCTGATCCCAAACTAAGCAAAGCTTGTACTATGGAAACCAGATAACTGATATAATACATATACTACTTTTTGTTTGTAAATACATACTTAATATACATAATCACACCCATACACAGGACACACAGACATGTTCATGCACACAAATGCATATCCTGTGTGGGAATCGAACCCACGACCTACGGCGCGATAGGTGGAATCTTAACCAGAGTCTTAACCAACCGCGCCAGCTGGCCTGTCAAGTTAGGTTTCTAATTAATAGGTAAAGTTATTTATTTGTTATTATCCTTGCCAATTAATAGTTGAATCAAAATCAATTTAATCACACAATACTATATACATACAGATATATTTGAAAATCTTCTTCAGAGAACTTTCAATTGACACCCACACCATATATTTTCATATATTCTAAAAACTAACCCTAAAGTGTGTTGGAGCTGTTTACCATAACTGTACCACCATTATCGTAAATAAGAAATGTTCATCGCGATTGATTTTAATAAGTTCAATTGTTACTTCAGTATTAGTAGGACCTAAGTACCTGTAGTATATACAGAAATCTTTTCATTCAGCGGGGTAACTTGTCACAAAATGTCATCACACAGCCGCAGACGGAACCATTGTCAATATAAGTTGTAAAGAAAACTAATAGTGGCTCCTTTGCTAACATCTTACGACTGTTTTACAGTTTTTGCGCGTTGTCAGGAGTCGTCAACATTAGTTTTTATATTTTTTAATAATAAAATTTATTGCTATAGTAGTATAGGTGTTACTAATAAAGTGTCTGTGAAGTTTATCTGTCTTAGTAGCTTTTAAGAAAAAACATAATTTTTACCTTTGCTCAGCCAGCAGTTTATTAAAACTCGTTTCTATTTATAAATAATTCAGTAAACTTCATATTCATTAATTATTTCTCTATTCACAATAAATGTATATAATCGAAATAAAATGTATGATAAATAAAAGTGCTTATTAGTAGGTACTTATTAACAATAAGCAATAAATGGTGCTTAGTTTTATAGAGCACCTGTAACAGCTTCTCTATCCACTGAAAAGTCTGATGTCATAATACTATTATGAATATTGGAATTAGTTATATTGTATATACCTATAGTTGGATGGAATTTAGAAAAGGAACTATTTGTAAAATTGCCAAATGTCATAAAGGTGCGTGACTCCTGTAACCGCCGGAGGCGCGCAATGTTCTCGTCGACTATTGATATCAATATGGGGGAGTAACTCTAATATTACAGTTATTTATTGTAAATCGTTTCCTTCCCTGATCTTACCCTACAATAAAAAATATCATCTTTTCTATTTCGTCTTACAATCGATAAGGGCAATAAGGTAACTTAAGAATTTTCACAAACAAGAGTGAAGTTTGTGTAACTTTTTAAGTTACATATAAACATAGGTTGATAATAGTATGTTGACTTGTTTAAATAGTAATAACCTTAACATAGCGCAGAATTTGCGTAGTGAGTAGTGACATAAAGCAGACGTTTCCAGCGGTGACAATGTAAACGCGAGGGGACCTTGTTTGCTCGCCGCGGTATGAATAAAGATATTCCCGTTATTTGTAGTACAGATGTCATGTAATTTCATTGTGTCGTACAATATTTAGTGTAAACACGCGGGGAGACTCCGATGGGACCAGATAACATCTCATAGTTCCGATGCACGTCGCGCCCTGTCTAATAAAAGCGAATTTTTATGGCAACCGACAAAAAATATTACTACATTCCTAATAAGGGATTTATACACAATCATTTGCGATATCATAAAGGAGATTAGCTGTTCTGTAACCGTAAATACTTTAAAATTGGGTAGCTATCTGTACAATGAATTACAATAGTAGTAATAAAAGTAATTGTATTTCATGTTTTGGAATTATCGTAAATATTACCAGTAAAAAGGTAAAAAACTGCGATAAGTAACATTCAAAACATTTATTGAACCCTCTAGATGAGGCTAAGGTCCGCATTCTAGGACGTCAATGCTCAAGTCATGTTTTGTGTCGAGATTAAAAAATAATAATTTGGAACCTACACCAATGACATTAGGTTTATTTCCGATTAACTTGATCTATTCTCCTGAGACTTGATCTGAGTTTTGATCTCGTTCTATAATACAGCCCTAAATCTAAAAGACAGGTATGCTGTTGAAGGATTAAATATGTATAAGAACGTGTCATGAAAGAGAAAGCTTCCACATATTTTTGAATATTTAATAACTCTGTCTAACTCTTACTCTGAACTAATAACTGAACTTGCCTAACCTAAACTTAAATTGGCACATTACCGTTCGAAATGAAACCGCATAAATTATGCAGGCTCCGCCTCTGTCACGTTGAAATTTTCCAGCCCACATGAAAACACCGATATGGTGTTAATAAAATCACGTCAGTCATAGGCAATCGGGACAAGCCCAGCAAACATGAGCCCTCCATTAAATGATAATCCTGCCAATTTATCGGCAGAGCAAAAAATTTATACCATTGTGTCGTGAGTTGTCGAACATGAAAATTATTTTATATAAACACATTGAATATTCTCGGGTCGCGACCTCCCTGCTCGGCCTGCCGCCGCGCGCCGCCGTGCAGATTACTCGTATTCCCCATCTTGTCGCGTCGTCATCTGCTGACATATTTTTTAAAATGGGGTGACGTGACTGGTAATGGAATAATAATAAACTGGAATTTACTTTTTGGTCATCACATCACAGTGAACCAAAAACAGAAAGGGGTGTGAACATATCGGTGGTTGTAGACTGTTTTCATTGTCGTCCATCGGACCAATACTGTGTAATCAACGGTTGGATAAAACGAAATGAAATGAAATTCTGAGTCTGAGCTATTTGTCGCATGTTTGACAGCAATAACAGGGTTCGCCGCGCATTAAAGCCACCATATGTCGGTCATATCAAATTTATTTCTATTATTTTATTGGTTCGGTCGCCGATCATTGCCTTCATTACCTTTATTGGAAGTCACAGAGTGAATTTGAATTTATGGCTAGTGATATGGATGATAGCTTGATGACTATAACAAAGTGACCAAAGTAATCTTAATATATAAAATGATAAACTGATTGTTGATATATCAGCCCACAGCCCAAACCGCTGGACCTAGAGATTTGAAATTTTGCACAAAGATACCTTATACAGTGGAGGCATCCACTAAGGAAGGATTTTTGGAAATTCCACCCCTAAGAGGGTAAAATAGGGGATGACAGTTTGTATGCAAGTCCGTCAGTTTTAAAGTTAGGATCTTCAAATTTTGTGTTTAGGCTGACGATTGAAAATTAATGTGAAGTTATCTCAGCGTTTGTGATAATTCCACCACCGAAGGGAGGAAAAGGGGGATGAAGTTGGGTATGCAAGTCCTTCAATTTCAAAGTAAACTTTACTAAATGTATTATTATACGGTGTAGACATCCACTAAGAAAGGATTTTTGGAAATTCCACCCCTAAGGGGTTAAAATAAGGGATGAAAGTTTGTATGCAAGTTCGTCAGTTTTGAAGTTAGGATCTTCAAATTTTGTGTTTAGGCTGACGATTAAAAATTAATTTATAGTTATCTCAGCGTTTGTGGTAATTCCACCACCGAAAGGAGAAAAAGGGGGATGAAGTTGTGTATTGCAAGTCCTTCAATTTCAAAGTAAACATCACTAAATGTATTATTATACGGTGTAGACATCCACTAAGGAAGGATTTTTGGAAATTCCACCCCTAAGGTGGTAAAATAAGGGATGAAAGTTTGTATGCAAGTCCGTCAGTTTTGAAGTTAGGATCTTCAAATTTTGTGTTTAGGCTGACGATTGAAAATTAATGTATGGTTATCTCAGCGTTTGTGATAATTCCACCATCAAAGGGAGGAAAAGGGGGATGAAGTTGTGTATGCAAGTCCTTCAATTTCAAAGTAAAGTTAACTTAATTTAATATTATACAGTGGAGGCATCCACTAAAGAAGTATTTTTGGAAATTCCACCCCTAAGAGGGTAAAATAGGGGATGACAGTTTGTATGCAAGTCCGTCAGTTTTAAAGTTAGGATCTTCAAATTTTGTGTTTAGGCTGACGATAAAAAATTAATGTATAGTTATCTCAGCGTTTGTAATAATCCCACCACCTAAGGGAGGAAAAGGGGGATGAAGTTGTGTATACAAGTCCTTCAATTTCAAAGTAAACTTCACTGAATGTACTATTATACGGTGTAGGCATCCACTAAGGAAGGATTTTTGGAAATTCCACCCCTAACAGGGTAAACTAAGGGATGAAAGTTTGTATGCACGTCCGTCAGTTTTGAAGTTAGGATCTTTAAATTCTGTGTTTAGGCTGACGATTGAAAATTAATATATAGTTATTTCAGCGTTTGTAATAATTCCACCACCGAAGGGAGGAAAAGGGTGATGAAGTTGTGCATGCAAGTCCTTCAATTTCAAAGTAAACTTCACTAAATGTATTATTATACGGTGTAGGCATCCACTAAGGAAGGATTTTTGGAAACTCCACCCCTAACAGGGTAAAATAAGGGATGAAAGTTTGTATGCAAGTCCGTCAGTTTTGAAGTTAGGATCTTCAAATTTTGTGTTTAGGCTGACGATTGAAAATTAATGTATAGTTATCTCAGCGTTTGTGATTATTCCACCGCCGAAGGGAGGAAAAGGGGGATGAAGTTGTGTATGCAAGTCCTTTAATTTCAAAGTAAAGTTAACAAAATTTAATATTATACAGTGGAGGCATCCACTAAGGAAGGATTTTTGGAAATTCCACCCCTAAGAGGGTAAAATAGGGGATGACAGTTTGTATGCAAGTCCGTCAGTTTTAAAGTTAGGATCTTCAAATTTTGTGTTTAGGCTGACGATTGAAAATTAATGTGTTGTTATCTCAGCTTTTTTGACAATTCCACCCCCGACAGGGTGAAAAGGTATGGGATGTATGTAAGTCATTCAGTTTCAAAGTAAACGTCACTTAATATATTATTACACAGTGTAGGCAACCACTAAGGATTTTTGGATATTCCATCCTTAAGGGTGTAAAATAGGGGATGCAAGTTTATATGAAAGTCCATCAGTTTCGAAGTTAAAATTAATTTATATGTGCCTCAACGTTTTTGATAATTCCGATCCCGAAAGGGTAAAAAGGGGAATGAATTTGTGTATGGAAGTACACTAAATTTATTATTTAAGCTTATGGTTATAAACTAACGCAACGAATATCGGTGTAGTTGGAATTTGAACCCTTAAGGAGTGAAAAGGGGGATTAAATTTAGTATATGAAGTTCTTTATTTTCGGAGTGAAAATTTCAAAATTTATTATTTCGGCTTATGGTATTGGCGTATTGAAATGACTCGCCTAAACAACATCAGAAAAAAGAGAGGAATCGGTATTAAAACAAAGATCCGGTTAATACGAGCATTGGTATTCCTCATTTTCATGTATGGAGTGGAAGCGTGGACTATACTGGCCCGAGAAAGAAAAAGGATTGATGCATTCGAGATGTGGTGCTAGAGACGGATGTTGGAAATACCTTGGACCGCTAAACGCAACAATGCATCAATCCTATCGCAGCTCCAAATTAAAACACGATTGTCCACCATATGCCACCAACGTATTTTTTCGTATTTCGGCCACATGGTGCGCAAAGGCGATGAAAGTTTGGAAATCTGATCATAGTTGGGAACACTGAAGGAAAACGACTACGTGGTCGTTCACCAACAAGATGGTCCGATCAAGTAAAAGACTCATCGTCCATCGCCGCAATATTATTGAGGCCAAAATATTTACTGGTTCTGCCAGAGGAGAAAAAGTCTTCTTGCCGCGTATACCATTGATCCCAAATCACCTTCCGTTTGAATTTAAAAGATAACAGTTCCTAATTAAGGTTTGTAGTCACAGGGAAAAACTCTGAAATTTGCTAGAGTTGATTTGCGGTAGGACTGTTTCAGTTTAATGTAGCATCCTCGCATATGAGCTCTTAATCTAGGTGAACTTTTGTCAATATCACACGTAGTGGCGGACAATAGCCATGAACAAAGCTCTATATTGTTACAATGATTCATATCTAGAAAAAAGAAATAATCTAAGCGGACGAAGTCGCGGGCTATAAAGCTAGTAATATATAAAATGATAAACTGATTGTTGATATATCAGCCCACAGCCCAAACCGCTGGACCTAGAGATTTGAAATTTTGTACAAAGATACCTTATACAGTGGAGGCATCCACTAAGGAAGGATTTTTGGAAATTCCACCCCTAAGAGGGCAAAATAGGGGATGACAGTTTGTATGCAAGTCCGTCAGTTTTGAAGTTAGGATCTTCAAATTTTGTGTTTAGGCTGACGATTAAAAATTAATATGTAGTTATCTCAGCGTTTGTGATAATTCCATCACCGAAGGGAGGAAAAGGGGGATGAAGTTGGGTATGCAAGTCCTTCAATTTCAAAGTAAACTTCACTAAATGTATTATTATACAGTGTAGGCATCCACTAAGGAAGGATTTTTGGAAATTCCACCCTTAAGGGGGTAAAATAAGGGATGAAAGTTTGTATGCAAGTCCGTCAGTTTTGAAGTTAGGATCTTCAAATTTTGTGTTTAGGCTGACGATTGAAAATTAATATATAGTTATCTCAGCGTTTGTGGTAATTCCACCACCGAAGGGAGGAAAAGGGGGATGAAGTTGTGTATGCAAGTCCTTCAATTTCAAAGTAAACTTCACGAAATGTATTATTATACGGTGTAGGCATCCACTAAGGAAGGATTTTTGGAAATTCCACCCCTAAGGGGGTAAAATAAGGGATGAAAATTTGTATGCAAGTTCGTGTGTTTTGAAATTAGGATCTTCAAATTTTGTGTTTAGGCTGACGATTGAAAATTAATGTATAGTTATCTCAGCGTTTGTGATAATTCCACCATCGAAGGGAGGAAAAGGGGGATGAAGTTGTGTATGCAAGTCCTTCAATTTCAAAGTAAACTTCACTAAATGTATTATTATACGGTGTAGGTATTCAGTAAGGAAGGATTTTTGGAAATTCCACTCCTAGGGGGGTAAAATAGGGGATGAAAGTTTGTATGAAAGTCCGTCAGTTTTGAAGTTAGGATCTTCAAATTTTGTATTTAGGCTGACGATTGAAAATTAATTTATACATTTTTTTTTTATACTACTAATTCGGTAAACAAGCATACGTCCCGCCTGATGGTAAGCGGTTACCGTAGCCATATGGACGCTTGCAACACACGAAGCGTCGCTCACGCGTTACCGACCTTTCCCCCCTCCCCAATGAGCTCTGGCGACCTTACTCACGCGCAGGAACACAACTTTACACAACATAAAGTTATTTGGCTGCGGTATTCTGTAAGGTGGAGGTACTTCCCCAGTCGAGCTGCTCTATGAGCGAATAAACGCGATACTTTACCTCTCTCAAAATTCTGTTTCAGCATTTTTGATAATTCCACCCCCGACAGGGTGAAAAGGTATGGAATGTATGTAAGTCGTTCAGTTTCAAAGTAAACGTCACTTAATATATTATTACATAGTGTAGGCAACCACTAAGGAAGGATTTTTGGATATTCCATCCTTAAGGGGGTAAAATAGGGGATGCAAGTTTATATGAAAATCTATCAGTTTCGAAGTCAGGACCTTCAAATTTTGTATTTAGGCTGACGATTGAAAATTAATTTATATGTGCCTCAACGATTTTGATAATTCTGATCCCGAAAGGGTATGAATTTGTGTATGGAAGTACACTAAATTTAATATTTAACCTTATGGTTATAAACTAACGCAACGAATATCGGTGTTGTTGGAATTTGAACCCTTAAGGAGTGAAAAGGGGGATTAAATTTAGTATATGAAGTTCTTTATTTTCGGAGTGAAAATTACACAATTTATGGTATTGGCGTATTGAAATGGCAAAGGATGCAATGACTCGCCTGTACAACATCATAAAAAGAGAGGAATCGGTATTAAAACAAAGATCCGATTAATACGAGTATTGGTACCTATTCCTCATTTTCATGTATGGAGTGGAAGCGTGGACTATACTGGCCCGAGAAAGAAAAAGGATTGATGCATTCGAGATGTGGTGCTGGAGAGGGATGTTGAAAATACCTTGGACCGCTAAACGCAACAATGCATCAATCCTATCGCAGCTCCAAATTAAAACCCGATTGTCGACCATATGCCACCAACGTATTCTTTCGTATTTCGGCCACATGGTGCGCAAAGGCGATGAAAGTTTGGAAAAACTAATCAGTTGGGAACACGGAAGGAAAACGTGGTCGTTCACCATCTAGATGGTCCGATCAAGGAGAAGATTCATCGTCCTCCAAGTCTTACACAGTCGTAAAGGACGGGTTGGACAGAAACCGGTGGAGGCAGATCATCCGCTCTAGAAGCAAACCCGATGCTCACCACGATCCTCAGACATGAGGGAAAGACTATAGAGAGAAAGAGAGATAAGGCCTCCAAAATGGTGCTGTGGAACTAGACTACAAGTAACAGCTCTCCGCCGCAATGTTATTGAGGCCAAAATATTTACTGGTTCTGCCAGAGAAGAAACAGTCTTCTTGGCGCGTATACCATTGATCCCAAATCACCTTCCGTTTGAATTTAAAAGATAACAGTTCCTAATTAAAGTTTGTTTCGCGATGGCTATTAATAAATCACGTTTGCTAGAGTTGATTTGCGGCAGGACTGTTTTAGTTTTATGTGGCATCCTCGCATGTGAGCTCTCAATCTACCTGATTTTTTGTCAATATCACACGTACTTAGTGGCGGACAATAGCCATGAACAAAGCTCTATATTGTTACAATGATTCATATCTAGAAAAAAGAAATAATCTACGCGGACGAAGTCGCGGGCTATAAAGCTAGTCTATCTAATAAATTGTTTTCACGGTCCTCATTGGTGTATCTAGCTTCTAGTTGTATTTACTGTCACGTATTATTTTCAAATCACGACACCATTCAGTTGAATATTAGTTTAGTTGAAGTAGAAACTTACTTGCTACGTTTAACTATGGACATACAGTAAAAGACGTCCTGGGTTCAGTCGCACGACTTATAAGTCTATTAAAAGGAGGACAATAGCTGCATCGCCGCCGCCGGCTTAAAATCATCCATTTAAATAACGTTTTTAAATAAATACTGCGTGGATAATAGGAACAATGTAATATTTTGTCAACTGCCGACTCCGGGCCGCGGAGAGTGCATGACTGCGTGAAGCGGAAAATCCTCGGGACATTCGAGGACATTTTTTGTGGGTTAATATCCGCACGACATTGTCAACCGGCTATTTAATACATCTAGTAACACAATACTTTAAATGCGACTAGATTTGTGCAAAATTTAAAATTGTTACGCACAGTGATTTTGTATGAGCCTATTGGATTAATAGATGTATTCCTAAATGCAACATGGTATCGATGTAACAATCGATATTATAATGTAGATAATGTGATGTACTTTAAATAGTTTTCATAATATATAAATACGATGGAATTCGCTAAATATAATTATCATAAAATTATGTAAGTATTAGAGGACATTTGGTTATTCAGACTTTAGAACGCATAAAAAATTACCACACCTAGATCGGTTGAATCATTCGGGGTTCCATAGTCATAGACTGCGGGAACCCTATATTTCACTGACACTGCCAAAACAAAAAAAAAACTTCAACTTTTGTCTCTATAAAAATCTTGAACTTAATGAATTCCTAACTCATGAATATACAACGGAAGAGGCTATTTTCATTGTTTGGAAAATTATAAAAGTACCAATGCTGTATGTGATTGATAAATTATATTAGCCATTTTAACTTTTACGTGTGCTACGTGCCATTTAATCATTCCGAACCGGTCGTAGAGTCAACTGTAACTTTCATAAGTGCCCCCCAAATTGCGGTTAAGCTAAATAAAATACATACTTGATAACGATTTTAATAAAAACGTTGAGTCTATATCTTTCGTATATTTAAATATGTATTTTTATTGACGTAAGAAGAAAATCTGCGAAGTTTGAGTGAGTATCCAAAATATGCATGAAATTTTAAGTAATATAACAAATACCATTGAATAATGTATTCTGGAACAAATAAGATTATTTCTTTCACTCATGTCTGCGTTTTTGAGAACCATCCCCGCACATTTTACCAAATTGAATAGCCTTACCGAGTCCCGATGGCGGTAATTCTTTATTGAGCCGCAATAAAACAAGATATGACAAAAATATCCGATTTCATAAAGCTTTGGTTTCGTGACACGTAATATTATATTATTTAAGGGACATTATTCCATCTTTTGTTTGTGATTTCTTTCCAACTTATACATCGTTCAAGTGAGTTTTTGTAGACTAGTAAGTAGGGAGTGAGAGTAAACGCTTATTTTAAAGATCCATTAAATTGGTATTGTTTTCTTATGGTAGAACTATTTCTTGTGCCTTTTTAGGCAATTACCACTGATCTAGTATAGAGTTAAGGGTCGAAAGAAGATGCATAATATCTACCAATAACTTCATGCCTAATCAAATTTAGACATAGTAGAATCCTGTTAAAATTACAAACTCTACTTTTTGCTGACGAAAATAATTCTTTGTATTCAGACAAAAGTTGACGTAAAATTCAACCGAACCTTAAATTAAAATCGAGCAGTATGTAATCAGGTACTTGAAGGTACGTAATATTAAGAAAAAATTATTGCATAAGTGAGAGGGTCGCCTTCAATGAAAAGGAAATATCACGACAACTTATGAAGCATTTAGTTTGGTTGACAAAGGTGACATATTTTTTGTGGAGCTTTCAAGAAAGCTTGTAAACAATATGTAGGCAGGTAAGTACACAAGGTAAAGCATTTTGTGGTTCGTAAAATATGTTCGTTATTTTGGAAACGATAAATTAATTATTGTTGATGAAATATATACCTATACAGCTGCATCCTCGAAGAAGTTACACTTGGGCTTAGGGTATTTTGCACACCTAGTTTTTTTAAAGCCAATTCAGCTTTGCTCAACAAATATACTCGTAACTGGACAGTACTCCTGGTTGGTTTTTATTTGTGATGTACGCGCAGATTCGTCTTCCTGGTATTAAACCGGGCCAAATTAAGACGATCAGCTACATAAGTTTCAACTTCCAACATGACTAAAATTATTTGATTAGATTGTTAACGATAGTGCAAGAAGACTTCTTAAGACCGTGTACCTATTTGCCACCTTAGTAAAAAAAAGAGCAGGCAAATCTAGGTACCTACAAGAATTTGTCGTAGGGTATTTGAGTCTGAATTCATTTGCGTCTAATGACTAACGTGACAAGACAAAACGTTCGAGTCATTTAAACCTGTGTCTGGCAAATAATAGGCTGTAATACATTCATACTAGTTATATTGGCATAGTTATAGGTAAGTATAAGAACATGAAAATTGTTGCATGCTTCGCTCACTAATGGTGAGGGCGAGATATTGTGCTGGCTTGTTAGTTTGGCTTCTTACAACTTGTTATAATGTCGGTGTAAACACGCGTGACGGCGTGATATCACGTCATCGCGCACGCGAACGCGCCTCGCGATGGATTTACTCTCCTCATCCTTATAATACAATTATAAATGCGAAACTTGCACTGCCTTTCTTTATTTGTCTGTAAATCACGAAAAACTTTGTTTTTTTACAATGACGCTAAAAGATTTTATTCAAGACAGTTAAGAAATCATTAAGGTTCTGAGAAATATTATTCGTAGAAAAAGGAGCTTTCATTTTAAAATTAGATTAACGTTACTTATGCATTTAATAATAGGTCAGTCTCAGAATATTTTCTCGATTTTCACGCGTCATTCCAATTTAGGTCTCTGACATTTCTCATCACTATAACTGATGCATCGTCCAAAAATTATAGATCTATGTCAAATCTATGACAAAAAACCAAAGTATTTTTTAATTGCTACATTTACTAAGACAATTGAGGTGATATATCGGTCATTAAAGACATGTATGGTGTCTCAGAGCTGTCGCAAGGCATTCTGAAGATGACGCAAAAATGGATATTTATGTGGTAGTTAGTTGCGTGCAGAGCCTGCGTGCGGCGGGCACATTCGCGTCCGTGCCTCACATCGGCACCCTAATTAATATAAGATCTCAATTAAATTGCGACACATAACGAGGAGCGGAATTTTTACACACTTACTTAATATATGGCTTGCGTTTTGTCTCAGAATAAGGCAATATCCACTCAGAATCTGAGAACTCGTTTGTCGATGTGGCATGCAAGTGCCTACGTAGGTAAACCGAAATAGAACAAATGCATAGAACATAATAAGTTTCGAA
This sequence comes from Polyploca ridens, assembly GCA_951394255.1. Classification (NCBI taxonomy): domain Eukaryota; kingdom Metazoa; phylum Arthropoda; class Insecta; order Lepidoptera; family Drepanidae; genus Polyploca; species Polyploca ridens. The sequence goes on along the minus strand of OX596246.1, from coordinate 11,104,869 downwards.
CTTTTGATCATTATTCGATCCCTATTTGCTGTCGATTTTAATAATAAAATTGTAATTGATATGAGAAATAAATTTATTTTTCAATGTTGTAATGGAGTTAACTCAATGGTACGCTATCTGTTGATCATTATCGTGGCGAGGAATTACTGTCATTGTACGTCCCATGAATTGAGAAGAGTAAGTTATAAACTAAACTTATTCATGATAAGTATTTTTTTTATATCTTTTTATCCTTCAGAAACATAAAACAGAACTAGGTACATCCCTTAATGGTATTGATTTGAAATATTATTGATAATATCTCGAATCATAAATATATGTTCCGTAATTATTAAAAAAGAGCCGAACATTAATTCCCAGGTCCCTTTAATTGACATCGTTTTATTATAAATAAACAAATAAATGTATTCAAGTTCTGAGTTATAAATGGGCACTTTTCTCTTAATGGTATCCACTGTTACTTTATTCGGGACGATGCCGGTGTATACTTTCAACGCAAGGTCTTGACCAAGTTTTGAATCGTAATATTTTGGGCTCAGATTACTGGTGCCGATAACATGTCATCTCACCTCAGGCCAGGGACTGACTCTACCTAGTATATTTATAAGTACGTAGGTTATATCTGTCTGTATAAATAAAATGACATAAGAAAATATTTAAACTTTTTTGCTTTGTATATTTTGCGGTGCATGCTACGAAGGGCTACGACAAGTAAAATTCAGAAATATTGCAATAAACTAAACAAAATGTGTAAACCTTATTTTTATGCTCTAGTCGTAAAATACGCAAACTTATAAACCTATAGTTAAATTAATCTTTGCCGAAATGGGAGAATAAAACTTATAACTAATATTATTTTTTCGTAACAATATATGAGAGGAATAGGAATGACAATGAAGCCAAGGCACCTAGGCTATGAATATATTTAATCATATAATTTGGGATTCATTTCTTATTTTTATGGTAAATGCCCAAGTTCAGATCTGTAGTGGCAATGGTAAAATGCCACACGCCGTCGGGACAGCCGGGCTGGAGGGCTGAGGGGCGGGGGCTGCGGTTTCATTCATGTTGTTAGATTGGACCGCTCATAACTTAACTCCTAATTTATTCTTCTTCACTCCCAACCCAATCAAGTTCTGGTGCATCTAACTCTGTAGCACATTAAAAGGCTTCGTTATGTTATGTTGTTAAAGTATGACTGCTACAAACATAAGATAGATTATTATTCTTACTCTGGCTACGAACTTGAAATTTGGCAGGTAGATTCCTGATAGTAGGTATCCGCGAGAAGGGGTCTTTGGAAATTCAACCTTATGGGGGTGAAAGGGCGGGATTTGTTTGTATTAAAAATCTTATTCCTTGGGTTTATAAACTTGAAACTAGGCAAGATTACTTACCAAATTAATTATAAAGTTTCCCTTTATAGTTTTTCAAAACTCAAAGGGAGTTTAGGGGGTCTTAAAGTTTTTATGGAAGAAACCTTACGTGCGGTCCCATTAACTTAAAACTCAGTATTCATACTTTGGACAGAAAATAAAGAAATATGGATTTTTGGTAAATCTAACTCTAACGAGGCAAAAAGGGTTAAGTAATTATGTTTAAGGGGAGGATTCTGCTGCGTGCTTTTAACTTTAAAGTTTTTAAATTAACTTCTAAGTTGGTTCCTTTTGTAGCCTAAGAAAGGATTATTGGAAATTAAGCTAATCACTTAGGGCAGGGGTTCCCAAAGTGTGCGCCGCCGCGGAGCCCTGGTGCGCCGTATAGAGAGCAAAGGAACTAAACAGGTATTCGCGGCTACAGCTTTATGTAGTATCATTATACCCTATTTCGACTAGCTAAGGCGCCGAGACAAAATACTAAACCTGTCAGTGCGCCGCAAACTGATAAAATTTGGGAACGTCAAGGTAGGGGGCGCGAGTCAAACTGTGGGGCGGAAAGCTAGTCTATTAATATAATAATATTTATTCAGTGACCTTAGATACGTAGTTGTTGATATAGAAAATAATAACCAGAAAGGCCTAAACTATCTGATAGACTGATCAATAATTTAGTTATTCATAATTTGTTAATCTCTATATGTAAATATAAACATGAATTAGTTTTATGTTAAATGCGCACTAAGAAAACGGTATAGATAGGGTGACATAGTGTATATGTGTTTTATACCTACGTTACTATAAGATTTGTGGTTTCCATTCATAAAACAGATAATAAAATAAAAGGTTTCGGTCTTCCTCCACTATTATGTCACAATGGGGTACTACGGGCCGCTGGAAAATATCGAATTTCACTAGAATCATCAAAAAGACGCCACAAGTTTGAATCAACGTGTTTTTTCTCTTGATATTTATGTTTGTCTTTAATTTTTACTTCTTTACCGGTGTCCATTTAATATTGGACGGGGACTGCGTTAACGATCACTAAATAAAATTTTATTTCAACGCACCTCGCGTTGCTTTTTCTGTACTCAACACATCGTTGATTTTACTTTTTATTAATCACTTTATTAAAGAAATTGAATGACATTGTAGAACGCAGTCGACAAATCTTCTTCAAGCAGAAAATATGACTAATAGTCGGCGTTGACTTGTGGTCGTAAATTCTCATGGTAAATAATAATTAACCTTGTTGAACATTAATCCGGGTTGAATAGCTCTGTGTGCTCACTATCTTCGGCCACATCATCACTGACCATTGTGAAATTGTGGTTAAACAGGCCCAGTATATATAAAAAATTACTTTAGGACCAACTCTGAAATGTCACCATTCACCATTAATTATCCTGTAGTGTATAGATAATGCTAAGTTACAAATATCACATAAACTTATCAATAAATTCAGCACTAGGTTACCTAAAAATGCTCTTTGGTATTTGTTACATTGTCCACCTATTCTTATCATAAACAATTTCCATTTTAATTAATGGAACAGATAACTGGATCAGTATTCATATTAATTAACAACTTTAAGATTATAGATTAATATTGTTATATAAACTTTTGTCACTTATCTTTGGTATACATGAAAGGTATTGTAAGTAAGATAACTTACTTACTTCATTATCAAATTATTGGTGCATTTGAAATGGCAGACCTTGAAATTGATAGTTAAATACCTACAACACACGTACGTACGTGTGAAATATAATGCAAATATATCGAGTTAACAAAGTAAGTCTGACATATAAAATGAAGCAGCAACAAAGGTCGCTGAGATTTGCGCGAGCTATCTCCGGGGAGCGCGCATTCGTGTAGGCAGATACGGCGCGCCCGCTGCGGCCCGGGCGCACACCGGCCGCACCGGCCGCCATCGCGCCCGCGCCTTTCCGTGCCGACATCTACACACATTAAATATATCCATTTAATGATTACAATTTCTCGTTATAATTTATTTAGGACGAAGCATAACAAGTTTTCGAATCAAATATGTCGCCCATAAAGATGCTGCCTCGAGGGTTGGACCACGAACCTGTTAATTCGATAACGAACTTTTGTCCCGGACTGTCCCGACCATGAAATGGTCCCTCATATCATGGATGTAAGAATTAAAACCGGTCGCTACATCTCTGACTAGAATGATCGTTTTGAAACTGCTCGAACGAGCCTCGCGAAGAGTTAAAGGGTTTCATGAGCTTGTGCGGACGACAAATGAAATATTTCTTCTATAGAATAAATTAAAGTCGATAATCCAATTCCACTCGTTTGCACTAAGAACCGTTCATATTGAGTCCTTAGAAGGGAACGGATAGATCGAGATCGACTGGAGAGTGTGAATGAGAGCATTACGATCAAAAGGGAAGGTGGAGGGTGCGGAGAGTGGAGAAGTTGTTGGATAATTCTTTATTCTTTATGAATATGTGAGCTCGTTATCTCTGGGCTGACGTGGCTCGAGACATTCGCGCTTGTGATGGTGTGCGTGCTCGTGTGTGAGGCACACAGGCGCATTGCGTGTAGTACTCGCTCTAGTGCTGGTACTAAATAATACATAGGTATCGACAGCGCCCCGTCTGCAAAGAGCGGCGGGTACACGACCGGATCAACATACGGCATCGACGGCAGATTGAACGATAGTTCCCGAGGAACTGGTTATCGTTATGGGGCGACTGGCGGATGAAATTTATTGGCAGCGCGTTGGAGAAATGTAGCGAGCGGAAGGGGCTTGCGATTTTAATTAGGTAATGAATGTCGATGCAGATCTGAATGTCGATGGATAAATCTAGCCGTTAAAGCGATATGCATTAACGAATCCATACCTTGTCTTTTCGCGATTTAGATTCAAAATACGTTTATACCAATTTTACATTACATATACCTACCTATATATTGTCATTTGTGGTTTGTCTTTATTACAAATATTCCCAAAACATCATTATTCCGCCATTGTAACCTGGCTTACCTGGGATGTCATTTATTCATTATTTTAAAGCCTAAAATCTAGTTACTAAAAAAAGTTATAGTTAAAAAGAATTAAATAAATCCGGCCAAGTGTGAGCTTGAGTCTGACTCGAGGACCGAGGGTTCCGACTAGGGAATGAAAACCGGTTTCACCGAAAATCGATAAACCGGTTATTCGGTGCGGTTTCGACCAACAAATAAAACCGGTTTTACATAACACCAAAACCGGTTTTCGATTATTTTCGTTTTTGCTTTCATTGTTTGGAAAAACTAAAAAAGGAAGATTTGCCGCCGTTTTGTAAACTGAGTGCAATGCAGTGAGTATTTTTTGTGATGAACTGACGTGTGTTGATGCGTAGTGTGTTGAGCTGGTAAGAAAATAACTTAAAATAATGATTGTTTTTATGATAGATATAAAATATGTAAAACTTTTTTTTACAATACTTAGGCAGCAAACAAGCGTACGGCCGGCTGATGATAACCAGTTACCCTAGCCTATGGACGCTTGCAACATAACGGTTATCACTCGCACGTTACAACACTCAATCTTTTTGAAGCGGGGAGCTCATTCCACAACCACGATAGGAAGCTTCTTTGAAACCGCACAGTATGAGAATATTTTGGTTCCAATGTGTGAGGATGGACTATCCATCGGTGACTACGATGGAACAAGGTAACAGGGCATCAGGTCAATCAATTCTTCAGAACACTGTCTGTTGGAAAAGCGGTTGAACACACATAAGAAGGCAGTCTCTCCTCAGACTAAGGGGCTTTAAAACACTTTTGAGCTCGGAATCATCGACAATTCTAACGGCATGTCGCTGAACTGAGTCTAAATACCCAAGCTGGTATCCAGGTGCCCACAGAAGACAGCATTACTACATTTGGGCCAGACTTGCGACTTATATAGTTGCAGTCTTTGTCTCGATAAGAAGTACTGCTTCGCTCTATTAATCACACCGTGTTTTTTGGATACCTTGTAGATGATTTTGGAACAGAACGTCGCTACAAATATTAACCTGAAGGATCCCAATGCTTTTCGTGATGTTGAGGGACATTTTCTAGAAATGAGGAGCCACAGCAAATGGACTTTTCTCAACGGTGAATGCGCAGGTTTGCGCGTGATTTAGTGGGGTTGAAATAGACTAGGTTTAGTCGACCCCAATCGGAGTCACTAGTTTGTGTACTCTCGATTTAAGACAAGTCCTTCGCGCCTTTTCTCCAATATAGAACGAGAGATATTTGCACGGTTCGTGTAATGAGCGTCCCCTGTAATTTCATCTGCATAGCAATAAATTTTGGTAATAGAGAGTATATCATTAATATGCTGGAGGAACAGTATTGGGGATAATTTAGAGCCTTACGGGACGCCAGCATTAATATCATGCTATCGGAGAAACTACTGTCAACGAAGGCTCTTATGTATCTGCCAGACAGCAAGCTGACTGATTGGTGTTATTTTTTACTGTCTGCACAGCAAAAACTGGGTTATGTTTTTTTTATCTGAGGAAAACATTCGTATAATAATAACCACGTTTTAGTGCACATGCAAGTTGCTGTGCCGCTACAATATGCCATGTATATTACGGGTGAAATTAATATTATAACTTACGAAATATAATTTAATAAATGTTTAAATAATTACGTCTTTAATACTGATCTATTCTTTAACATAAAGTCATAATATCTCATAGCAATTAAAAATCAAGCAAAAGTGATATGTTTTTATGATTTCATTCATTTAAAATAAAATCAAAAGCAACGAACCGTGTAGTCTATATAAACGAGTATCTGATCTCCAGAGTTAAATAAACGATTATTTCCATAAATTTTATGAAAAAGAGATGGATTAATTGTGTGAAAGATGATATTGGTAAGAAATGAGTGAATGTTGGTATAACGGATAGAAGAAGCGTACATATTGCACCGATCCCAAATTATAGGGAACAGGACAGGCAGATGATGATGATGTCTTTGATGTTTCTTTTATACCCACTTTATTAACTTTTAACTGACAATAATTCCTCAGTTTGCGATTTTTAAATCTTAGGCACGGTTATTATCTATAATTCGAGCTATAGAAATAACGTGAAAAAAAAAACAAGTGATCATTAAAAAACCGGTTTAAAACCGGTTAACCGGTTTTTTCCTCTCATAACCGAAATAAAAACCGGTTTTCATTTTGCCACGGTTTTGCATTCCCTAGTTCCGACCATAGAGTTACAATTGTTACTCTATGATCGGAACTTGATATATATAGGGTTGATATAGGTCTGTATAAATAATTAAACACATATTTCAGGATTTTAACTAAATCACCCCCAACCCTCTAAATTAGGAAATGGAAGTTTGTATGGGTTTTCCCATAAAAACTTAATTTCATACTAGAGATCTGACAATTATACAAGTACACAGACATTTAATTACAATAAAAATTGATGTTTCAGGTTTTTAAAGAACCCTTAAGTTTAAAAGTGTGTGGGCTTTCTTATGTAAATGTTGCCAAGACGTGACCAAATGTCTACTATCAAAAAGTTAACAGATCTCATGTAGAGTCAAGCTTATAACTCTCTCGCCCAAACTCTACAAGCCCTAACTTCACAAACTCTACACCTTAGTCAAAATATGTGGCCTGGCCTACCTTGTAGTGTCCGCCAGACTGGCTATGACCCTTTTTTTTATACCACTAAGGCGGCAAACAAGCATACGGCCCGCCTGATGGAAAGCAGTTACCGTAGCCTATGGACGCTTGCAACACCAGGGGTATCACTCGCGCGTTGCTAACCCTGAAGAAACCGCTTCACACCCTTTTTGAAGAACCCATGCTGTACTCCATTGGGAAAACCACGGCGGGGAGCTCATACCAAAGTCCGAGCGTCTGCGGAAGAAAACTCCTCCAGTATCATTATAGACTTTGTGTGCTTGTTAACTTCCGCCAAATAATCACATACCACGGTGAGATTATAATCAAACTAAAGCAGGTACAAAAAGTAATGCAAAATTCAAATAATAAAGTAATGGCAGCTTAAGATTGAAATCACGTATTGATTCACGTATTCAGTTTGTTATAAAAAATAATAAATTGTATGAACGCATTTTCTTTGTAATTTGTTACTCTGAAACGTTTGAATGATAAAAATAAAGGTATGAAAGGGGATCCTTTGGACGGCACATTTCTCTTCAAAATTGACGTTTTCAGAAGCGGTCGGTTTTTAACGTTTTAATTAGGGGCGCACATTACGGCACGCCATCACGTTCGCCCCTCGCTCTTTGCCTCACATTTTTGTATATTTCCGTCTATTTGGGGAAAATTTTATTTTTCGTCCACTGTGCTATTTTTGGTTCGCGTGCAGCCGGCGCGCGGTCTCGCTGCTAAATCTCTGTGGGAAACTTGTCACACCACCAATCTTGTGTATTTACCCTATATTATGTTTTTTATTACTAAATACAAATGATATTTCAATGGGATATGCAATAATGTTTAGGTAGTAAATTCCAAATGGCTTACAAAATATTTAATGCTTATTGATAGTGTTGCAAGCTTATTTATGTCACATACCGAGATAAGTACCGAACCTATTGTAACAATGAGAGAATTAGTATAGAATGTAATTAATGTGTTACAAGTTACAGGAAATGAAAACTGTGATGGATGCATTCGACGAAGGACATCTTCCTACAGCATCTGAAATAAAAAGTAGAACTCTATTTATAGTTTTGTCAATGTTAAAAGATATGTTAAATATTCAAATTGTTTTGTGTGAGATTTTATGTAACGAACTGTATACTATTAATAAAACAAGTGTTTTTTTTTTTTCAGAACTTTATACCTACCCCATAAAGCATTTATGTTCTCACCTTGAAAACACAGGTTCCACAAACATAACAAAGGTATCACTGCAAACGTAGTGACTAGTGACATGTTTTCTCGATGCCCCCAGACATGTCAGACACGTCACGTCACGTCATTTGTCGTCATTAGCGATGACGCATGGCGGCGCTGACCCTAACTCTGACCTGTTCCATCACTCTTCCATCAACACCATGGTGATGTCATTTGCGTCAACTTATTTGGTAGATATAAACATGTAAAACTAGGAATTTGAAAATCTTTAATTGTGTCGCACCTAATTTAGACAACTGACAGTTTAAATTGAAAAATAATTAAATATTCTACAACAATATGAAATTAAATAAAGCAGGTGACACTATATTAAAGCAGATGTTGTTATTTGTTATAAGCTTTCTTTTCGCAGAATAATTTTGCTTCAAAGTTTCTAAACCTCCCACCGAGATACGTGCACAAATGCCAAAAATCTATATTTGTATAATGATCCTGTATTGAGTAACGACGGACACCATTCACGGAATATTTTCTAAAAACTGATTTATGACGATATGCAACCGAACAATTGAGCCATTTTGACTTACGACGGCACAGAGCAACGTTTTACTGCTACCCTTTCAGTGCAAACTGAGACAAACCCTTTGAAAAACGGGGTAGGTTATAAAATTTTATTATTATATTTGCAAAAACCAACAAAACTATTCATTATTCCGTACACCCCGTGGCGTTGTTCCGCGCTGTACGGTCACAAATTAGTCATGAGTTCGATGAATTTATAAATACAAAAATTTGAAACAAACACACTTCGAGCTCATAATTTATGATGGTAATTTTTTTGCCTAAAATTATATTGTCTAAAATTTGATAAAAATTCTAAAACTCAAAGTTGGTCTCTGTTTTATTTATACTTAGAATGTAGCTTTATTTTAACTATAATATTCAACAAAGAAGCAGGTAGCAACTCTTTATTTTATATTTGCGCAAAAGTCAATCCTTGCAAAAGCTCTACTATTGAATTGAATATAAAATGTTATGACATTGTTAATATCTCGTGTTGCAGTAACGAATGCCACTGGTGTCATACGTACGGTACGGTAGTGACTAGTGACGGCACGCGTCCTTAGACATTTGATATGACATTAAACTATTTCTGACTTCTGTTGTACGAGATGCACTGGGATGCGACGGGATGCGCCCGGGTGCATGCAAATGGTGCGTGGAGATGTGTGACGTAAACTCCGTGCGCCTTGTCCGCCACCCTCTCGTTACCTACACAAACTACTATGGAGTCGCTCGCAATATAATATTTAGTTATTAATTTGATATTTTATTAAAAAAAATACCTATTGAGAATATTCATGCCATTGGAAAAGCTGTGTCTTGTCATGGTAATTTCCGGATAGACGAGTTCTTCTCAATAATACCTGTCGAGTACATATCTATGTTAAATATACCTCGATTATTTTAATTCAATGACTATTAATGATCTTTTTTGGAATGTAATACCTAACCTATGTGTAGATTAATCGAAACCTAATACGCTTATTTATGTTGGTTGTATGTTACTCGTATGCAATTTTGAATAGTTCAAATTCCAGTCATTTTCTGACACATGACGTTACGTTTCGGGAACGGAAGAATGAGACAGAGGCTGCTATAATATTGATTTAGTTTTACAACAACTGATATTATTATCTTCAATACAAGTATTGAAGTAAATGTAAAAATTATAAAGCCCAATTGTCATGATTTGATTAAAACAAGAACAAGAACAAATAATATGTAGGTAGTAATTATATATATAGTATTTGATACTCCAATGATTTCTTGTCCATTGTCGTTTAGCAGGACCAAAAATTTCTTTAATTTAACGCATTATGCAAACCATGACATGCCTTTCAATATTCTTTGTATTTGGATTCCATATCCGAGGGAAATAAGTTTTTGTTTCGTCACGATACGCCTCGGTGGCTCCTGCCGTTGCTACATTGTTTTAAGTAGCCTGCGGTTTTGTTAAATTTCCATATCGACGCGCAATCCGGCAAAACCTAAAAATTGTAGTGAAAAATTTTTTGTCTACAACTTGTAATAAGTGAAAGTGACGTCGTGTGCGAACTCAACAGCTTTGTCATTCTAAATCACTGTCTTTGTTATGCTAATGTCGGTCCGATTTTACAGCTTTTCGGTAAAAAGGGCTGGAGTTAACTCATTGTTACCACAGTACAGGCAATCTGACATGTGAAACTTGAAGAACTTCTAAGAATTTTGAATACTTTTGTTTTCGTTTGTATAAAAAGCTTGACCTGATATTTGGAGCCATTATATTCTGAGAATGAGTATATAATTTATTGGCGTTATTAAGATGGTAGTATTGAATGCAGACGATGTTAGCCGGGCGGCGCGGCGGCGGCGGGCGGCACGGCAGGTCGCGCCGCCCGGTAGCGTTGGGCCGTCCCGTCTAATGAGCAAGCGTGTTCGCCTCAATTGCACACAGTACTCTTATTCACCGGCAATTTATTTCATTTTTGCCTCTGATCGCGCCTTATTGAGCACCTTTTTATCTTATTGCCTTCGTGGGTCTATAATACGAGTCCTGTTACTTGCAAATGAGACACACTCGGAACATGTTGGTGGTGGCTGGCTCATGATGAAGGTATGTAAGAATAATTAAAACTGCTTAATGGATTATTTATTTTTCAATTTAATTATGTAGGTATGTATAGGTACTTCTCATGAGAAACATTATCATACATTTAACTTAAACACTATGGAGGGACACTCTAACTATCTAAGTATATATATTTATTACTAGTATGTAGGTTTATTTTATTTGTTGATCAGTTATCAAAAATATCATTAACATGACTAATGTATATAAGATTTATGTCTTATTTAGGATACGAAAACGTTTGCCGAGGCGGTAGTGTTATGAGTAGAAGAGTCATTACGATAATAACAATATCTGAATCGTTGCCAAATGCTTGTCGGATGGGATACGATTGGGAGTGGGATGGTCGTACAAATATTTGAACCAAAATATAAATATGTAATACATTTTTGTTACGATTATGTCTAAAGTAAATCATACAATAATATAACGCGATGCTTGTCTGGGTGTGGATAATGTTGTTTTAAATAGATTGACACATTTTTTCCTGTGCATTGACCGCCTAATAATCCTGTCTATAATATTAAAAATGCGAAAGTTTGTGTGTCTGTTAATCAATCACGCGGACGCAGTAGGCTAAATAGATTCGGGGGTAATTAGGTACGTAGCTAATAATTTACCTTGGACTTTGTATCCCCGTATCTGGGGATAAATGATGAAAATCTCTGCATTAGATAGAACCAGGAACAAACGTGGAGCAGAAGCTAGGGCTATATAATTAATGTTCAAATGGTTATTTATTTGAATAATTATAATTCATCACACGCAAGTATTTAGAAACAAACATTTGAATACACTTGTAATATCAGTCAACGTTCCGTTTGCCTTCATATTGATAAATAAACATTAATATACGTATGTTATGTTTGCTTGAAGTAATTTCTTGTTTCCGGGAAATCATTTACAATTTAGATATCTCGTAGATTTATGTGAAGGTTTATATTTAGTAACCCACTCTAGATCTAAAATTATATACTGTATGTACTAGCTGTTTCCTGCGGTTTCACGCGCCTTCCTGCAATCTTCCTGTTTCTTTCTGTTATCCAACCAGGCTTCCACCCTATAATCACAAAATTAATGAAAATTTGTACGGTCATAAAATCATATGCCAATTATTTTCTTCAAAAAATTCTATACTAACTAGTAGTAGTGGTAGTTTAGTTATTAAATCTTGTAAAAACAAATCAATTTAATGATAACAGGGAAGATGACACAATTTTATTTTCTAATAAAAAGAATGATCCCTAACATGAAGATGTAATTTTTGCTTGTTTTTCTAACATTTTATTACATTTGGAACTCTGGGGTAGAACCGTAAATTAAATGAAAGATCCGTCAGTTCGGGAAGAAGTAAATCAAGCCAGACGGATTGCCCCTAATAAAAATTATAAGAGGCACAATGGCTTGAATGTGCGCCGAGACCGTAGGAGCTGTAAAATCTTGCTATGTTTGTTTATGGTGCACTAAAATATGTTATAAACTAGATAAGTATAATCTAAATAAACTAACGTATAATTAGTATCATGATATTTGTGTTCGGTGTTCTCAAGATGTGTTCTTCGAATACATTTTATTAACGAACTTTATAAATAAAAAAATAAATAAATATCCTGGGACATTCCTCACACACGGTCATCTGATCCCAAACTAAGCAGAGCTTGTAATATGGAAACCAGATAACTGATATAATACATATACTACTTTTTGTTTGTAAATACATACTTAATATACATAATTACACCCAGACTCAGGACATACAGACATGTTCATGCACACAAATGCATGTCCTGTGTGGGAATCGAACCCACGACCTGCGGCGTGTAAGGCGAACCTTAACCAACTGCGCCAACTGGCCCGTCAAATTATGATGTCTTACTCTTGTGTAATGTTTTTTTTCATTCGTAATCTTCGTCTGCATCGATTAGCCCTAATTCATTATTTATTTACCATCTATTGCAATCTTTATTTCATTGTTACATATTGGTAATTGCTTTGCCTTTCAAGTCGTTCTAGATTTCAAGATTTTCTTCATAACCCTTAAAATTCGATAATATTAAATGAAAGAGACCAAAAAACACGCGGTATTATTTCTTTGTTTGTTCAACCAATGGAGTGAGTTCCATGTTGACGTATCTTGCTGAGCTTTTTGTTATTTTCTTATTATATTTTGAAGGCACTTTTTGGGAAATTTTATTTGTTGGTTCAATACCTGGTCGTAAATCTGTTAAGGGTATGGGAATGAATACGTGCAGTGCATGCAGGTGTGTCATTAACCCTTTATTTCTCTACAATACTTATATATTTTTGTATTCCTCTAAATGGTATTATTAAATTTGACTGTACCTTCATAATAGTGGCCTGCGTTATGATTAGATGAAAGTTGAAGATGTAGCACGCTTGCCTAGGCATGGATGGATACATTAATGTCATTTACCATCCATTTATGATTAGTATTGGAATTTTGAGGGCTATTGTAATTTCTCCATTCATCGGCTTTTTTCTTCTGGTAAGGTAGGGGATTTTTATTTTCAAAATGATAACTAGTATGATTTTGATATACAGGGTTATTGATAAAACATTAACAACCTCTCAAGACTATACATATATACTGTACTCTGACTTTTAATAATTCATCAGATTTTAAGTCATCAGACTTTCATACAAATATAAAAATATTTAAATTCAGCGCTCTAAATGTTACAAACTACAAAAGACTGAGTGACAGTGCACGGGAGCCGCAGGTACAACAAAATACAGAATTGAAATAAGTTAGATAGAACCACGAAATCCTGAAAGTTTGTTTTTGGTAAATAAATATACTAATACGTTTTGTAAAAAGTCATAGAATAATAGTTGTTGTTCATGATGTTAATAATAAAAGTCCTGCTAGGTTGTTAGTATTTCACCATTAACCCTGTATATTCGCAATAACAGCAAACAGTAGTATCCCGTAAGGGCCTAAATGTAAGCAATTTTTGTAATTAAGTTCAATATTTGAATGAAAAGCGTGGGGCGCTTTTCCTTGTAGCCCAATAGAATTTCTAAGTATTATCATTATCATGAAGAAATATCGTAAATTACAAAATGAAAAGCGCCACACACTTTTCATTCAAATATTGAACTTAATTACAAAAATTGCTTACATTTAGGCCCTTACGGGATAGACAGAGAATATATTTAGGTTCAATTTTATAATTATTTAACACTTTTTAGTGCAGAGCTTTTTAAAGCGTGTTTTTTTAGTTTTTTTAAACTGTAATTTATTAAACACATTATTAGTTTTTTTGGCTGAACACGTTATTTCTTTAATTAGTTCACTACATTAGATAGTCATATGTAAGTGAGTGAGTCAGTGACTCAATATGAATAAACCATTTCAGCAGTTTAGAATATTGATTCACTGCATGTTTTCCTCGTTCAAGCTTCTAATCATAGGCACATTGGTGCTATTTCAAAAATAAACTATTTTCGTCAGTTTACTTTTGTATTAAGAAGAAGATGCCCCATTTATTACATTCACAAATGTAAATGAACGCTTTCGAGGTACTCGTTTACGTGAGAAAATTTGTATTTATTTTATTTATGGCGAGCGGAGCGCGAGGGCGATGTGTTTAAATATCTTTAGATTTTAAATACGAGTTCACTTGGAGTAACTCAAGAATCCATTAGGTTAATATTGATCATCTTTTGTATTGATTTATTCTTTAATTTTATTTTGAATAGTCAATTAATTTGTCAGGATTTCTGACTGAAGAAACATTATGTTTTCGGCGGCATGACTTGATTTTTTTGAGGTTTTATAAAAGCTATAATAACTGACAACGTGGAAGTTAGGATATTTGTGACTAAATTACAATAACGGATTTGGATGAAATTTGGCACACAGAAAGAATATTCCGCGGTGCGGAAGGTTTTACAATTGTTTTTCCATATGCTTTGGTATGAAGTTTTTTTTAGCAATTATTCGGATTAGTTGGAATACAGCATTCATCACGGAAGAACTATGATTCATTAACAGATATCTAAATATTTACCTAAGTAAGATATAAGAATGTTTGAACTGTGTGATCCTGATGGTATCCTACAATCACCTGATGGTAATCTACATGGTGTTGACTAATTATTTCGAGTTGTGGCACTTGTGGCTGATGTAAGTAGTGTAATAATACCAAATACCGGCAAATAAGTCTACCAAAGCGAAAGAAAGGAGAGAAAGTGAAGGCTCTAGTTGATTTTAATTAGGACACCCATTTTTTCATTTCTCATCCCATGGATACCTACAACAACAAAACGTGCTACGCCATAAGTATTTTACCAGTTCAAGAATTTCAAGTTCACAGTTTACTCATTTTGATGCATGAAATAAAATCAAAATGCTACACTATTCGCCATTTACACTTCGGAATAATGAGTCATTAAATTCAGACTGAATTATGGCTTTATAAGATGTTCTTTCTGATGTCAACTTTAAAATATATTGCTGTAAAATATCGTTTGGTATATTCGTGACGATTACAAACGCGCTAACGAATTTATGTCTCGCTTGTCTTTGCGTACTTTGCGGAGATTATATCGTTTCAAAACAGTATTTTCGTATCTTTATTGAATTTGAAAAGAATTGTGAAGGAGGATTTGGGTGATGGCTATAAAGTGTAATGTGGAAAGAAACACTTCGCAATGTCTCCTACTTATATGTGTGCCTATTATCTCAAGCAGTATCTAGGTGTGGTAAGTTCGTTCGATTTGACAAATATCAAGGTAGGTTGGTCTCACCTCAGAACCAATCTGCGCGAGCTAATTCTATTACATGGGCTTACTTCGTTTTTTTTAAAATAATAATCTCTTTATTTTGTTGTCACTACCTATATTATGACATTTTGGATCTCCAGCGTAATAAATGAGGGAATGAAAAGTTTATTTATTAGCTGTAAGTATGTGGTTGATTTCTTCCAACTGCTTACGTATAGAACTGTTTCTGACATACGTACATCAACGCTAGTCCGACTTGTCTGCCACTTCGTAAAACATAAATATTATCGTGGAGAAGGCCGTTCTCGATCGAACTTATTTTTCCGTCTGCCGACAGTTATTTCATATAAATTAATGGCGCGAGTCGTCACGGCGCAGACGCCGAGCTCTATTTATAAACTGACGAATGAGACGCGCCGAGCGCACGCGCACGCTTCTCGTCATATTCCAATTACAAATAGCTGTCATCGACTTTACATGCCCAACATGCTCTGTTTCTCGTATTTCCAGTAACTATATCTTTCAATTTCAAATTTCAGATAAAATTATAACTGATAAACAACCGCCACTCACTCTCGTAAGCAGCGGATGTTGTATGCGAGAGTGAAACGGAAAATTTTTCATGTATGTAGGTATGTTGGCTCAGATCGTAAAAAATGAAATTATGAATTATGATATTTCGAGTGTTGAGCATCTCTGTTGCTCTCGAATAAACAGCGGGCGAGCGAATGAGATGCAGGGCGACGCTACGCGGCGCGCCGCCGTCGTCAGAAGGGTTATTATGTATGAATTATGATGACGCCGCAACTCCGTCGGCGGTAATATCGTTATGAATATGTTGAGCTCTGCTCGCTCATTGGCTTGTAGCACATCCGCCTCGAATGTACGGGAACGCCTCCGGTGGTCTTTTTTTATTCCTTTATTGACATTCAGTTATGCACATTGCGAGTGGCGATGCACAAACTGTAATATTTTGCCTGGTACAGAGATAAGTCGGGCGAACGAGCGGTCTAACCGAACATTTGGGATGCAAATACGGCCGACTGTCGTATGTAAACGAACTTATGCTACTCATGCGGTATAGGCTCCCGCTATGAGACCCACTCAGACGTTTCCTGCATTATATCAATTTGCATTTCAGTAGGGATGCCTCTACATAACTTTAGGTATGTTATGTACGATAGGCAGATGACGTTTTATGTTATCTTTTGTATTTATTTCATTTTACTTATTTAGTAGAAATATCGGCACACCCTACACCATCCAATTGAAAAATATTTCCATAGTAGAAGAAAATTCTCGTCCATCATGAGTGGGAACATGTTTGGCCCTTTACTGCCTTCGCAATTAGATAGGTACCTGAACTTAATGATTCCAATTAGATTATATTTAAAAGTGTATGCAAATTTTATAATATAAAAATTTTTCATACTCCCTAACAATGAGAAGTAGGGACTATTAATATGAATATGATACGACTATGAATAGAGGGCTCATAAAGTATGAAAAATACTTTATTTGATTGAACCAAACATTCCCAGGAATATAAACCATATAAGAAAGAGAACCTGTCGACGAATTTTAAACAGTTCGAAATACCAGGTATTATAAACTATTCTACAGAGTTACCCGTAAAGGTATTTTTCATCTAGGAAGGCATCGGATTCAAAAGTCAACATGAAAAATTCAGTGCCAATATGTGACTGTTCGGTGTTGATTCTCGCCTCGCTATACATAAATTGCTATTGACCGAAAATGTTCCAAAAATAAACCATAGAAAAGGCAACATTGACTCTACTATGTAGTGACTAGCCAAGCTCAATTTGTCGCACTTGCTTAAAAAACTACCTAGAGCATATATTCTTATTTGAGTTCATGTGTTCTAATAAGAGATTGTTAATTCCATTAAGAAAAATATTAATGCAACCGAAACCGCATCGCACACTATTGTATGAGAAAATTTAAAACGGTAACTATTAAACCCATTGTAAGTAAGATAGCATAAAGTTATTCCTCTGTGTATTCCAAAATAATGTCGTATACAGTTGTACCGTTATCGAGCTCTGCGAAAATACTGTAAAGAACGTCGGAGTTGAGCAAGGTGTTCTTAGCAAATAACATTGCAGTAGGTGCCATGTTTTTAGTAGGGCTAGATAAGCGGACATTATGATAGTAGAGTCGTAGATGGCAGGATATATTTCCGTGTGTTGAGTAAAGTGGGTTGCGCGACCTGGTGCGTGGAAGTCGTGGCATTCACCTTGTTGGCGAGGCGCCAATGCGTCCGCTGGTCCGCTCCCGCTTCCGCGTCAGACCTGCTCTCATCTCGCCCCGATGTCACTTAGTCTGCGGTGATCGTGGCATGCTGGAATTACGACAAAACGTATAAAACTAATTCGGACCTAGTTGTGAACAAATCTGCTACTTCCATTTAGTAAAGTGTACCATGTAAGTAAAGTGTTATACTTCGGCAGGCATTCCAATTAGATTAGACTCGATTGTCAAAATGCGTGTCTGTTTAGTGTCTGATATGAATATCATTGGTAGATAATAAAATAATGTTTTCAGATAAGAATATCATGGATCTTGTAATATTTATTTGCTTAACACTTACATTGTTCTTGTGAACAAACCCGCGTTTTCACGAGAGTTATACTACTATTGTTGCGTACGTATCCATTAAAAATATTAATATGTAATCAGAACAAGTAGGTTGTAAAGTCCCTCATGATGCCGCGGTAGACGAAGTCTTTCTTCTTGGGTAGCTGTGAATTTGTCAAAATTAAAATACAAAGGCGTCGTTGACCAGCAAACTGCTATAATTAATAAAAGAGCATTGAAAATAATTACCCATTGTTGCAGAGGCACCCGTTGCGCCGCGTTACGATACCCCTTCAGTTACAATGTGGCATCTTGCTTGCCTATACACGGTTTGGCAGCCTTTTAATTATCGACTACATAATGTCACAGTACTGATTGTATTTTCTGGTTCTTAATTGCTAGGATTTAAGGAATAATATCGAGTGCATTGAAATAACAAAAATACTTTTCATTACGCAGTTAATAAATGTTTATAATGATTACTATTCTCTTTTCCAGGTAAATGAAGCAAAATTGCAGCATTATTGTAAGTGATTCTAAGCTAATGATTGATGTTATTAGCGGATCATGAGGTAGGTTCTTTACATCTCAGTTATACAAAATTGATAATTTTTTATACAAAGTGTAACGGAAAGGTTATATCTATCTGAAAGGGGGGAAGACTACATCAGGTATAGACTTACTAAGTATTACTCAAAAATGTTTGCTTTTAAGTTTCTTGAATTAAAATCGTAACCAACGTGTCACCGCTCAATAAGAGTCATTATCTTTTCACGTTACTTGCTAATATTATTATAACATTTTCTGTTTTGCGATATATACCCCTAGTAACAAAGAAGTCTTGTACTTTTGTGGATATACCTACCCTTTCCGTTGTATATCTCAGAGTGGTAGAGTGTAGCGTTTATTCGCTCAAAAAAAACTCGACTGGGGAAGTCCACCATACAGAATACCGCAGCCAAATAACTTTATGTTGTGTAAAGTTGTGTGCCTGCGCGTGAGTAAGGTCGCCAGAGCTCATTTTGGGATTGGGGGAAAAGGTCGGTAACGCGTCAGCGATGCTTCGTGTGTTGCAAGCGTCGATATGGCTACGGTAATCGCTTACCATTAGGCGGGCCGTATGCTTGTTTACCGACTTAGTTATATAAAAAAATATATAGAAAAATCTATAATTATCTGTGTGTAACCTATGCATACGTTCCTATAGCAGCTTACCGATTTTAATTAAACTTTGGTGAGTTGTTTTGCGCAGGCAGGGGAAGATTTTTGCCATAGAAAAAAATAAGCCACTACCCCAAATACACGGTATTCTATGAAGGCTCTACTTGTTGACATACTTGGGAATACGAAGATGCGACATTGCATAATGGACCAATGCTTCTGCTTGTTATCATTGGTAGGTAATCCTCCAGATATTGTTCAAGTGTTTTAAGCGACTATGGTCACTTGCCATCCATCGGGTGAACCCACATCCTTCTGACATTAGCTGTCCAAAATGCTTCTACAATATATTGGTATATTAGCCCGCGCTTTTTCTATAGTGCTTCTATTTATCTCACTTTCTTTCTCGAGGGTAAGCACCAACAGGTCCCCGTTTCTCGACAGAAATAACGTATGGAAATATTGCGCACGCCAATCGACATCACCAATATTTACAAGTTTACTAAATAGTTACTTAATTTACATTCTCTTTTGCTGTAATTTTATGCGGTAAGTGTTCGGAACGATTCAACTAGGGCGATGTTCTGTCGGAAGTTAGCAAATTATCACTGGCTCGTAAAATTAACGCTTCTTATCGATCGAGAGATGATTTCAGAAGTGGTGCCCACGCACAAAATTGTACATTTCGGTGTACGGACAAAGATCAAAGTCGTTTGAATGGCGAACTGAGCAGGACGAAACTTATTTAAAAGGTAACAAAATGTTTTCAATTTTATTGCTGATTTTATGTTGAATTCTTTAAACATGTACGGTAGGGTGCGTGCATATGTCGCGTATGTGTCCATACACACACCAGTTCCGCGCGCGTTGGCCCAAGCGATTCGTGCCTCTGAGTCGTGAGCAGTAGGGTGCAAAAACGCCAGGGACGCCTTCAGAATCTGAAATTTGCCTGCTGGAAGTGGCAGTTCCGAGATAAGATCTCACGATGCCGCAATAAAAAGCGCTCGTACCTCGTCCGTTGTGTAATGTGCATTCAAATTGCATTGTGCGAGAACTAATTCGCCTTAGGCCGATTCGCATGTTACGATAAACACATGTTTCGATTAAGTGTTACGCTAATGTCGACCCCGTGCTGATTACCTACTCGACTGATGCCGCCGCACACATAGGTACCTACCCATCCAATTTGCTGCTTTTGTTACTATCATGTACCTACCTACTTTGTAGCACCTAGGTGAAAATAATGATTCCTAAACGAGCCGGGCTACGAAGCCAGCTACGATTTATGTTGTTAATTTCCGAGTCGCAATAAACTACCAGCTTTCAGGAAAATACATAACTAGGTATGAGTTTTAAAAATATCAATTGAAGATAACATACATGCGAATGTAACGAATGTTATTGTGCTTTAATGTTGAGCACTTTGAAGAGAGACAAACGTGGCGTACGAGATAAGGGAACGACAAAAGCTATTGTTCTGTAGACCAATTACTCGTGGCCCGCGAATTACCTAAGCCTCATATATAAATTAACCGGCGGCAAACAGCGGAAAGATTTCTCTAGTTATACGCCAACACAACAATTATTCGTAAATCACTTTACTATATGTTGAAATTTACGAGAGCTCGCCCGCCGAGGCGCGGACCCCGACTTTAATGTTCTATTCCTTTCATGCGAATTCTAACTGATGGGCGTGGAGAGTAAGGTTTACTTTGTTATCGTTCTGCGCCCGACAGCAGGGATCACGAAATTCTGTAGCAAAAGAGAATATGCATGGCGATTTCGTGATGAATATTCATTTCCTACGGGGCATGAAATTTATTGTGTTTTACATTTATATTCAACTCAGCTGTCTTATGTAACGGTAGCGACGCGGGATTAGCGAATTGTGAACGTTCACATTACGCTTGTGTCGCACGACTCCTATTCGTGAGCGGTTAATTTTAACCGTCCTTAATAAATTAATGAAAACTCCGCGTGACTTTCTAATGACGTGTAACTGCAATTAGATTACCGTTATTAAAGTATAAAGGAATAATTGAACTGTTAAAAGATTTATTACACCGGTTGTCATGTTTCACTAATGCATGATGCTTGATGTGTCGATACGTTATGGCAGGTACTACGTGAGAATACAGCTATTCCATTACAATATAAGGTATCTGATGTTATACTGGCACAGCACAGGTATACAGCGGAGAGATATGCTCACGCTCGGTGTAAGCGCAACATCCGATGGGCTGAGCGCAGGGCAGGTGCTCAAATTATTTGACATTTACAATAAAATTTGGGGCGTAGTTAGTCATCGGCGATCGAACTCTACGATCGACACACTTGGCACCTGTCGAATATTTAGCGCATAAATCCATAGCAACGGTTCGATCGCGCCGTTCGCCTGATGGATTCTGAGCTATATTTAATCAACGCGGGCGCGACACGCCGCCGCATTGTTCTCTCGATTGAATTGCTGAAGCGTCTATCGAAACTTATTTTATGAGGTGTCGATGGAGATTCATTATTGCAAATAGGTACAGCAAAATTATGGCTACATTATACTAAGATTATCTAGTTATTTTATAATTAGATTTGATATTTGTATCATCATGTATCAATGTAGAATTGATGTTATACAATATTGTTCCCCTCATTGGGATTTAGCTGCTGTTAAATATTTTTTAACTGAGGGTTCTAAAAAATTCTCGGACCTCCATATTATGATTTCCTCATGATATTTTCCTTCAGCGACTGCTCATTGTAGAATTCGAATGCGAAGACGTTCGATGTCTTTACCACTGAGCTATCAACATTCCTCGTATGTCTATCTAATGTTGTTTACAAGTTAAATCCTTTTGATAAAGCAATAGTTAATAAGCGGGAGCTAGGCGGGCAGTGCAACGCTGGGCGATCGGTGCGGGGCGGGCGGGTGGCGGGCGGCGCGTGATTGCAGTGGCCGCGTCAAACAATTGATTAGTCGCATAAACTCGGTTTGGCGCGCGCTAACGATGCATCATCCCAGCTGATAATTAAATTGTAAATTAGCTAAGCCGATGCTAGCTCGTTGCCAATGGTCCAATGTGGTCGGGCGCTGCGCTCTTCGCCGCACAGCCAAGCGGTGGTTTGCTGTTTGTTGTATTAACATTTTACTTTTGATCAAATAGATGGGTGTATTTTTCGGACATCTATGTTATACTACATAGAATATTTTAATTAATAACAGTTTCAGTAATCGCTACAAAAAAGAAAAACAATTTTCGTAAATTAACACGGCGCTATATAATACACATACATACCAGTAATCATGTATTATTAATTTTTTCCTTCCTACCTATTAAAATATACCCACTGTTTAATTAATTAGAAAGAAACACTTTTTATGTTATATTAAAAGTCCACGTTTAGTCCACATAAAGATATATGCCCACATTCGTTTCGAGCAAGCTTCGAGCGCACTGATTGCGAAAAATTCAATCTTGTTTCATGGAAATTTAATTTAACATACAAAATGAAAAGCGCTCTCGTTGGATATGAATCGATGTCGGCTGACTGACTGCTCGCCTGTGTTTGTGGATGCGATACTGCTTTGTGTGCATATTGTAATCAATTGTCGAATTGTATCAATTTAAACTCGCAATTTGCAATTTTGACGTGAATTCATTAATTGTTAGGAGAACATAAACATAATATCTACTATTACATTTGTGGTATTCGGCATCATTATGTTAATTACTTGTATAGGGATACGAAGCTAATGAAAGATTCAACTATGACCAGTCAGCTATTTTGAAATTACTAAACATTTGCTGTTTTATTGTGTTTATAGTATCTACCTATCTAATTCAGTTTTATCCTAGAAATTCGTTTGTTTATTGTTTTATTATACCAGTCCGAGTAGATTGTAGGCAGTAAGAAATTTAAATACCTACTTAGTGAAAGATGTCTGTGTGTCGATCAGTTTGCGATAGCAGCGCGCGGCTATCCCGCCCGCCACATACCTGCACCGCCCGTCGCCTTGCATCGCACATAAAATATATTTATAGCAGTTCGTCGCACCTATCGCGGGGAGAATTCGCGTGCCGATGCCTTGTCAATAATCGTTAATAGATATTTCAGAAGACAATGCAATCGGCTAAGTATAGTCCGTCGTGACTAACGTCCCGCGCGCTGCGGCAGCGGCCGGCGCGGCGGCGGTGGCGGCGGCTGCACGCATGCCCAACTCTGTTAATCTTATTATGGTGAGAACATGTATTTATGATTGAGCCTGCTAACGTTGCATTTAGCGATCGCTATCTATTATAAATACGTTTTGTAAAGGTATTGATTGTAATAGATAAAGAACGAGAGACACAAAGCCCAAACATTAATTAAACTATTTCTGTCTACAGATAAGTCGCATTACAAAAAATTCCGCATAGGTCCATATGCTGGCAGGCGTCGGAAGTCGTAACTCACAGTTATGAAGCGAACGACACCAGTTTCATAAACATTGTTTTTCTTCGTTTCGCCCCTAATATTTATATTTATCAATCCATCTACAACATTTATTTATAGTCGAAAATAGCGAGCATCCGAGGGTGCCCAGGGGGCGCGCACTCATTACGATTTATTGTTTTCTTTGGTCATAGTTTGGGGTCCTTCTCTCAGAGCCCTTAGTCGGATTTTAAGATTACTTATTGTCGACCAAAATCTAGCGCAGGTCTCCCATAAGTACACTAAAGAGGCATAAAATCTACGCGGCCTTGTCATTGTAGTATTTCTAATCTATGTATGTAGGTACCAACCATATTTTCAAATCCAATCCAAGATACTAAGTACTAAGTACGATCCGCCTGGTGGAAAAAATCAAAAAAGTGTTAAAATTTCGGTTAACAATAACATTTTACTATAATGGATTTAATACCAACCTTGAGCATGTGTTCATGTGAATGTGACAGCATTAAATTATGGGTCTATAAGTGAAATCTAACAAAATTTGCTCAAACACACTCAGACGTTGCAAATGTCTCAATTATGTTCATACGATTAACCTATTTTAAAAATATTTAGCTAAGTGTCGTCCACGTCTATATTATCAATATTTTGCTTGGTTTATTTCTGTAACACCGCTGTACATATAAATATTACTGATCTATTTTTAAAAGTTATCACATGTGGCCACGGTAGTGACACTGTTTTCTTAAGATTACGTATACTTGCTTAATCTTAAGAATAGTATTACTATTGTATCGTCATTGGAGTGTTTAAAATGTAGATAGAGGCGTGAACAACTGGTGACTCATTTTGTCTCGCATTTTATTGAGGTTTGTGAATTATGGCACCTTACCATCTGTGCTAGGTGCGCGTGCATTGAACGTTCGCAAACGACCTTTAGGTCACTGAACTTCATGCCAAAAATTGGGTAAGCGAATTGTTTTGGTTATTACGTATTTATATCATTTTAAATCTGCGTATCTATGTTTTTATGAAGATGCTTAATTTAAATAAAGTTTTAATTAATATTGTCCAATTCCTAACAAATGATTAAGTGACAAATAGATCTTTATTTACAACAAATATGTACAAAATAGCAATTAAAAGCAATAGTTAATTTTCTTTGGAATTTTAAGTAAAGTTAACCGGGTAATAACTGTAAACATTCCAAAATCTCCAGGGAATGTAGAGTAGCAATTGTTTAAGATTGTCCTATTTTTGTGTTACTTCAAACAAATCTCCGTAAACGCAAAATTGTAAGTGTCAAAAATTCTATTTGACTCGTGGTACGCGGCTTCGCTTGCACTGTAGTTACATGATATATCCACTTAATGTAGAGGGGCTACCTGTAATTGATACTTTAAGTGGTATTTGTTTAATTTTATTCTTAAAAGTACTGAAACATAAATTGTATCTCGACTTCATAATGTTTTAATTGTATATTTTTTCAATTGTGTCGAATTTAATATAATCTGTAACAGAAAGGTGAAATAATATTAAAGGACATGCCTGCATGTATACAGAGTATATAATGACCTGTAAAAGTAACGATTTGAAAAACTATTTTTTTGGCAATTTATCAAATATAAAAAATATTGTCGAATTTATTTTGGAAAACGCTATTGTTTGTATACTGGGAGAGTGATCTGCTGGATTACTTAGTACACGAATACACGTTATTACTTAGTAATAGAGCTACGAGGTGTGGTTTCATCAACATGTACCAATTTAAGTCTCTGGAAACTATCTATTCGACTTCAGCCCTTGACATATAATGCATTAAAATATATCATTTTCAAAACGACTAAAACATATCCTACATCTGGAGAGGTCCATTTTCAAATATTGCATCTGTTTTTAGGATTCAGTACCCAAAGGGTGTCAACGGGACCCTATTACTAATACTCCACTGCCGTCCGTCCGTTTATCTGTCTGTCTGTGGAGTAATAGGTAGATACTTGAAATATTCACAGAATTTATATTTCTATTGCCGCCATAATAACAAATAATAAAAATTAAATAAAATTAAGGCGCGGACTGACTACGATTTTGACAGGACTCGTTCTTCACTGGAATAGGGTTGAAAATGGTAAATCATAAATGTGTCGACTCTATGAAATGGACTGTTATTTACGGGTTTTCTTTAGATTATACAGAATATACGCATTAAATTGAATAAGTGTCCGGTTAACATTCTAATATAATCCTGTATCTTATATTTTCTTAAAAATAAAATTGTTGTCATCGCTGAAAATACGGAGAATTTCGACGCGAAAGATTTTTTTAGACGTAACTTAGGATTTTTTTATTGAGAATATCAAAGCACTTTTTAATATTCTATTCGGTTAACATTTTTCTCAAAACCCTCTTCTATCCACAGTATTTTTTTGTGTTAGGTATTTCATTGCGTTACGTCATACTCGACTCTCAAAAAAACCCATTTTTGAGATTTGAGCTTAGACCCGGCCTTAAGGCTCCCAAACAAACATCTTCACGGAACCGTAGTACGTGTGCGAGTGTGACGCGCTCTAGGCCGGTTTTTTTTATTACAAGTAGCCAGTTACCAACACTTTTAATATACCACGTATTGCGTTTTCAGTTTGGATAAATTAAAATGCATTCAAATGTGTATCAATTAGCGACAGACATTCGCAATCAATCTTGTCAAAGATCAAGAAACATAGTCCGTGAAATAATACAGCGGCAGTCTTCTCAATACTTGACATATTTATGTACACAGTAGGTGCAACGCACGGGACATATGGCGCGGCAATTTATGAACCCGAGGGCCCATTACCATTTTAAATATTATTTTTAGGGAATTTCGTGTCAGATCTCACTCGTCGGCGGCCCGAGATGTGATCCTCTGATTAACTCTCATTCTGATATTTGTGAGTCAACTCGCGTTAGAATTTCTGTTAATTAAGGAAACTAATGTTATTAGAAGATCTACATCTTCCTAATAAGGTAATATTTTTATGAGAAACATTTTATGAACTAATATATAATTTTTAATTATTTAATTTTTTGGCCGACGTCAATATCATTAATTTTAAGTAAGGACGGATGTCCTCAACAATCGGTTCTAATATGCAGGTAGGTATTCAGCGGTTTTCAACGACTTTAACTAGTCCGTTAGTCCACCAGTAATGGGAGAGTGTTCTGCTCGGTTTATTGATCGCTGTCTAGATCGTAGTCACCCACTATCACTCTAGCTAGAGCATCTACCCGTTAGAATTTTCAAAGACTGGGCTCGAGGCAATAACAAATGAATTACTTATATATATATTATTATGCTACTCATATCATAACTGTTATAATATTCACAAATAGGTACTTTTGTGTTTACAAAACTTAACTTTTCGTCGAACGCTTCACAGCGAATGTAACCAGGCAATTAATTGTTTACCATGAATGAGTGTAAACGGTACAGTTGTGAACTAGTGTAAAGCAAACAAAGCTGGGTCAACCACGCCATTAAACTTTATGAAACGGAAGCCGTCAAGTCAGCCGGCATGTGCGCCCGCCACCCGCTCTTCTATCTGTCAATACCAATGATCGGCGCGTGCGCATGCGCAGCGCATGCCTACAACATCAACACCACTACAAAAAGTGTAATTTAACCCTTACGTTACCGTCCACAAAATTTTATTTCCATTGATAATTTGTCGTTTGTCGATTTGGTTACTTACTGTTTGTCAAATATGAGAACTGTGAACACATGGCATAAGGTTAATGGGGTTAACTAAAAGGATTGATATTTACTGTTTTGTTTTGAGATACACCTATTGGTAACTATAATCACCAAATAAGTTATAAGCACATGCTTTAGAATATCAATTTTAATTACGTTTTAAACATCTTCTTTTTAAAATTATTATTGCCTGTTTATTTCTACTTCTTAATCAAATTTCTATTAAATCGATTGATTAAATATTAAATAATTGAATCCCAATTGGTGTATTTTTTTGTTACTGAAGTAGGCCTTGGAATATTACGAACTAGGTTCAGACACAAACTAGGTCTGACAAAGTAGTGGATATAATATTTATTATTACATGTTAAACAGGATCATGCTAAATCAGTAACAATTCCAGTGAGAATCCATGGTAAAACTTCTAAATTGGCTTTTAAATATAATGCTTTTCTGAATTCAATTGGAGTAAGTACTTACAGCGTGACCAGTCATAATAAAGTGGTAATTTTTTGTATTGTTTACGAAAAAAAAAAATTCGCTAAAATGAACTTTAAACCCGGTTTAAAGTACTGATTAGTTCTAGTTTTGGCTGTGATCATTAAGATCCTGTCACACTTTGTATTGTAGGAGATGGGCATTGGGTCGTGACGTGACGTGTACACCGGTCATTGTGGTTGATATAGACACCTTGTACAACATCATTGTACAATTCAATATAAAAGTCGTCACCACTACAATAAAACTCTTGGTCCAATAATTAAGCTTGTTTATAAATAAAAGATTAAAACTGGTTTTAAGTTTTGGTGTCACGAAGTTAAGTAAACAGATTTTTCCGGCTTAATAACAAGTTCCAAGGTGCAACATGGGCATAGAGTTTCTTAAAATATTGCTAATATTAGAAGAGGTATAATTACAAATAGTAGTAATTACAATTCTGTGATAGTGTTTTACGAGTTCATAGAACTGTATCAAAACTGTCGATCAACTATTTAATTCTCCTAATTCTTCCCACACTGGCAAAGGTATATTCATTACTTATTGAAAGTAATTAAATAGTTACTTAGAAATAAACCTAGATACATACGTATTCTAGTTATTTCTAACAGCATGTCGACCTTATTCACCTCAGTAACATGTACTTACCTAGGTGTATGATTGCCCTTAATACATTGTATTGTACATATCGTTTGCTAACCAACACTAATAAGTAGTTTGTACAGTCAACGCCAAAATACTCTGATCACTTTGGAGCCTTGTCACACACATTACACAATTCACTGTTTTCAGACAAACTATATACTATCAAGAGAGTGCCAATAGATTATTATGGTAAGGTACTAAAGTGACAATCAACTTTTGACGCTGACTGCACTCGTTTGTACTTATCAAACAATAAACAGACAACAATATCGAACGGAAATATCGAGTTCATCGAAAGGAGAAACTGTTTCAGTGACGTATCAACGCACAGCTCAATCGGTAGGGTCTTCAATCTTGAAATTTTGCACACAGGCTCATAATAACGTAAGCATTTTTTCGAAATTCATCCCCTGATGGGGTAAAATAGATCGCGGGCTGCGGAGCAGAAAGCTAGTTTATAATAAGTTTTGTAGGATAAAAGTAATTTGAACTATCTTTGACTTAGAGTGAAGTTAGTTATTTATTTATTTTATTAAGCATTTGTTTGTTTCCTCATGTTGTGAATGGGCTCAAAATAGTCAATAATGGCCCTGATCTGTTGTTCACAACTAAACTAATTTTAATCTCAGTATGTCTCTTTCTAACAAAGAACATAAGAAAAGGATGTGAGAAATTTAGTCCTGTCAAATTAGTCCAATGCTTGTTTTCAATATAAATTTAGTCGCAATCTATCGCGGTTACGCCTAAATGCACGCAAAATAAGACGGCAAAGATTAATTTGACAACTTAAAATATGTTCTATCCTTTTTCAATAATGTACGTAAGAAAGAGATGAGATGTGACTAAAATTAGTTTAGTGCGATTTACAACAGAATCAGCACCAATATCTATCAAAATTGTATAATCAAAACTGTCCCTAAACTAAAAATTATAGTAGAATATTAGATTATTGGAATTTAATCTTACCCCCTTATTCATAATCACTTGTGTTATAGTGCCCTCCGTCTCACTCTTTCAATCACCACACATCATGATGTGTCATATAAAAACTCCGAAATTTTAACTAATCAGCATTTCATACTTTTATCATGTACTAGCTGCCCAGCGTGTCTTCGTTTGCGTGGTATCCTACCCTATACCCTACCCTACCAACTTTCTTATTTTTATTCCGTAATAACCCTCTACAAAGTATTAGGAAACTTTAAGAAAAAAGATGGATGAAATCGATGAAGACGTTCTCAAGTTATGGCGTGACCAATGGAAATAGGGATTCATTTTTATATATATAGCTAAGGGGCTTAGATTATTCCCTGTCAATGGTAATGAATGATAAAGAAAACAGTAAGTTAAAAATGTCATATTAAACGAGAATGATTATCAAATATATTAATCAAGAATTTGAATTTGAAATAGCTTTAAATTATAATAAAGTGAAAGTTTTCTATCAAAACATCAACGGCAGTCCGCCCGTACACGCTTTTAACTGCGATGAATATATAAAATAAAATCTCGCATTCAAATTTCCCTTTTGATGGAATGTGGAGTTCTTATAACCAGAGCCAAAGGAAATATAAATGCTGTCCAAAGGCGAATATGCAGCAATCCCTCACACAAGTGGGTAAGACGACCTGAATTTTTAATGTTACACTCAGACCGTTGCAAACCGTAACAGTTTTCTTGTCATTGGTAGAGTGGAGATGTGAGATAAATTTTGCAGAGTAGCCCCATCTTTTCGGCTGACATCAATCTTTAATGTGAACACGGGATACACTTCATACGTGGCGTGTCTAATATTATTTGTGTGCAAAGTATGAAGCTTTTACTTTGAACCCGAAAATAATATAGGCCGCAATAAAGTACACAATTGCATTTGAATTTATAACGAGAGTGCAGTGGCCTGCAAATTAAAGATTGGTGTGCATTATATAGGGCTATTTCAATAAAACAGCACTAAAAAATCAAACTTTTTAAGTGCCAGGTTCTACATCACAATTTGAAAAAAATGGCTTAACATTAGAACGCAAATGTTATAATTTGTAATCGTTAAAATAGCTGAAATAAGGTAGGTAGGTAGTCACCGTTCACCTTGAAAGCGTGAATCGACTTCCTCATAGTCGCTGATAATAATGACAAGACTAAAACAATAGTTGTATTAGTTTTTATTTTTCGCCGCAGCCGAAGGCCATGTTCAACAATACACAAAACAAAGTTGACGCGATTCGTCTCGCCATATAATTTCAGTAATCAAACGCCACGTCACTACGAGGCGCGGTCCGGAATCGATTAAAGCGTTCCATTTCCGGTGTTTTTATAGGGAATAATTATTGGAAAACTGATCAAACAATCAAGGACCACTCGTTTCCGTCATTTTAGTAAATATTTTATAAAGAAAGAAATCGAGGCATAGAGCTGTAGATAATCTATAGATACAGTCAACTGTGACCGCTTCCTCGATAGATCTTTATTTCTTCTTTGATATAATTTGTTTTTACATTCGACGTGACGGTAAAGTTTTTCCTTATCGTTGGACAAGCAAGAGTGACACCGCGCCGTACTGTGGTCGTGCTCTTGTTGGGGCCTAGCTACCCGCCCGCGCCCGCGCCACTGCGCAGAGCCAGCCCGTGGAAGCACCTGTTCAACGCGCGCCGCGCCGCTTCGATGAAAGCACCGGTGCGATGCTTTAATTATTAACGATCTTGTTTTTATACCTTTTAATATTGCTACTTGGGAAGTAGATCACCTCGTTGATTGCAAAAATCTTTTTGTTATAGTTTTTAAAGAATATCCAGTGAAGCGTCGCGTAATTTTTTATCGTTCCGTATATTTTTATGTTAGTTCGTCATCGATATGAAAGTGTTTCATGAACAATATTATGACATGGTAACTATTGCACGGTTTCATCTTTGGTACTACTTCAATATAAAATTAACTTTTATTTAATTTGTCGTCGATTATAATAAACATCAAAGTGTCGAGGAATGGGCGCGCACGAGCAGCACGTCACGGCACGGTGTAAATGAACACGCTGCTAATGGACTATTAACCTCCTGCCGCTAATTATTAATATTTTATTTTTACGACCCGCCTCTGTCCAAATTTAACGATCACTTTCCGGTATTCCTACAGAATTGATATTTGAAATGCTAATATTTGTATAGCAGGTATTAATAGAAAGGTCAACGGTTTGTTTGTCTAATATGAACTAGTCATTCTATAGAGTGTCAGTCAGCATACTCACTAACGTGCCATATTACATTTCTATGGAAATATGACAAGGTTATGAGTTGTCTTACGACTATAATATTCATAAATTTTCATATAAATTATGTGTGGAATATGATATTAGGTATTTGATATAATCAAATGACACGATCATAAGATTAATAATTTTATTTATTTGATCATTTTGAAACATAATCGTTTACTTATCTATTTATAGAACAAATATGAAGATCCTAATATGTTTATATTACGAACTATTTAACACGTGTTGTAAATACTTCTCAATCATTTTCATGCATGATCCGTCAAACTTATCCTAAATGTCAAGGGTTGACATAGGTCCGTGGCATCCGTTTCAATCGTGTTCGCGGATAAGCCATTAAAATAAGAAAAGTACTTTGAAACATCTATAAGCTACTTCAAGGAGGAATGAATAGAGTGTTTTATTGAACAAAACCAATCGTGCTCATATTACTTTCCTAATAAACTGTAAAATTTTCGTTACTTTTTAAATGTCTTAAGATTTATTTTAGAATTTATTAAATAGTACTCTAATCGTAGTTAGAATACAGTCGTTTTCTGTATAAAGGGCAAAATCATAACTTCAACAGCGGAAGGAATGGCTCAGTGTGTGGCTGTACGTTTCTGTTATTAAATGATTTATGGAGCAGGATTACGGGGAAAATTTTCTGTTGAACAATTCTGAAAGTTATTGGTAACATCTTTAGGTATCATTTCCTTTATAAAACAGGATTGTTAATCATGCACGGTAGCCGTGTGTTGATCTCAATGTAATTGAGTTAACTGACATACTGATGACTTATTTGACAGAGTGAGTTGTCTGGTATACTGTTACGGTTGTATGTATTATCGTAATCTACGACGGATTAGTTAAAATATTTGTTATCAATGGGAATTTGTTTCTATATTGGTGCTTTTATTTAAGTTTTTCACCTTTTGTATGTTATTAATATACGCGGAGACGCCTCCTGAAAATTCCGTGGACGGCCTTTAACTCGATCCTCAAGGAGCTTCGAATAACAGATAGGCTTTCATCGACTGTGCAGCTTCGAATTCTCAAGTTCTTTGGTCACATCTCCAGAAACGAACACTCGATGGAGAGACTTGTTGTCCAGGGTCAGGTTGAAGCCAAACGATCTCGTGGCCGATCACCCACTCGTTGAACTGATCTTATCAGGACGGTAACCCAATCTACCATGGTACAGTGTTCTCGCAGCGAGCGCTACGAACCGCCATAAATGGAAAAGCATTGCAAAAGCAGTAACCCAAGTAAAGGAGAACATTGGCGTTGAAGACCCTCCATGTACACCATCTTTTGCAACCACGACCACTCTGACAAGAGTGCCCGACTGATAAGAAAGAATATTATTAATAGAATATGATCAATTCGAGACAAACCTAGTTGTTACGCCAGCCTAGTATGAAGAAGAACGGTATTTTCAGATAATACCTGCCTACCTAAAAACAATCCTCTTATTCATTTGATGAAAAATTACCTGATTCCTAAGGAATATCAATATAAAAATTATATTTGAAAACATAACCAGTATAACAATCTTGTTATTTCAAAACTATTGAAATAAGCTACAACGTCTTTCACTAATGGCTATGCATTAGTGAATGTCAAAACTCCGGTCCCATAAATATTTTGTGATGTAGATATCTGCTAGAAAAAACGGTTTTTATTATGTGAATCCATTAAGAAATAATCTTGCATTATTTAATAATTAATATTTTATCTACTTTACAAAACCGGACCAGAAAATAGATTATTGTTTTATAATTCTAATCTATTTAAATTTCCAAATTTCATTATCTGCGTTAAACACCATAGCCCATGGGGTCACTTCTTATATCGATATATTAAGTGAATTAGTCTATACTTAATAGCATACATGTAGATATTAATCGCAAGTCTTCAATCCTGGGTTAAACTTCTTACGGCATTCGGTAATAAGATGGCAGATGAAGTCGTGGAGTAAGGCCATAAAACGAGTGAGTTACTTTCTGCAATCGATTCATCAATGGAGCATTATTTTTCCACGTCGAGATATCAAATTGATAAGTGGGCTAGGTACGCGCCGCAGCGGGCGAGCGAGCGAGTGAGGCATTATGAAATTGGCCGTACGTTAGAAGCCGTTACTTCCGATAAAATATAACCGGCCGGGTCGCTCATATCTGTCGAACGAACATCCAAACGTTTTCTAGTATGCTCACGTACCATCTACACCCATCATCTCGTCTATTAGATAATCAATAATTCCTCAATGCTACCTTTGATCAACGTATATGAAACCGGTTGAAAGATATAAATCTTGCTCCTATAAATACAAAATATTTAAGAATATTAAAGTGCTCTTAAGATAATGAAAAAAAGATATGGTAATGAACAAATTAATCGTGAAAAGTAGATTACTTATTAATAGCGGTTACATCAAACTCGGGTGTAGCTGTCGGCAAGTTTGTTACGCAATATATTTTACATTTCTACATGTTAAATGAATGCTACCATTTAGTTAGTATCCCAATCTTAACGCTTACTTCAAGACTAAGTAAAATCCGGATCCAAAGAATAGTTAATGCAGGGTGGAAGTCGCGTGGAAGTATTCATTGACTTCTATTCAAACCTTTATTATAATAGTTTGACCACAATCTCACCATGGTCAATAAGGTGTGGCCGAAGGTGGTAAGCACATAAAGCCCAGAAGGAACTAATTCTCAAATGCAGCTGTCGGAACACACCGATAGATACTTGGCGAATGTTATTCATATCGTAATCATCATGCACCTTACACTAAGAAAGTTTTCCTCAATTTTCATAGCAAAAATGAAGCTTCCAGCGCAATGCAGTGTAATGAATAAGGTTGTATTCAGTAGTCGAAGTGATATCTCTCACTACATCTGATGTGTACGGGTATCGCAGGGGTAGTGGGCTCGCTAGTGGGCCAAAGGGGCACGGATAGTTGGCGTGAGGTCAGAGATTTATGTTCTCATAACGCGCCGTTCCTCGCCGGCAGAAACGTTCGAACGTATTGATTTCATTTCCAACATACATTTTTTAATAGCTGTACTCTTTTAGCTTGAAGAGCCTCATAACTGTCTAGTGGTTCTGTCATTCGATTTCTGGTAGTTACTTTATATTTCAGTAGGTAATCATGAATTTTACGAGGTAAACGTACCGTATGCCTTATTAAAGTTTTATACGTGATGATGTTCTATCAGTTTTCTATTTAGATGTAGAATAACTAGAAGTTTAAGAAAATAACGGAATCGTCAACGCTAGGGTAAAAATGTGGGATGTTAAAAACCACAACTATTATGGGCATATCTGGCTCTGGAGCCTTGAACCTGTATGTAGAGATCGCCTAATAGCGATGGATTGTCAACATATCCAATGATAGCTCGAAGCTATGTGGTTTTATGCTTTAACGACACCTGTAGTTATTATCTCGTTTAACTTTACGATATTACTTATAAGTAATCGCGCAACATCAAATATTTTAATGAAATATGAATAAACTAATTAAACTTAATTAATTGAAGACTTAATGAGGTGCTTAGCTGTCGGAATATAATGGACATTGGTGTACCTCACGTTTAATTTATATCTCTACAATGTAAATAAAAGTGGACAAAGAATTTCGTGTAATAAAAAATATTTGATGATTTTTCTTTACAATCTAGGAAAGCATATATCCACAGAAATACCGCACAGATGCCGCATGCCGTTGATATACAAAAGCGTTTTGTTTCGAAGCCATTGGTGGGCGCCTATCGCGGGTAACTAAAAAGGTGTCGTTAGTAATGGTTTTTGAAACATCATAAAGATGTCATGGGTGCTGTTAGTTGATTGTGGTATCAGTGTAGCGTAATAGAGCGCGCTTAAAGTTAGTCGAGAGATACTGTGCGGTAGAGCTTACAGAGAGATTGTATTATACGTACGTACACCTTACAACCATTATATTGATATTAGACTTATTTATTATCAATTTCCAGTTACAATTCTTTTGAGAGCCCACATTCAACAATGTCACGTTGTACAAAGAAAACGACATTTTAGTGTCGGCGACATTATTGAAATCTAAGTTAACCTACATAAAAAATTGGTGCATTGGTTCATTCAGCATTTAAATAACATCTCCATTTTACAAAATATTTGATCATTTACAGAACTGGTCGAAATGTTTTTACTTTACTTTTTTTACTAACTGTACCAGCTTTTTTATCACTTCATAACTTACCGGTCAAGCATTGTCACGCTTATCTAGTATTTTTTGATAGCCTCCAGTCACTTAACACTTCAAATTGTTTCCGATAGATGTTTATTTATTTTAATGGGCCTTGGCCCTTAAAGAGCTCCACTAATCAAGAAGAGTGCACTTTCAAATGAATATGACGAGTACTAAAGGTACATAATTGATAGATCTTTATGTGGACATGTAGGCTTGTAGGCTATTAAAGATATGTAGGTACACTATGTTTTACTTACTTTTGATGAGTGAGTAATAGGTACGGTCATAAAATAGGTAATAATTTTGACACCTACGCATGTACCTTTATAAATTAAAAACATTTATTTTTATCCGACATTGTTATCATAATAAGCGATGAAGACTGAACTGCCTCAATAAAAGTACGGGTAAAGCAAGTTCTTCCTAGTAATAACAAAATATTGATCGTCCATGTCCCCCAGTAATATTTATGCTTGATTTGCCACCACCATCGCCAAGCGGAAATTTTAATTTATGCGCTGGAGATTGTTTGTTTTTATGTCATCGTTATTTTTTGTTCAATAAAAAAGATGGTTTCAATCGATCGCGGAAGTTACGAAAACGTTGTTTTGCACGAATAATAGTAGGTAGAACGACGACGGATGAACATTGATGATTCCAAGATAATATTTACACAATATTTTATTTAAAATAGATCGAATTATATAATATAGTTTTTTTATAATTACACAACCTGATACTGCAGATAGTTATAATTCGAGTATGAAATATATCATTCGGTTGATGTCCGTAACAATTAAATTTCATAGTGCAATAATTGGTTACGCTGAGAATTCTAATCTACGGAGAGTGACTGTGCAAAAACCAACCAGTTGTAATGCAGACTTTTTTCTTTCAATTAAAGGCTTTTATCTTCCTGATGATTTACGATGCTTTCAATAACATTCGATCGTTTACGGTTTAGGGAAATGTTTCTAATGTTGGTATCGATGTCATTATTAAAAAAATGCGATGTAATGCGTAGGTACCTGGTTTGATCTTTTCGTGTTAGTTAATTATTTATATTTGGTTTATAATGAAAGTCGGCGATAACAATATCGATTGTTCATGGATCGGGCGGAAGTGGAAATTTGAACCCTGGCATGGCGACGCGGACGCTCCGACAACCGTGACTGAGCCCACAAATGTTTCGCCTCATGTTTGATTTTATATTGTTGTTGAATTTACTAGATCTCTTAGAACTTACACTAAGTTAAACAGAGTTTGATGGCGTCAGTACAAGTAAGAGGAACGTGCACTATGGTACAATCTACCTATGATCTAACTAGCCACTATGAAACAAATAAAGATAGGACATTTTATTATTTCAGTTAGGCACACAGGTTTATTCTACAATAAAATTGTCGTAGCGAAATGAGCGGAGGACAGGCGTGTCGGTACAGGGCTTATCTCAATCTGTGTGTTCCGAGAACAGAGGACTCTGCTACCAAATATCATGACTGTCGTCTTACAAATGAGAAAATTTCGCTCTAATTATTTATGAATGTGTTATCGTCATATCTCCGGAGCTCACGATCCGGCCTCCGTGCGCACGACACGAGCAAAATCGCAATTAGCAAATGTGGCTTTCTTTGTTCTCGCTCGCACGTTCTGGCTCTTTGTATCTATCACTATAAGTACCCGTTCGCGAGAATAGTTGTCGATGAATCGTTAATAAACCTCCATTACTTTCATTAAGGGCTATCTGCGGACAGTGGTCGTATCGAGATGTCGGGCGGCCGTCATGCCATCGACACATAACGAAATTAAACGCGATGACGCTATCGAGGCGCGCGCATCGAACGTTCGCTGCTGGTTCTTCGCCGCTATCCGCGCGCGCTCACTTAATTGCAAAATGCGAATGAATGTCGATGATATATTTTAATCGCTACACGGAGCACCGACGCTACGTCATCCCGCGTAATCCTAAATCTCGTTATGGAAACGACTGGAATACCTAGGCATCTGTTATAAATTACGTTTCAGATTATCGTATGATCCAATCGTAAATTAAGACAAGATACATAATTAAGGCGAATAAATAAAATGGTTGGCATTTCAACGGGAGCACGTTCGATTCTGCTGAGAGATATACTCTCCATTTTGAGCTATCAGACCCTTTTAATAAAGTGTAGTTTGATTCGTTACATTTAATTGCGATTCAATCGCCAACAATATTGAAGGAGTTCGAGGAGTGCGGAGGCGGGACGGGCCATGAATGTCACGACAAGATTTTTAATTACGCCGAAGATATCATCTAAGAACTGCGCCTTTTACTATACGTATGAGACACATCTTGAAAATTACAATTCAATAAGTATTTATTTGGTGGAGGTAAAATTTTTTCGATTGTTGACAGTTTAAGTACCCGTAAATTGTGATATTGCACGCGGAGGGCAGAGAAAGCAGCGCGGCCGGCGCGAGCGCAGCGGCAGCGCTGCGGATCCGCTCGGAGCGGTGCACGGGGCGCGCGCCCGCCTCGAATATGATCGGGAGTTTATTTTCGTTCTTCTAATGCGTCTTCGTTGTCGACCGGAGGACAATTAAAAATACAAAAAGTGAAACGTTTGTTTCAGACGTTCATTGTCTCCGTTATTAATAAATTCATTTTACTGAGTTGAAGCCGACGTGTATTTTATTCGCTTTAAGTGGTTTCACATTGTTTTATATTTATGTGCGGTTATTTTCGGCAGACACATTATAATGCAGTTTGTGGGGGAAGATGTAAAACGGCTCACTCTTGCTCCATTAGGGATATTTGAAACTTGGAGAGTGCACTCATAAATTGACTTTTGTAGGCAATAATACGCGCGATAGCATATCTATTGTTAAAGTTAATATGTACAAAATATTTCATATTCTATAGGTACCCCAGTGTTATAAGATTATTTATGTTCATAACGATTTTTATAATGAGGAAGGAATTTGGTATTCTTATACTTATTGGAATTTTGAATAAGGTGACAGACAGTAAACTGACGATGAGAGGTGCTAACTCTCTGTTCGCATACGACAATCTAGGTTTTGAATATTTTGATACGGCGAAACAAAACCTGACACTAGAAACGTAAGTTGTCGTTATTGACTAAAAGAAACTTACTAAAAGACAATACACACAAGCTCCAAGCGCAAGTTCCTAACCTAAATATATATAGGTACGATACGATGTACTAGTAGGATAAAAAAAACCTGGTGATAGCTTGGATAATTTATTTCTTTTTTCGTATGTTAGTGAAAGTCAAAGAGTACTATGCCTGGCCATTATATCAGTAAACATTAATATTCGCATTATTTATATTAAATCGCTTTAGCGATAAGGACGCTTGAATTGTCAGCACTTATTTTTGTTAGTTTTTGCATTATTATTGTAATTATGTAAACAATTAAGAATATTGTATTGTATTGTATTCCTGATGTTTTAAGAATATTGTATTGTATTGTATTCCTGATGTTTTGATGCTTTTATATAAGTACCTTTATTGCCTTGGAAAGTTTCAAATAGGTTTCAAGGTATTTTTCACACATGTTTTTTGTCAAGCAAAAGTAAGACGATTCAGTATATATCCAGGCAAACAAAGCTTCTAGATCAATAGAGATGAAGATTTATTTAAAAATTGCTTCATACCTTTTCGTAGTTCGGTGTATGTAGGTAGTCATTTGCTTCTGGCTGGACTCACTATAACACCAAAAGGCACGTCCACCTCGTTCGCTACTACTGCATTTACTTTATTACTCTGATATTTTACAGGTAGTGCTCTTAACTTCCATATGTCCCGCTTTTATAGTGCGCTCTACGCGTTATGGGCTAATGTCACGTGATCCTCTGATTTGAGACTATGAAACGTCTTCATCAGGGGTAAACCGCTAACATAGAAAAACGTTTAACATACGTGACGGAATACCCATATGGGACTCCATGTTATATTCTCTACAACTAATACTAACTAAATGTGTACGTTTAGTACCTATCACAAACTTTAATGTGGACGAAGTAAAATATTCACGGGAAGAATATAGGTATTCCTCATGAATTTCCCATCTAAAAAAAGATAGAGAGGCTACGCAACAAAGTGAAACAAGATCCACTCTACTAATCCGACAAAAGCGAGCCTTGTTACCCTTCAAATTTATTTATAAGAAAACTCTCGGACAAGTCGTTAATACCTATAAAGTAGGGGCGAGAGAGGCGCGAGCGAGTTTATAACTCACGTACCGAACTTTACTTGCCGACACATAAAATAATAGGTGTAAAAACTTACACGGGAATGTACTCAGTGAGCGAACGAGCCGCGAGATGGACGGCGCAGTGCCCTCGCAGGATACCACTCCGCGTCTCGTGAACTTCGCTACAAATTCATATACTGACAACATATACCCTCGGCGAAAATTATGTCTAACGACTATACCTTATGTCGATGCACGCTTACAAAAAAGTTTTGGGACCCGAGTTCATTTAAAAATTTAATCAGTACAATAGGGACGTATAAGAAACATATATTATCTTGCATAAATCATGGTAATGAGCACCTTTCGAGCATTTCGTATCGCCATTAATTCAGATATCACTGCGGAAACAAACGTCGGTTTATCCCGCCATCTGTGGCGCATGCGCGCACCGGTAATCGTTAACCCCGAGGTGATATTATTTTGAATATCCATTTCCTTTATCATTATTATTCAAATCATCCTTATTCGAGGGTTCTAGAGTCCAGTTTACATAATTTTATTTCGTTGTTACCTAAGCATAAAGATGT
The DNA here is from genome assembly GCA_951394255.1 of Polyploca ridens. Lineage (NCBI taxonomy): Eukaryota > Metazoa > Arthropoda > Insecta > Lepidoptera > Drepanidae > Polyploca > Polyploca ridens. The sequence goes on along the minus strand of OX596246.1, from coordinate 11,063,880 downwards.
ATGACACGAATTTGAATTCGGAACAGATATTGTTGTAGAGCCGCAGGCGACGGGCACGTGCGTACGCGCACCTTGCACAACATTTTGCTTATGAACGTTAAATTAAGTAGTATTTTATTTATAGTTCATGTTTTTGTCTATTTTTATGTTGATCTAGCTATAGATATTATCAATCTTATTTCTAATCAATGGGCATGGCCATCAGGTACAACACAATATTTTAGTAAGCCCTTACTTCGGAGTGAATTTCATCAAATGTTCCAAAATGTCACGTATTGCAGGAATTGTAACGCTCGCCAATGATGGGGAGGTGTTCCTCATATCCTTGAGTCGACTCTATCATTCACACTTTATTGCTAACAATTAGATAATATGTGGACTGAAGACTTAGAGCATTACGGGATTACCGTAGCGCTATGCGACATGAGGATTGTCCAAGACATTGGCTATTCCACTTGTAGGATATAGAAGTTAACGTATGTGTTCACCGAACCAAATGACAATAGGTAAACTGGTTCGCGGTTGGAACAGGAGGTATAGCAGAATGTACGCAAATCAGAGACAGCGACGAAGCATAGATAAAAAGGCACCGTATTGTGGAAGGGCTCATTTTTAGCATTCATGCGAACCAGTTATCCTTCCAATGACCGAGGTCAATCAGCAACTATATCCCAACTATAAATTTCATTTAATAAGACACAAATACAACTTTGTGTTCGTTTTTGAATCGCCAACCAAAGAAATTTAAATAAAACACTTTTATCAGATTCGACAGGTGGAGCAGTTTTTCTTATTCGTTTTTACTTCGCTGTAGGTTAAGGATTAGCTGGTAACTAATCGATTCCCGATACGGAAGGGGAAATATAGTTTTGTTCGTTTCATAGTAATTTGCTATAGTTATCACGTAATTTTAGAGTACATTGCGTTGTAAATTGTAATTGCTATTTGTAATTTAAAGATATCGTTATCAACAATAACTTACTTTATTGTGTAAGTTGCACGAACAAATGATCATTTAATTACATGGATCACTTATTCGATTTTGATTATTCAAGATAAAGGTACTTACCTACATTGTTGTCTCTGAAACTTTTAATCAGGACTATAATCATATATTCACATACACCTCATAATATAATTTTTTTATAAAATACATTCGTTATCAATGTTTTTTTTTAACATTAATTATCAATGAACCATTTGAGTTGATATTTATTAACCATGATTATAATGTTATTCGTAATGACATCATACCAAAAGGGTAGATTAATTTAGTACATCACGTGCAGGCAAACAAAATTTGGCTGCGGTATTCTGTAAGGTAGAGGTACTTCCTCAGTCGAGCTGCTCTTTGAGCGAATAAACGCTACGCTCTACCTCTCTTAAAAATAACAACAAACACATATAAGACAGATATAATTTTCTTAATTGTTAACACCACATGACTAATAAAACGACCAGCAGACATAAAAAGAACGAATAGCGCAACAATTCAGGGGTTCTTATCGCTGACGCGATTTCAATCATGCAATAAATATGTTTCTACAGTCATATCCCACATTCTTTTCCACATGGATATAAAGATGACTGATGCAGAATAGCATATACAATAAATAACGAAACCACTTTTTAAGGTTTTCAGTAATTCTTTGAAAAACAGTTGTTTAGTTTATTTTTGGTTATTAAAGTTTTTTTTTATATTATAATAAAACTATTTTTTTACTGAAGTAAATACCATAGTAGCCAGACCTGTTAGCGAGACCAAATGGACGCTTAATTAATAGGTTTTTACTCGAATCAACAGTTTTCATCAGCGGCAGTCTTGGCAATAAAACGTCATTGTATCAGAATTATAAATCTGCCTGTCGTTAGGAATAGAGCTGTGTGTAATTAGTTCCAATACATAATATAAAATAGAGTCGAGCCAACGGATTAATATTCATCATGTCTTAATCAGTAGCTGGCAGCCCACCCACGTTTGTGGACAACGCAAATGCTTACCATTTTCTCCAACATCAGTGTAGCCATCGTCATACTAATTTAGCAAGCTCCGGCTACCAATACACTATGTGCAATAAATATTTAAGATTAATCTGATTGGGGACTAGTACTAGTCAGAATACTAACGATAGCTACCACACTGAAACATTATCCTAATGCATATTAATGACCATTCTAAAATATTCATAGTCCTTATATTATGTCCTATTACACTGAAAGTGTAGGAAATATAATTGTGTCTATAATTCAGTATATAAAATTGTTGTTGGTAATGGTTATGTATTGTGACTTGGAGTCATTAAAATGTTAAGTTAACCCTAGTAGAAAATTCTAAATCTATGAAGTTAACAGTTTAAAACTAATTAGCCATTTTTACTAATTTCTACTACTATACAACGAAGTTGGTAAACAAGCACACGGCCCGCCTGATAGTAAGTGGTTACCGTAGCCATATGGACGCTTGCAATATACGAGACATCACTCACGCGTTACCGACCTTCCCCCCTTCCCAATGAGCTCTGGCGATCTTACTCACACGCAGGAACACAACTTTATACAACATAAAGTTATTTGGCTGCGGTATTCTGTATGGTGGAGGTACTTCCCCAGTCGAGTTGCTCTTTGAGCGAATAAACGTTATGCTCTACCTCTCTCAAATCAAATATAACGTAAAAGAATACATATTGTTCAATAAATAAATTAATTAATTGCTTAAGTAGGTAGGTTATACAGAATGTATTTACAGAAAGATAGAATTTATTAATATGGAATGGTATTTAAATTTGACGTAATTTCAACAGAATCCCAAAAATATTTTAAATTATGTGACAAGATGTAGTTTCCTGACAATACTAGTTATCTTGTATTGTCTGATAATTACTAGTATATTCATTCCGAGAGGTCCGCTTATGATGGCACGAACAAAATTACGTCAAACGCTATCACATAGTAAGGTAACGGGAGAGAAAATAAATTGGAATGTGAGGTGGGCCTGTTTTTAACATAATACAGATATAATATAATAAAGGTTTGGGAGTTGGAAGAAAGAAAAATAAAAAAACAAATATTTCAACATAATACTCACAATTTCACAGTTTTTTTGCAAAACTATATTAGGTACTTCCTAGAAATAAATAAAGTAAACATGTTACCTGATATAATAAATTCAGTAATCTAAAATGTGTGATGTCGAAAATGATAACGACTACTACACCTCAGGTATTTGGTATTACTGAAAACTCTTCTTTAATTACTATGTTTAACTAACAATACGATTATTTATAACGGTTTACTGGCAAAAATATACATCGTGAGGAACATTCACATTTGAGATGTAATAAAATTACGTATCCATGCAGTATTAAATTTATCTTTAAACGATAACAAGCAAAAAGTAAGAAAAGTTGAAAGAAAAAATACTTCTCGACTTTTTTTATACTACGGAGTCGGCAAACAAGCACCTGTTGGTAAGCGGTAACCGTACCCATATGGATGCATGCAACACCCGGGTAACACTCGCGCGTTCGACCCACTTCGATTAACTCTGGCGATCTTACTCACGCGCAGGAATTGTCTGCAGTATTTTGTAAGGTCTACTCATTGAGCGAAAAATCGCTATGCTCTTTTACAACTTTAATAACCAAAAGGATATACAGGTCGTTGTTTTGGTCAGCGACGAGCGACTCAGGGTCGATAATACAAATGATACTGGTGCTAAAAAAAATATAAAAAAAATACTTTATTTTTTTTAAATAATAAAAATAAAAAAAATAAAATTTTGAAAATCATGTAATAAGCTAAAATGTAGACATAATACTCAACGGGAGTACGAGGGAGTAAAGGGGTGGGGCGATGGCGGCTTGCGCCTAGCTCTAGAATGTGCACGTGCCTAGTAACCAAACTTTGCGGTAATTTTATTTCAAATTGAATAAGGTATTTCTCAACATATTTAGAGTATTTAATGGAATTAAGTCCATTTTTGGGGAATATATATTTTGTACTAACGCTCCTAGGTCGCTTGTCGCCGACCAAAACAACACCCTGTATAATCATAAAAAAATCCGCCAAGTGCGAGTTGGACTCGCCCACCGAGGCTTCCGTAGAAACCTGTAGGTATATAAGTAAAAGGTATTACAGACCTGAGTATTTGATATGAATTTCAATTTAATACCTCTACGCGTTCATGAGGAAAGGGGTAGTAAGTTTAAAATTATTAAGCATATTTTTATTATATGATGTAACTAAAAATTCGAACTTTTCGCAATTTCATCTTTATCTGTGCTATAAGACGTTGGTTTGTACCAAATTTCAAGATTCTGAGTTCACGGGAAGTTCCCTGTAGGTTTTGATTCTCTTGCGAGTTTGAATTTGCAGCATAAACGGCTATATCTTTTGATTGCGTTGGCTTAAAAGTTTGATTTTTTCACAGCTCCAAGGGACAGTAGACTTAAGTATTTGATATAAATTTCAGCTCGATACCTCCGCGCGTTCCTGAGAAAAGGGTCTTGACAGATAGATAGACGGACAACAAAGTGATCCTATAAGGGTTCCGATTTTTCCTTTTGAGGTACGGAACCCTAAAAAGTACACGAGGTAAATAAAGTTTTAATATAGCCAATAAAATTGGCTTAAATAAACCTTTGAGGGGTATTACTATCTGATTCGCTAGACTTATGGACCTATCAAGTTACAAATTGTATATCTAAGATCGATACTGGCGTAATGAAGAGGGCTTAGCATTTAAATACATTTGCATACTAGAATGCGCTCACTCCATCGGTACGAGCTACGGTATGTACTGAGTGAGTGTATTGCCAGTTTAAAAGTACTATTATTGATCATTTAAACCTGATGTAGTTGGAAATTTTTCAATTTGATTGTGCTATATGGATAATGAATATATTTGAATAAGATTATATGTTGATATGAGTTATGCATAAGTTTTTTAGTTGCTACATTTCGATATTAGATTATTATGTTAAACTTTAATTTTAAGAATTATTTATTTTATATGATTTTTATATGATTAGTGCGCGAATAAGTAAAAAAATAATTGAATGGTAGTATGCTTGGTCTCGATATTGGTTAATTTAACTGAATATGTTTTTTATTGGTAGTTTGTTAAGTGCTTTTAAAACTTCGTACCCGTCGCTAGGTTTCTTTTTCATAAGCTAGCACATGTTAATGATGTGATGCTGGCACTTGTAACTGCCATGTTTGTTAAACGGTTGTTGATACGTGCTTGTAATCTGTATGTTCAAATGTCGTCGGTATGACACATTTTGTCGTAATTTTGATGCTTTTGTAAAAGTTTCTCTTGTCGTCACCGCTATAGTCAACTCGTGTAAAACATACTAATTGCTCTATTAGTGTAAATTAACATGTTGTTAGGTTTCATGGATCTCATTTGAACAATTAATTGCATTTACCAAGCGTAGGGCTTAAATATTTAGATATAATTTTTTCATTAAATTTAAAATTGCTGTCACGTTCTTCTTGGTTTAATTGCTTGCTAATTATACTTCTCACGATGGTAAAATGATTTAAAACTTTCGCGTGACATAGTCAAATCATCCACAGCTTGCATAGTTAATTGCGACGGTAGGCAGCCTACCCTCGCATATCCTAACAATGGTACGTACGCATTACATAGATACGAGTAGTTAGGCGTAGTTATAGCTCGTACAGAAGCTAGGTCGGAGCCGATGCGCAGCTCGATAGCGACACCAATTAATATGCAATGTCGTAGCACTCGTAAACTAGTCACGAACATATGCCAATATGTTGGTGCAGTTAGGCACAGGCTATTTGTATAATTCGGACGATTTACTTGGTGGTTTAGCGCCATCTTACCCTTATCGTTGTACGTAAAATTTTCTTCGTGTCCATATTGAATGAGCGAGTAATGTCATCGAAGTGAGTGTGTTCATTTAGCTGTCCGGATTATGTATAAGGGTTATTCCCATAAAAGGCGTAATTAGTATTTGCAATATGAATCAAACACTCAAATCACCTTTTAAAATGAAGTTTTTTGAGACCATTTTATGTGACGCGGTTTCCTCCAGTCCCAGCCCATTATTTTATTAGCTACATGACAGATAAATTAGGTTTAAGGTTGACTTTTTATCACCTCAAAGAATGAGCAGAAGAGTAAAAATTCTAAAAGCCTATCTCTACCTACTAGAATGATATTCCTCGACCCAACTTGACAGAGCATTAATGTTGAATCTCTCCAACTCCTACCTATTTAAATTAAGTATTATGTAAAGAGAAATACAAATGATACGGCCAATGAGTGTGAAGGTGGTCTGCGCTGGCGCCGCGCCGCACACCGCGATGACGCCGATAGAGGGCGCCGACGACGTCGCGACGTGCTGATGCGTGATACTATATTACCATAATGTTCACAGTGTTGACATTGCCTATCAGTAATTATGACTACTAAACAATTATAAATACACTTGACAGGTTTCCTCCACTAAGAATTTCCTACTCTTAGATTCTCACAACCTTATTTTTTGAATGTGTCTAGTAAAATATTTGGGGTATATACGATTTGTCCAAAATAATCTATTTGAGAACGACGACAAACATACTTTGGGTGACCTATATTTTACATTGAAAGATTTGAAACTGAAAATACAACACGGCGAAGGAGAATCAATCAAGATATGGTGGTATAGATGGATGACCTGCCACAAACTCGAGCCAAGTACAAGCAAGTAGGCTTGATTCGCTGACGTTAAAGCTCGCAACGCACAGCATAATAATTAGTCATTAGAAAGTAGGCAGCGAGGGAGCGAGGCGGTGGGAGGCCTGGAGGAAGGGGGCGGGGCTCGTCTGTTTCAGCTTATCTGAAATTACATCTTTTATGGGTATCCGCGATTATTCCGCGCTGCAGCGACTAGCGGCGCGTTAGTGCCGCCTGGAAAACAACTCGACATTACCATTGGTGTTCTACATAATCCCTACTATTGGTTTTTATTATATCGTTTCTACTTTCGCTCCTCGCTTGGCCTTTTTGTCACCCACTAAGGCTTTCCTTAGATTTAATAAAATATCTAGTTTTTATCTTGTTCACTCGTAGCACTTTTATACAAATTAACATTCATACAAATCGAAATTTATTCACGATCCTGAGACAGACTTGGATAAATTCTAATATTCTTGTTTATTACACAAAAGCGCTGCTTACAGCAACATACAAAGAATTCAGTAGAACTAACTCGAATTCATAATCAAGTAATTTATGTGCACGGCGAATAAATTAGCCGCTCCAGTCCGCGCGCCGCCCGTAACTTACCCCAATAAATTGCCTAAAGCGGGCCAACTTCATTTTATCTACAAATACTAATAAGCGTCGGTACTACCTACAAACATGGCGAACTCGGGTTTATTTCAAATTTATTCTTTAACAATTCGTAAATTTCCACCCTGATATGACCGCTTTATGATGGCGTAACGCGATTACCACTCGATAACCGCTTTACCAAACTAAAAACAGTCATAAGTGTTGGAAAACTGAAAATGAGACTTAAGAGCTTTGGTCAAAATTAGAATTACCATCATGACTGCCTTTAATTTAAAATAATTTTATATTAATTGTTTAAAACCAAATTTGTTACAGTAAAATCGACTTTGTAGTTCTAATACTCCAATAAATAAATAAATGCATTTTCCTTAGCAATAAATTTGAACATATAACATCTCTTGCCGTATCGCTTAGCTCGCGTATCAGGTAGCACCTGCTTTGCATAAGGCGTCATGTCGAGAACCCACGTTTAAAGTGTAAATTTTGCGATTAAAAGCATAAAATTGTGCATAAACACAACGCCTTTTGATAAGAATAATAAGCGAACTACATAATCATTGTCATTTGCTGAAGGTCAATCCAAGGTGTCCTCATTATAATAAACACCGCCGTTTGTGTTAAACTTCTGATGGAGTTTTAAGTCATGCATTTTATATACGGCGATAATCAATGTCATATATATGTAAATACGAGAAACAACCTAATAAAATATCAGTGTGAGTGGGCCAAGGAATAAACCTTTCTGCCTATTGTGTTTAAATATTCAGAACTAGCTGATTCATTCTACCTCTGTGAAGTATTTACAGGCCGTTAATAAATAAATCTTAAAAAAATATTATGTTGACCAGCTATTTTATTTAATAAACTAGTTTATTTTCCAATAAATAACTTTTAAATTTAAGTTACAAAAGGAGCTACTTAAAATATTATTATTCAAGCACATTCGACCCCTACAAAAGGAGTCACGGTGTCCGAATCGTCCAATAGAGTCAACAATAAAATTAACATACGGCAAAGCGAGGTGTCACGCCGCAGGAAGTATAGTGTAATTTGTAAGCTTTGTGATTAATAAAGTGTACTAAGTGTGCCCCGAATAGGACAGATTAGCGGGCACTTTATCACATCTATTCCGAGTTAACGTCGCGTGACGGATCTCGTTTGAAACTCATAAAGAGTCCAAAGCAAAATATACTCGTAGATAACGCTTACTTTACGTCTCGAGCCCTTTTCCACTTGCCAAGTTTGGATGAAGTCGCCCGGGAGGGACTCGCAACTTTATTTAAGTTTAGTGTTATTTTATAATTAAATTTTCGCTTTATAATCGAGTCAGTGAGTTACGATACCTTTCGGTATTTGTCAAGGAAATCTTCTTTGTTAATGTTTACTTTGTAATTACAAGTTACATTATTTAATATTCTAATAGATATATTAACTGAGTACCGAAAATAAGGTAGACAAATATCATGCTACGAAAAGATTGCTACGAGAAACGAATGCTACGAAACTGCAGAGTTGCGTAATGTTTAATTTATCAAGTTATTTGATCATAAAAAGTTTTCTTTTTATCGTGGTGTCACGGCTTATTACACCAAAGTATGTAATACGCTGTGAATCATGCCAGATCACATAGTTCATTGTCAGTTCTGTACAATATGTCAACTGTAGCAGCGATATGAATGCGAGTTAACGATCTGCCAAGCGGCCAGCCCAGCCAGCATGCTTATGAATGAGCAATGATTTTGACTTAAGCGAAATATGTATGTAGGCAAATACCCATCTTTTATAAAATTAATAGGTACAAAACATAATCCTTTCCTTCAATTAAATAGGTTTTGCTAGTTTTGTACAGTTATTAAGAGTTACAGTGTATTACAGGTACTGTTCAGCGAGAAATGTATTGAGAGAAAGTTTCTAATGGCATGTTTTCGTAAATAGTAATGAATAGTAAGTTTCCCATGTCGGTAACAATGGAAAACGCCCTCGTCTAGCTCACATTTGGACAGATTGATGGAATTGCTGGGCTCGTATACGTAGAACAAATGCTTATAAAATAGTTTTATCAGATTTTAGTGTGACCTTTTGTTACCTTTTGAACAAAATAAAAGTAAACTACCTACTAGGTATATACCATAGAGTAAGAATATTAATAGAGTGAAAGCGTTAACAACATTACCCTTTGCAAAACGTGAGCAGTTTGCATATAGATGCATTCCAAAATGCATTCATATATATTGTATAGGTACTATTTTATTTACCTTCAAAAAAAATACGATATAGTTCCTTATCATTTTGTTCTCGATAAAGTACTGTGAACGCGCAGTTTGTTTCAAGGCAGTGTTGCACATACCCATGCTCATGTTACGTACTCTAGTATAGTCGCTTTATTAATATCCTATCTCTATGGTATCCTATTCCTTCGAGGTTATTATTTAAATATTTTGTTTATTAAGTTTGCAGTAGCATAATAAAAAAATGTTATTTGAATGAATAATTATTATTATTACTTTTTATCTACTCGCAAAACCTGGACTAGATTATACTCTAGTCATTTTCTCTATTACTTTGTATTTAGGCTCTACCTTGTACCTGACTAGCAAGGTCCTAGGTATTTATATTTAACAAAAGAACTGTACGATTAGTCTTAGTTATATAACCTTATGAAATAAAGATACAATGTGAATAAAGCAAGAATTTGTTTCTTATAAAGTATAATTGCATTCATTGTATTACCATAAAAATATAATTCTTTATTTAGACAAAGGTATTTTCTTATCAGCGAGAATAATTTACGCTCCCGCCGGCATCCCCCACGGTCGCGCATTATAAAGGTGTTTGCTAAGGATTATAGCTGCTTTGAATTTACATAACATTTTCTGTCATTTGCTTATCGCTCACATGACAACTCCCGCACATTATACATGAATATATTTGATAAGTTTTAGCAGAAGTTGCGCTCGCGGTGCGAAGTGTGTAGCTATTCAGGAATGCCTTCGCGAAAGCCGGGTGTAAGCCGAGAGCGGGGCGCGCCGCGCCGCCGGAGTATTGCGATGAACATTTGAATAATCGCGCTGCGCTCAAAGCCCGGTATTATATGATAATAATTTCACGCGCGAGCGCCTCGCGGCGGGTGACAGCCCCCCACCCCTCCACCCCATGTCTCGCCGCATCGCCTCCTGGAATGTGTGAAAAAAACACCATAGATAATAACTAAATGCAATTGATAGTCCATTCGACTCGACGCAACAAATTTAACGCCGATATCGACTGAATTTATAATGTCGAGTACTTGATAGTCAGGCCCCGTCATTCTTTAATTAATTGATACTACAAACGTTAAAAATCGGTGAAGTGTTAAACACGTTACGTAGGGTTGCTGAATAGGGGTAATATTTCAAATTACATTGAGTGAAGGCACATAATCTTGTGTGTATTATACAAGGAAATATAAATTTACCTAGTGTTACCATTCTACTTTCATTAAGATACAATGCCATTAAAACATTAGATTTGACGATAAAATATACGCCAGGACTTTTTGGCGGGAACTTGCAGAGTGACGTTGCTTTTTCATTTTTATTTTCATAAATTCGGGTATTATGAGTTTTATTGCATATAATCGGTGGTATTTTATCCAATAAAGATCAATACATGTGCACCAGTGAAGTGAAATGAAATGAATTATGTGTATCGTGGCTTTTCAAGATGTCTCAAGAAGTCCGTGAAAAGTGTTAGTACAATGACCACCATTGTGCTAAAACATGACTATTATGGACGGTGACTGACTGAGGACTATGTGAAAGTGATTCATTGTGACTAGAACTTATAATATTACTTGAAATTGGCAATATACACAAGCCGTGTGATGCCATTGAAGAAAAAAAAAAAACGCCATTTTAGAGTTTGTTTCCTTGTAACCTAAATATTATTCGTAATTCAGTAGAATGAGCTTCAACTTTTGGTGAAGGAAAACATCTTGAGGAAATCATAGTACAGTGGAATACCCGGTTTAAATTTGCTTTTTTGTTGCCAAGCCCTCTCGGTATTCTCTGGCAGCTGCGCTTGAGAGCCAGTTTTCATATTGGCCTTAACATTTTCACTATATTGGTCACTTACTAAGTACGTCGAGATTCTCCATTCAGCGCCTACTACATACTAATCAAACTGGAGAAGTTGTAATCCTTATAATATAAAACTGTGTCATAAATTGACCTGCAGTCACCATAAAGCCAAGTTGAAGTGCTAAGTTGTTAAATAAGCGTACAATAAAATTATAATACATAATTACGCTATAAAATGGATATCGTGAAATTAGTAATTCATAATGGTGTTGTTTTTAGATGGTGTATCTGTAATGTGCGCGTTGTTAAGTTACACTTATGTTAATTATTAATTTGTTTATTTTAAGTGATCTGACACCACGGTCAGTGAGCATACGCTGTTTGCTTTAAAAATAACACGATATGATTTTAAATAATATAAATAACAAGGTGGTATGGTGGTGGTGGTGGTGGTAACATGCTGTAAAATCCGTTGGAACTATAGGTCTGATATTTAGGTAAATATTTGTTTTTCATCGTGTTTTTAGACGCCAATGGCTGAAACATTTATAAAAAAGTATTATAAAGTCTAACATTAGCAGTGTTTTCAGGAATCATCAAATCAGAAAGTCGTTTAATAAGTTTAGGCCCTGTTAAGGCACTTATGAACGTTAAGTTGGTACATACATTTGAATTTACCATCGGTTCAGAATACACATAAACTGAGAAGAATCCGGCAAGTAACTCATTATTTAATTTGTCTACGGCTATGTTCCACCATCGCACGTCTCGTGGAATCGAACCCACGACCCGTAGCGTAACAGATAGGGTATCTTCCAATCCACACCAACCGGCATGCGGCACGCCGAATAAAATTAGGCACTTTGTTATTAATGCAAATTATCTTGTTACCAATATTGATTATGATTCGTTCATTTCTTATATTATTAAGTTAAAATATAAACTATTTTTGAACACCAGGTATTTTTTTTAAACTTATGTATGTTTGGCCAAATCTACCCTTGGGTAAGGCGGAAAGGCGGTAGATAGACCAAGGTTGTAAACGACATTATTATACTAGACTAGAAAAGCAACGGATGAGATTAGCGCAGGCCCTTATACAGTAGGCTAACATTGCCCAGTAAGATAGCATTATAGTTAACATTTGCATTTAACACATAAAAAATAATTTATTTACTCTCTCACCAGACCAACTAAATATTTGTATGTCTGATAATAAGTTTCACAACTAAGTGAGGGTAATTTATACACTTCCTTTTGAAACGATAATGGTTACTCTTTGTGGGTACTAATAAACATTTAAAAAAGTGAATAGCTATAAACCTATAATTAACTACAAACTTCATGCACCAGTAAATGTAGACATTAATTTCCACACTAGTTTATCTATTTGGGCGCACAACCCGCCTTTATCTGTCATCGTTCTCCACATTCACTTGGAAAAATGGTCGCAAATGTAATCACGATTTAAAGAGATATTAAGATTAAGACATAATACACATAAAGTTTATTTTACGATGGCAGCTAAGCAGCGTCTAAGCCGTTGTATAGACGCCCGAAAGCGGGTGGAAGGCGACTTTACGTATTGCGTTTACTCGAAATTATTTTAATATGCAAATAAGAAAATGTGAAGGAGAATTGTGTTTCGACGATGTTGGTAAAGTCGGTTACGCAGACGTATTCTTTAAATTAATGGCAGTGCGAGATTAGAGTACTGGTAACTGCTTTACATGGAGCGAGCTTACACGGCGCGAGGCTCGCTCGTTTGTTCCAAGAAACAGACAAATGAAAGCACATAATTACTAGGCCGCCCCGTTCTAAATGCAACAAGGATTAGAATTTACATGAGCACGTTAACAAGAACGCGTATGGCATTTATGACTTTTATATTTAAATATTTATATATCTATATCCAACAGGATATTCGTGCGTGAATGAGCTAACGTTGCACTCGTATTGAGTACCTACTTACGATCTTTGATTAGATTAACTAATTACCTACCTTTATGTAGAAATACGAACTGATAATGTAGCAGAGTAGCGACCACACACATCGTGTCTTGCTGAGGTCAGTATCATAGATGGGTGACCTTAACACTTTTTTAATATCCTCTAAGGTGACCTGAAAATAAAAAAGCGACTTATTAAGTACATGTATTATGCATAAGCGTATGTCACCTCACCCGTCCATCTGGGGGCACGGAAGTGCCCCCCGCCAAGACAGCCAAGCGAAGCGAAAGGGCACTACCTACTACCTTTTCTCGAAGCGCTTCGTCGTTTTTTTGAACCCTCATAACTTGGGTTTGGATTATACCAGATAAACAAAATTCTCAGGACATGATGCCAATAGTGAACTTAGTAAACATATTAAGTTTCAATAACAAAGCTCTTATACTTTAGATTTTATTGATATCTAAAAAACCCCGATTTCGTCACTGACTCACTGATGATCATCAAAACTCATAGGGTACTTCCTGAAGTCCTAGAAAGCTGAAATTTGGTATGTAAGCTTTTATTAGTACACAAACAACAAAAAAATTATAAAAATTGGAAATTTCGATACAAAAAAAACATAAGCAACTTACAAAAAGAAGTGAAATCCCACCAAAAACATTTTTATGTAAAATGTTGCCGCCAAGACATGGCTCATACTGTCAAAAAGTTATCAGATCTCATGTTGATCCAAGCTTATAACTCCACATGCACTTACTCTACAAGCCCTAATTTCACAAACTCTAAACACCGTAGTCAAAATATGTGGCTTGGCCGTTTCACTACTACAAGAACTATTGAATAACAAAAAAGTAATGAACAGTGAATACATTTTTCAGCTTACTCCCATGTGATGGTAGCGAAACGGCCAAGCCACATATTTTGACTACGGTGTTTAGAGTTTGTGAAATTAGGGCTTGTAGAGTAAGTGCATGTGGAGTTATAAGCTTGGATCAACATGAGATCTGATAACTTTTTGACAGTATGAGCCATATGTCTTGGCGGCAACATTTTACATAAAAATGTTTTTGGTGGGATTACTAATGAATTCACATTAGATCTAAAAGCTTACCTATTGGGTAACTAATATTACCTATGTCAGGTGGTCTAATTTACTAACTTTTCTGATGATGTTCGATTTAAACATAATTTTAGGTCATTCCGCCTACGGAATATGCCTGTAACTACTAATAATATATTATTCACCATCATATGTTTCCCCTGTTTTTCGAGTCTAGTAGTGTTCTTCCATTCTTCCTTTCCGCCATCTCGGTATTTACTTCTTTTCTACTTTAATCATATCCTTCATCCAGCACCTGTTCTTCAGTCTACTTCTTTTATTCCCCTCCACGCTTATATTCCTCATAAGAACTCACGAGGATCAAATTTTTTCTAAATTTTATTATAAAAGTGACATTCACGTTTTTTTTTAATTGTTTATTAGGCCTGTGTTTGAAGTTCGCAATCTCACCATGATAAGTGATGATGCGGCCGAAGGTGGTAAGTACACAAAGCCTAGAAGGAGCTGGCTCTCAAGTGCAGCTATCGGAACACACCGAAAGGTGCTTGGCGACAGATTTTCAACTTGAGGGTGGTAGCCAGCCAGGCGGGTACTACAAAGTACCCTACCACCGTGCTATGGTTTCCTCACGATGTTTTCCTTCACCGAAAGCTCAAGCTCATTGTAGGATCCGAACCCGGGACCTTCATCTCGGTATCCGACGTCACTACCACTGAGCTATCATCGCCTTAAAATTATTATAGGTTTTATAGCGTTTATAGGTTTTACTTGTATTAATCGCAGTCCATGCGGTTGTTAGTCAGCGTTACGTTAACTGTTATAAACAACTCTTCAACTACATAGAGTTTCATAACCAAGATAACATTCAGAGTTTCATGAGCAAGATAATATTCAGATATGATAATAAGAGTATATTTTATAATATTATTATAAATGCAAACGTGCGTTTTATCGACTTGATTCTTGCAATTATAGTCCAGATAGTGACATAGATTACTTTTAATCTGGGAACGCGAGTAAAACCGCGGAGTACAGCTGGTTAGATCATATTATTTTTTGAGACCAATTAACGTGTGGAGCCACGGCCAGTAGTGCGGTACGGAGCAATTCAATTGCCGTCAGCAAGCCGCGAATATGAAGTGATGGATGAACTCCACAGCTGTTTTACATACAATGGTAAAAAAATAAAAAATATACACCAACAGACACGTAACTATGAACGCTAATTAAAACAAGTATGTCAGTTTATGTCGTTTTGTAACATCACATTTTACGTTGTGGTGTTTATTGATATTTATGAGTGTGAACGAGACTTCATTTTGTTCTGCATGTTAGTTTTTCTTTTGTTACTAATACCTATTCAAATATTTTAACTGTGAATGCTGTAGATAATTAGATCGCAATTAACATTAATAAATTGTATCGATAGCAATCTCTACTTTGACTTTACTTTAGTTTTATTATTCTATATTCAACATTAAAGCTTGATGATGTCTTAAAAATAGTGCCCAAGGATGTTTCAATGATGACGCCAATCTTAACATTTTAGGCTTTCATAAAGGTGATTGTGAAAATTGGGTAGGTACTGTAGGTACTATAGTTTCTATATATTTAGATGTAAGAATACAGATTCTGGGATACTCTTTGTTAACCTGTTTAATTGGATGGGTTTGTATTTAGACAATAGACAATAAATAAAGCTTTATATGACATCACAAAAACAGGTACAGACAAAGGCAATAACATTAGCACAGAAGGCGATATGACTATAAAAAATAAAAGCTTATAAAATTAATGGAAATAAAAAACTAAAACTAAAATAATATGTGACGACAATCTCAATTTGAAAATATGTCGCTAAACATCTACCTGTGTCTGTCAACTGCACTTGAGAGCCAGTTCCCGCCTAAGCTTTGTGTGCTTAACACTTTGAGCTACATTGAGAAGACGTAAGCACAGAGACACCAGAAGGTACTGACTAAAATTGTAGCAATTTTATATTAGTTTTTGGAGACATAAATCTCTGATCTCTGTTCTCACATGAATAACTTAAACTAACTATCTTTGTATTGTTTCAATAAACTACGATGATAATAACGAGGTATTGTTGCAATAAAGCCGTGCCATTAGCAAGCTCTAGCCGCTTCAGCGTTTTTCTCATCAGGTATCGAAACATGATTATAGTCAGCGTGCCGATTAACATCTGTCGACTATTAAATAAACTCTGATTATAAGCCTTCAATCAATGTAAGTAATTATTCTTATCCGTCGGATGTTCTCAAAGAGCGCCCTCGCCCGCCGTTGCAGAATAATTTTCTCATGATTCGCGAGAATATCGAACAGCCCGACCCGTTTATTAGGCAGTCACATTGACGTGACTGCCTAATGTAGATGCCCGCTATGTAATTTATAACTCTTATGTAAGTACTCTGAAGGTTGCCCTATAATGATTTGCTTCCCTGTTAGGCACAGAGTGATGCTCAAGCATTAACGCACCATTGTATACGTATATTTATTCGCTAGCTAAACCTGTTTTGTGCAGACGCTAACAAAACCAATATCTGCCTACCAAAGTAATTACAAATGAATACAACAACCTATGACATAAGTAGTGATGAAGTCAAACATTACCAATCTCGCCCACACCGGTCAATCATCCTCACTCCTAATGTAGTGTCACGGGATGAGTGTGTGAACGCAAGTGAAGCACGCGGCGGCGGCTCCCGGTGCTCTTGCAAAAACCAATGTAGCTAACAGAACGATTATAATATATTAGTTGGTCTTTAATTGCGCCGATATAATTACGTCTGGGCCGCGCAAACGTGACGATATCCCGATCGTTCAGCCACCGCTGCTCCGCCGCAACGATATTAAGAGGAATAACTCGAGTGAGCCGATCGAATGTCTCGCGATAATGAGCGGCGGCCAAGATCGAAGTGTCATTAGGAAGTCGTAACCGACGATGTGCGCCCTCGAGTTATGTTAACCTTCGCTTACGACGCAGATTAATCTTCATAATTGCACGCACTGAGTAACTAAGTAACGTAAAGTATTAGTAATAACAGAACTTTTTGCCAGTGCCCGTTTTGTCGGCAGCGACTTTATAATGACTCGTTTTTTAGTAAGTATTGATGAATTTTAATTGAATCAGGGTTTATTTATCGGGCCGCTATTATTGCATGCATGAAATATAGTATTGGTGAATTAAAATGCCTGGTCCTTGCAAAATCTCTTTATATAATTACTTGCTGTGTCTCGCGATATTACATGTGTTATGTGTTAGAATAAAATTACCGCAAAGTATGGTTACTAGGCACGTGCACAGACTAGAGCTAGGCGCAAGCCGCCATCGCCCCACCCCTTTACTCCCTCGTACTCCCGTTGAGTATTATGTCTACACTTTAGCTTATTACATGATTTTCAAAAAAAAAAATTAAAATTTTACTATTAAAAAAAAAACAAGTATTTTTTTATATTTTTTTTAGCACCAGTATCATCTGTACTGAGTCGCTCGTCGCTGACCAAAACAATGTATAATAGTAGGTACCAATATACTTAGGTAATATTGTTAGAGTAACTTGTGGTCGTTCTGGGACAATTTTGTGTCGGATCAGTGAAGTCCTAACGAACGACATTAGTGTCGATCAGAAGGTGTACCGGCGCGGTGGAAACGGGGTAATTTCCTAATGGTTCAATGAGGTGATACTAACCCGCCGTGGGAATCGGACCAATACTTGTTACACTTGAAGTTCCGAGCAATTCCCACTCGGTTAAGTCAGCGACTGCTAAAGACCCCCATAATAGTCTCTTATGGCAATTTGATAAAGATACTTGATGGAAATAATTACACTCATTATGTCTGGAATTAAGATTCATGTTTTAATTACTTACATTCTGTTTTTAAATAAAACCAAATATACCTACCTACGAACGGACACGGGTAAAATTATGAATTAATCCAGATAGGGCGGCACCTCTCAGTCGCGCAACATACTTCGTCCAGATAAGGGAAAAGCGTCGCTGGCTTATAAATGACTCTTTATTAAACGTGAAAGGAGCGACGTCGGCTAATGGGCCGATCATGCGCTCCCATTAAAGATTATTTAATATTCAAAAGCGGCCGACGATAAATCACGATCGCCCGCCATGCTTCTTTGACTACACTCTGCACTTTTGTTCAGATGCAGGGTAGTACTCGTCTGTCATTTTGAATTCGACTGTAGGTAGTTTACGAATGCGCTTCAGATATAAAATAATTGCATTTTGTATTAATGTTTTTCAATGCAGGTGAATGATGGCAGAGTGAAGTAAACAAGGTACCAAATGGCACCAGTCCAACGTAAATGGTATCAGATGTTGTTATGAGCGTAAAAGTGTCGCAAATTGGCGTTCGGCGTCAACTAGTTATTCTTGCTGCTGTTGGTCTGCCGTGTGTGGCCGGTCATGATAACTATCGGAATATCTCTCCGGGAATGCCTTCAATCGTATAAGGTAGTGTCCGATGCCATAACACTTGTTCCATCTGATGTTAACAGTGATAGTATTCGCGCTCGATCGTTTGAAGCTATGGCGGGCGGGACAAACTAAGCGAAATATCCATTCACAGCTTGCTATGGCTACGGGTCCTCCACTGGCCAAGGTTTTCCTCGCTTTTTTTTGTTAATTATGGATAAAATCGTGATTGATCATAATCCCACGATTAATAGTAATGCTTTATAAACAAGATATTCGTTGTCATGTTTTGAAAATTCAGCATACATTTTTCCTCACATTATAGTATCAAATGTATATAGTCTAATAGATAAATCGATGCACGTACTTATGTACCTATAGAATATTATCAACCTCGAGAGACTTCTATTTTTTGTGAACAAATGGCAAAACAATAATTCGTACCCTTACGCGACTGAGCTAATAACAATAAAATAGAAAGTCGATCACGAACGCGGGCCGGCGACTGGTTCAATCAACGCGAGTCAGATTTATTTTTATGAAAATTGGCATAAAATCGGGCGGGTCAGCGGGGGCGCAGTGGCCCCGCGAGACCGCACGCCCGACCGTTTACTGCATATCGTTTCCTACGGCGAGAGATCGGCCGACTCTCGGAAATATTGCCAGTGGTCATAACTTTTTATATGCAGCGATGACATTGCAGAAAGTGGCGGATCTCGTGGATTGAGTTAGAGCTGGACTTTGAACAAATTAAACATTCGTTTAAGTTTTCTTGAAGCTTTTCCATCAAATTGATGCATTCAAAATCTAAATCAAAATCAAAATCAAAATATATTTATTACGAAAATAAATTACATGTTGGTATTATGGCAGTGCTCCCACATTAGGTCGCCCTGTGTCGTGGGAGACACACTCTTCCTGTGAGCAGTTGCGTTACGGAATATAAATAAACGAAAATTAAACAATGAAAATAAAATCAAAACTTCTAAATTTGTAGTAGATGTGTGTGTGAGGTGTATGTACAGTGTAAATGCGGTATGTGTGATGGGGTGTGTGGGGGGTGTGTGCGTATGTGTGTGTGAGTGAGTGTAAATTAGCCTGATTTACGTATCGTATCATCACATTTCACATGATGTACCTAGTTTGACTCTACTTTTTTTAAACATAGCAACTATATTTACAAAATTCTATCTATCTATAGACAATTTCCTCGAGTCTGCCACTGCTAACGATTAATGGCAAGGTTTCCAGTAGGCTGGCAGTGTTTTTTCTTTAGATCACCAAGAGAATGCGTTGGCAGAAAAAGCCCCGCCTTACTTAATTATTACAGCATTACTGATTAGCACATTTTTTTATACCCCTAAGGTTGCAAACAAGCATACGGCCCGCCTGATGGTAAGCAGTTACCGTAGCCTATGGACGCTTGCAACACCAGGGGTCTCACTCGCGCGTTGCCGACCCTGAAGAAAATCATCATACCCTTTTTGAAGAACCCCATGCTGTACTCCATTGGGAAAACCACGGCGGGGAGCTCATTCCACAATCTGAGCGCCCGCGGAAGAAAGCTCCATATTGATCAGGTATATATATCTATTTCTTTCTTGTTTATTTATTTTATTTTCAAAAGTTAAATCGTTAAACAGTACTAAGTATTATATATATTTGTCAGCAGTTTGTATATGACTTAGAAACTTAAATTAAATAATTAATTATAATAACTTTCACTAATTAAAAATACGAATGAATAAAACTATCAGAGCCACCAGAATAAACTTCTTTCTTCACAACACAGTTGTGACATCACTGTCACACTAGTAGCAGCTCTCGATATTATCGGGCGCACAATGTCGATGTTGTGTTGATGTGTCAAGCGGGTGTCGAACTCGTAAAGGCGTTTCTCTATTATCGTCCACTCGACTCGCCAAGCCCTCACCTTGGGGTCGTCAAAGGGATTGTTTCAATGCATATTTCCAATCACACATTGATGAACGTCTGCAACAGTATATCTAGTCACCTCCATCTGCGATCGACATAAAATTCTGGTTGATACTAAAATAAAATAAACTTTTTAAACCATAGTCTGCGATGAAATTTAATACTTTTGGATTTAAGTAGCTAAGTACTGCTATTGGTGTCGGCCTGAATCGACAGTGCGGTAAACCAAAATCTAATGTACAACGTAAGGCTTTTCAACTGCGTCTGCATTTTTAATTGTTGAGTTAACTGTTACACCTACGATAATGGTTCATATTTGATAAAACAAAGTTGTCTTTATTTTTCTTCATAAGTATAGAAATACAAAACACAGAATAGAATATAGGAGTAAAAAATAATAATTGCGGTGCATGCAGTTTGGCTTTCTCAAAAATGTTGAACTTTTAACAATTTTAATAGGACACAATATGAAGGAACTAAAAATAATACGAACCACCTGTCATATAGATTATCGCCTGCGTCGTATTACCTCTACTCTTTATTACCAGATATTAATATGGTATCAAAGTACGCACCACAAAATGCTACAACAGTACACATAAATGTTTTCATAGGTTGCATGCAGGGAAACAAAGCACGACATAAAGTTTTACGTGTAACATAAATCTGGAAGTTATTCTCACGGGATGATAAGGTGGGGATCGAGGATTCGTCTGGCAGACTTCGGCCGAGAGTTGATGTGCGGCTAGGGTAAGTTATATCAAGTGTACCCTCACTTCACAACTAGCTCTTTTGACAACTGAACTATAACTGTGTAAACGTTTTAGCTTATAAAAATAATACGTTGAAGAAGCATAAAGAAGAGTTGTTGTTCAATAAATTTAATGTACTTAGAACTTGTAGGAACATTTTAATAATATACACGAAAGTCGTCCCTCAAAGAATTTTCTATTTGGCAATACAAACGTCCCCTGCCTCCCGGCTAAACCCAAATTTTCAATCTTGACGGTTATCATTTTACCAAAGCAAACCTCCGATAATATTTGCTCGCGTGAAGCTGAGGCGAGACTCTTCGAATTTCATATTTATTCGCGGAAGCAAACACCGCGGCCCACACCCACGCCCGCCGGAACTGATATTATTGTGCATTCCGTATAATATTGTTTGCTATTTGGCACATTCTCTGTTTGTTTTCGTCTTTCATATGAAAGGGGAGCTATAGACGTGCAAATAGATGGGTGACAACCGTACTCTTCAAGCTTTTGTATCGGGAAATGCTATTACGATGAAATGTAAATTTTATTTTAGTGAAATGGGAGTATTCTTCCTATGCGACATCAGGTTCTATTCCCGAAAGTATAACATGCCGAGGAACTATAAAGCGTTAAATCACTATACGTGATCATAGAAGCACAAACATTGTGTACGTTTCGGAATATGAAAGCGAGCAATCCATTAAATCGGAGCGGGATATGAATGGCGGCCGGAGTCTCCGAGACGCGACTCTGCCTCTGATAAACCCATAATACGCTGATATTTTTGCGTTGCTCATATGTTGGAAGTAATGGCTCGTGCGCACTTGCTTGGTGTGGATACGCGCTTACCATTTTAAGTGCAGCTGCGTCTTCTGCTTAAATTACCAGTACTAATATGTTTTTTTTTGTACATAATATCGTCGATAAAGCTTTGTGTTAATTTCTGAATAGAAAACATGATTAAAATTATAAGGTACTTTTTTTACATTTCCTACTAGGTTCCTATTTTCTTAAAGATAACTCATGAGTACAATAATGCCACACTTCCAGGTTTTAATTGACAGGAGAATTGGAATAAACTCCCCGTATTAGAATATGATAGGATAGTAATTCGTAGATATTTGTAGAAAAATGAGTCTCGCACGTATCCACAATAATCTTTAACAAGAATTGCAAAACCATAATATATTATATTTGGCATATAAAAGGCTCGCTTTAAGGGGTTTGACTGGAAACGAACATAAAGGGTGATCCTCTGTGACAAATACCGTGATATACCGAGCGACAGTCGTAAGGGAAATATTTTTATAAGATGAAACATTATTATTTTTGGGGGTAGCAGGATCAGAATTTGCTCCGATGGATTTGCCGATAGTACTCTTGACTATACCAGTGTTATTCGAGATTTGTTGTGGTTTTAAAATATCTTTATGAGCTTTTAGAAACCGAGCCAAATAATGTATTGTTTCACACATCGGAATGATAGACGATTAAACGCACGAAGCAGGGCCAGTCAGGACAGGAAACGGTTAAACATTTAAAGCGCCGGTTAATAAAACAAATTAATGCGCGTTAACCCTAAAATTGGACAAGTTCAATGCAGAGGTCGTTACCACTATAGGAAATTTATCTCCGGCAAGTATTAACACTGAAATCCGTTCGTTGTATTTGGTGTCATTAAAGTTGTACCGCATCGACGGTGTAAAGTGTGTTTTATGCATCGGTAGATTAGGGCGGAATTGTGTTGCGCTATCTGACGACAGCCAATCAAAACATACAAGGAGCATATTGATTCCGAGAAGTGTCGCTGTTAACGTGGAGGCTGAAGCTGAATACATTAGCCAGCGGCGTAATGAAGTCTCGTTGCTTGTAAACAAACATCGGTGCGGAGCGGGCGGCGGCGGCGGCGGCGGCGGCGGGTGGCGTGGCATGCCCCAGGGCGCGCGCGCACCCCGCTCTCGCTTACAGGAATTCTATTTCCACGACAAGCGTCATGTGTTAATTAACTGCTCGCACCTACGATATTGAGATATCGCCGGAGATGCTACTGTTGTTATTAGCTGACGTGGAAGCTTATTGCTCCACTGTTCCTCTGAGCGACACACTCACTACACTATGTTTATAGCACTCGAGTTAATACAGTTTCTCAAATTGTCCTATGTTTGCTTAGCTGAAGTGACAACTTCTCGCAGTTACATATTACACAGTGCGAAAATTCTACAATTAAGATTTTTAAGTGAATATCAGGTCTATGTGGCTCTCTCTACCACTTAGTGTTAAGAGTTTGTATGTCATTCTGAAAAAGTAAACAGAACAATGTAATAGATATTCCAGTAGATGACACGTTTTCATAGGCATCTCCAAGTTATGGGTGTTCCACTTTCAAAAATAAACAAGATTATTAAAGAGGAGCCGTTCGAAAACCACATAAAGTGGATGCGCCAGCTGCTACTCACCGCGCCTTTATGATGAAAGAGGTAATCCTTCAAAACCCGCCGGCCACTGTATCACGTTTCCTGTTATGACTTTAGTTTTTAATGGGCCTTTGTTAAAACCTTTTTATTATAAAGAAGCGCTAACAGCTCTAAATGCGTCCGCGAAGGATTTTTTCGTAAATACACCACACGTTACGTTGACTTTTATTGTCTACTGTTATTTTCCACTTTATGATTGTTCACACTTTGTTTATGAACGTCAAAGTAGAGGGGAACCGCGAAAACGTGAGGGTGAATGAAGATATCATCAAGTTAACTTTTGTTTATTAACAATGAATAAACAACAAAACCCAAGGCAAACTATCAAAGACCGTTTATAATAAGTAGGTGAGATGTGATTCAGGTGAACAAATTATCGACACTAATACCTACAGTTCACAATATTACAATAAACAAATTCAATACCAGATAAATAATTTCGTACTGACGCGACATGAGAAGTGGCCATTATTCGCGTAGATACCTATTTCCTATGACAAACCGTGTCATGCAAATGGAAAAGCGAGACGAATGCCTCGTAAAGTTTGCTATTTGTTCTGTTTACGATAACCGCGGTTTTATAAAATTTTATTACGTGTCGGAGGAATTTCACGAATGTCGCGTGTCGCCGGCGCTGTTGTGTTGTCGTCACGTAGTCGTGTCGTGTCGCATCGCACCGCCATGCACGAAATCCGTCTGCGGTCTCGATAACAGGTGGGGTTGCAGCGCCTCCACGAGTTATGTTACGTTACAAATATCACATTATCCTGCCTGGTGGTAGTAGTCTTTCATTATTATAACTGTTCAAGGGAAATTCCTCCTATCTCACAGGATGTAGGTATATAAAATAGCTCTTGATCTGATCCTGGTGACGAATAAGGTATTTAGCCAGCAGTTTAATTCACTAAGCAAGAATTATGTGTGTGTATTATGACTGAGCCTGTTATTTAAGTTTTTACTTAATATCTTTCACATTTATTAGCTACATGTGGCTTCAATGATCTTGGCAGATATAATAATACAATGAATCATTGAATTCTCCCTTCGCAGAGTATTCTCGGATGTGAATTGGGATGTGTAATGACCGCATTAAATGTACTGAGCGGGTGGGTCACCGGGGCATATTGGGGACTATTGATTCAAGGCGAGCTATTGCTTGCTTTTTGCCTACTCCACTCTATGCAGTTTCAATACCGCCTCTTCAGAATTGTATTATGATATTTATGGAATTCTCAATTTAAATCTTCTATATTTTAAAAAAATACACGCAATTAGATAACAAGAAATTGATTCGACATGTACATTATTTGCAATTGAGCAAAAAATATAGTAATAAAAGAGAGTCACGACATGTTAGCGGGAATTAGTCATTCTGGCATCGAGTCAATCCGAGCCAAATTAAATTATAGTTTCGTCTTAACATTTCGACTATTGTTTAAGAATGATTATCAAATTCCCCTATATTTTGTTAATTGCTAAAGATTGTGAACTAAAGCATAAACATTTTTTAAGTCGCACGATTAAAATTTTCATTTTCAACAATTTGTTGAGATTAAGATTGCGTTGAAAAATATTATGTTGTTAACATTCCATTCGAGATGATGTTGATTTTTGGCACACATTTTTTTTATGTGTGGCGATTTTATAGTCGTCAAGACAAGAGTCATATTATGAGGACACATAATTGATTAGCAGGACAGCTGTTGTGGCCATTGTTCAACCACTTAGCATTGTTCCAGAAAAATTATATAGTAATGACGCCGCTAGCATATTTCTACGAAATAAACATTTCATATATAAATAAATGGCTTTGAAAGGGGTGCTGTTACAGTGGAAAACTTTTTTCATACGCATCTTCCGAGAGATAAATTCGTACCCTGATTACTTTTTTGCTATTGATAAAGAAACATAAAAATAGGAGGAAAACATTAGAAGATACAATTTTCTCAAATTCTGATACATGTGTACTTTGTTGGTAGGTATGGTGCCTACAGGGTACAGTCAGCATCGAGAGTAGATGATCACTTTAGTATCCATTTATAATAATCGATTGACATTCTTTTGACAGTACGAAAACTGAATTTCGTAAAGTGATAAGCTTAACTGTTGCCGCTAACTGATCATACAATACAAAATTCTTTATTGTTTACATATATTGAGGAACAGATCAATTTACAATTATGTATCCGAAGTGAGTCTAGCCCCTCAAACTAGGATTCCCTGTTGTATGTATATTTCCTAAAGATATAATAATGTTCAAAGTTGAATACAGATTTATGAGAGTGAGGAGCCGGGCTACTCATGAAGGAAGGAGTTGTGTGTGTTACGAGCTTCCAGCTAATAAACACGTCTTAATTTCTCGTTGAATAGTGGGCTATTAAAATAATGTTTTAAAATATGGAACGCCAGATTTTATTTACGTTGTAACGATTTATGGAGTATGGATGCGTGACGTGGACGCGCGGGTGCGGGTGCGGGCGAGCCGCGCGGGCGCATCGACATCGGTCGACACGCGTATGACAGAGCGATGACGGTTATATTTTCCAGACGATTTATTACATTATAAGAGTGGCCGTGCGTGCCGTTAATACGCTCTCAGATACATAAATAGTAGTGATTTTATTTTGATGTCTTACAAGACAAGCGACGACGTGTTTAATTGTTAAGACGTGCCCCTTAATACAGTAATCTATTCTTAGTCCAAACAGTGCCATACGATTATAATTAATCGTTTATATTTTGTGCTTTCAGAGCCGTAGCGATTTCAGTAAATATAGTGATAACTTTTCATAAATTAAGCTCAGTTGTCGTGTGAACGCATTTAGGTACGCATACAAATCAGACGGTTGATTGCGCATTATTTTCTCGACACAATCGTCGACACCTCATTGTTTTGAGTTTTTCCGGCGCAGCTAAATCAGGTTCTTAATTGAAATAATATCACTTTAGTGGTCGCATAAAGACATTACTCCGACGCGAGAACAAAAGCTGAATTTCGTGTTGAAACCTCAAAATATTGTAATGTGAAATTCGTATATAAAGGTATAATTATTTACTTGACTCATTCAACTGAAAAGGGGTCGTTGGTTTTATCGTGTGTAAAGCACCTCCGTTTTAAACAAAGCCTCACCTGAGATTAAAATTTAGTTTATATTATAAAGTTTTTCCGTAAATATCCTCACTAAGATAGGTAGTTATATACCTACACTGACCTAATATAGCTATTTTTGTGATATTCCTGGTTCATAATGTGTACACATTTTTTTTTTAATTTTATTGGCATTGTTTATTGGTGGTAGAGTCAACTTGAGTAACTAAGAGTTACGTTCATAAGTGCCTTATTAAGGCCTACCCTAGAGAAATGAGTTTTGGATTTGATTCTCTAATGATTTCTGTCAATAACATTGACATGACGATATAGTGCAACAATCTTATCTGGCCCGGTGGCAAATGAGTCAAATCTGCCTGCCAATCGCCATTGGTTGTGTGCTCCACCAAATGCGATAACATGGCTCTTTCACCGGGCCAGAAAAGTTTTTGGGACATACGTCTCTTTTTCCTCAGCATTACCTAGTGTTTTCTTTATTCAAAAGTATTATATTTTTTTGCTAATGTCGAGTTATATTATAAGTTCTTTATAATCGCGCTCAATTACTTTCACTCATTCAAGTTAAATGCCAGTTATTACGTATAAGTCAGGTTAGGTTTATATAAAAGGCGTCCGTATAAAATAACTGAATTATTGATACAAATTGAAAAATTACGCTATACCTACCTAAGCAATTAATTTTATTTCACTTCATTTGTGCATTAGTTCACTTGATTAAATGCCACCGATGATATAAAAAAAACTCAAATACACTATTTAAAAAAAATAAAAAATTATGTTTCTCATCCGTAGAAAATATGTTTTTTTTTTATAGTTTATGTTTATGAATAAATTGTTGAGATTTATGAATAAAGCTTATCTCATACTTTTAAATATAAACGATACAAAAAAGTGTTAATTTGATTCAACAAATAAGAAGTCAAAGCCAGTAATTCCTTTAAAAATATGAGTGGATGGGTCGGAAATCATAGTCGGCGATCGTAAACGGTGTGCGGGTGGTAAAGCATATTTCATATCCCGTAATGGAGAATTTACAGGCTGTCGGAGCGAAATGACTCCCAGAGGCAACCGCGACTCTACGCCACGCCATGTAGCTTGCCAAGGAAATACACGCTACTGATATGTTTTGATCATAATATTATCAAATGTAAAAATATTATCTACATGAAATTGCCAATGAATCACGTTGATCGTCGTTTAAACCTATGGTATTTATATCTTTTTCAAATAAAAAATAGGTAAGTAACACAAAACAAAACGTTAGGAACCTAAGTTTGTAAAATCAGTTTTTTGAATATAATTAAAATCATTGTTATTTTGAAATAAAGATGTGGTTCTGAAGATCTTCCGGATCTTCGGAACCAGTGAAAACTTCAGAAGCTTCGACTTTCACATATAAGTTACCTTCCTCGAGTTCAAACTGCAAACACTAACGTTGACTTTCATTTTCATTAAATAAATGGCCTATTATAATTATTGCACTATTAATATAAATATAGGTGCGACGTTATGTTTGTATTGCGTGGTAGAGACAGTTTTTCCCCGAGCGTCCAGCGCGGAGGCGCCCGTCCCGCGCGCCCGGCATTATTATTTATACCCTCCAGAAAAGTACATTTATAACAATATTACGCCGGACCGCGCCCGCTCTCGGAAAATGATTTTCCCATTTTCTGAAGATTGCAGGTGTATTATATTTCATGATCGTTATTTATGGTGAGACTTTTATTACAAATGCGTGCAATGTCTCTATCCGTTTTTTATTGCCAACGAAATTATTTGATGGAATTCTTATTTTGTGACAAATACAGATAGGACTATTTATTGGCTATCATTTGTGATATGTGTACCGGATAAAAAAGTCAGATATTGGATTTTGCGTTCGAGAAAAAGATAAATCCTTGGTTTTAGTTTTATTATTTCTCAAATATTTCAATATAGTTTGGTTATATTTATAATCATAAATTTATATTAGTTTTAGGTTTGTATTACCTTTTTTTCTATCTTATGCCGATTAAAATACATAAATACTAAGACAATACGCGTAAGCAATTCATAATTTTGAGAACGACTTGTTATTCCCCGAAGACGGATATATCTGTCAGACACGGCACCCTCAGTGATCGCGGGCCGAGTCCGAGGCGTTACGAGGCTCGTGGGACCGCAGCCGCAGTGACCGGCCGCCGATCAACTTTGTCCATAACCAATAACCGTAAATAAAACTAAGGCCACGGTTTGCGCCTGATGTAAAGGCGCAAACCGTGGCACATATACACACGTAGCACTACTATGCTATTTTAATTCACTAGCTTTCGTTTAGCTGTTTCCACTGTAATCTACTCCACAAATGTTTTCACGAGGTAAAATCTACTATCTACGAGGTACTATATGTGCATCTTAAAAGTAGGTAAGTTTGAAGTTTAGAAAATATTATCCATACTGTATTCATACTAATTATTATAAATGCGAAAGTAACTCTGTTTGTCTGTCTGTTACTCTTTCACGCCTAAACCGCTGAACCGATCACGATGTAATTTGGTTGAAACGCGTGGGACAGAATATAAATATAAATACTTTCGAAATCTGATTTGAGTAAGTACGGATAAATGCGTTATGTATTTGCGCTCTATATTTAAAAAAAAATAAAACTAATATATTTTTTTTTAAATATAGAGCAGTTTAATATAAACATAATTAACCTTTAAGTAACCTTTAAGTAACACTTAGCGTCACAGGCTCCGCGGGTATGGTGAATTCGTTGTTTCACCCGCTCCCCACGATTGGGCCGCTCAGTAGCTTCAGTTTTAGTGCTAAAACGAGGATTGAGGAATGAAGTTGCATCCCTCGGTGCATAACACTTGAGTAATATCTATTGAAAACTTGACCACAGCCTGTGAGGCTACATAGTCGTCAAACAAAAATATTTACTTAGTTTTCATATTATTTTCATGTTAGTTTTAAATTTATGTGTAAAAAAAGGCCCAAAAGTGTAAATTGAGTAGTTCTCATCCAAAACGACCATCAGAAAATGTGCTTGAGCAGCATAATTAGGTATGCCTAGAGAGCGCAGGTCGAAAATAAGTAAAGTTTAAGTGTTAAATGCGCTGTCATGTTGCCTGAGTGGCCTCGATAGCCGAGATAGGAGACGTGTTATCTATCTTTACTACGACCTACGAAAAAAATATATGCTACGAAAAATACAGGCGTAGCAAAGAAGTAATGAGGCGTGAGGCAGCTTGAGAGCGCATTCAACTTTCAACAAATGATACTTATTTTCTATAGAGTTCATAGACGTGTTATTTTATTGAGAACATTAAAGATTTTTTTTTAATTAATCTCATTTAAGGTAGGGAAAACTTATTTGTTTCGGAGAAAATCGGTTGTGATAAAGGGATAGGCAAAACATACTGCCCGCTTGCATAATGCCGTCTTCATTAAGAAAAGCCACATTGAAAAGTTTTCCTTGCTAGAACAAATAATACCTATCCCACCAAAAACATTTTTATGTAAAATGTTGCCAAGACATATGGCTCGCACTGTCAAAAAGTTATCAGATCTCATGTAGAGCCAAGCTTATAACTCTACATGCACTTACTCTACAAGCCCTAACTTCACAAACTCTACACCTTAGTCAAAATATTTGGCTTGGCCGCTTCGCTATTGTCACATGGGACTAAGGTGAACAATTTATTCACTGTTCATTACTTTTTTGTTATTCAATAGTTCTTGTACTAGTGAAACGGCCAAGCCACATATTTTGACTACGGTGTAGAGTGCCCTTTCGCTTCGCTTGGATGTCTTGGCGGGGGGCACTTCCGTGCCCCCAGATGTCTGGAAACCTATGAAATGCACGACTTACATTCTAAAGTTTATTTATGACAGCAAATATGTTTTTATAAATCAGTCAAGTTACTTTTTTTCGTTTTTTATTCTGACTTGAGTGAAGGTCTTTTTATTCAACATGCCTAATCAAGAGAGACTGAATCAATTTGCAGATCTGATTCACCATACCTAAATAAGCGGAATAATACAATTTTTCCCCAGTTATAAATAAATATCTCACGACGATTGGTCGACTTCGACTATCGTTTATTTTTACCTGAAGCTCGCGATCCCGCGCATCTCTCCCTATTAAATTTTGTTTGCATTTATTTTAAAGGTGCGACGCTCGAGGAGACGTGGTATGTGAAAAATTACACCTCAGTCCAATATTTATGGGTGATATTCGGCAGCGGTTCCTTTGTGAGATGAGGGTGTATAAATAACACCTCTTATCGCGTGGGAGCTTACCCTTAAATGGGATTTATTTTAATTATTTATTGGTAATGCGTGCAGTCAACCTTGCTGAAAATACTTCAAACGTTTCACAGTGTCTCGTTACTGAGTTAAAAATCTTATGTTTACTTACAAGTAATATATTAGGAGTTATTTTCCTTAAATAAATTGAAATGATGTGTACAGCTGTTGATGTTACTGGGAGTGATGATGATGAATGTTTGAATTGCGACAAGTCTTTATGAGCGCGCATGTTTAAAAAATATTTTCCATAGTTTGTGTGTAAGCTCAACTCTCTC
This sequence comes from Polyploca ridens, assembly GCA_951394255.1. Taxonomy (NCBI): domain Eukaryota; kingdom Metazoa; phylum Arthropoda; class Insecta; order Lepidoptera; family Drepanidae; genus Polyploca; species Polyploca ridens. Next base: position 11,032,201 of record OX596246.1, on the reverse strand, counting down.
ATGAGAGCATTTCAAACAGTAACTTATCTGCAATGTAAGTCTATTCTACCAATAGTCTTAAATAACTTGTCTTACAAAGACATTAATAAATTATGAAAAGCGAGAGTAACGGCAGTTATTTTTAACTGAATATAATCGCACAGTATGAACATAAATTAGTTCTATATTTGGGACGGTTGTTTTGCATACAGACAAGCCGTCTGCACATGCGTGCGACATCAATCTCAATTCCGAAATATTTTTCCGTCTGCAGCAACGTGTCACGTCTGCACCATCCTCGAGTCATAGGTATGCTTTTTAAGTTTCAGATAGTTCATACTGTTTATTTTTTAACAAATAAAAAATGTATTGGTTGGTTTTCCATTTCCCTGTATTCGTCACTAAAGCAAAATATATTTGGTTATTTCCTTCCTATCCATTGGTCGCTGGTTCAAATCCGGCTCGAAGGACCATGTTTAGGTGTTTAGGGCGATGAAAATAAGCACAAACACCGTTCACTCAATGACTTATTTATTGGCACTGTTTTACATGGTCTAATATGGTATAAAAACTTAAATATGTATTTAATTGTACGGAGCACTTGTACGTAGTTTGACAATTAACGTTAGAGAGAGATAGACAGGGAAGAAAGAGACAGATGTCATTTAGTATCACAGATATACTAAACAAAAAGTTAAAAATGTTTGAGATATAGTTAAATAATCCTTATCATTAATAACACAAGGGGCTAATTTCGGTATACCTCACATATTAGTTATTTGTTCAAATATCCACTGATTTACCTAGCCTTGCTGATTTATATTACCTACGTCTATTACAATACTTAATGCGGGTAGAAGAAAGACGTCATATGAGTAGTTTTCCACGTAACATCGCCGAGATGGATGGACGGGGCTTACGTACCGGAATAATGTCTCGATTACTCTTTTGTTGTGGTCCAATTTAAAGCAGCAAGCGTATACACTTTAATATTAGAGGTTACTACTCGCTAGTTTATCATTAACTATCGTATATCACGCGAGTTTATGTGTACAATAATACATATGTTTATGCATTTAACATTGTATTCAAAATCGTTCATCCGTTACGGTGTGATTAAGTAAAAATCATTTAACATAAGTAGAATAATTAATAAAAAATACTGTATTTAATTTGAATAAATGTTTTCTTTTATAAATTAGCTAAGAAATTGTTTGAATTAATCTCGGAATTACATTTGCTGAGAAGAGCCGGCAATAAACTCAGCAATTACCTACTCTTTTCAAAACAAGCTTAGATTCATTTACATATCATTTACATTCTAATCACATTGACATTTGTGTGCCCGGGTGACATGCAAACATAACCAGCAACCTCCACAAACAGCACCTGTTCACAAGTATGTAGGTCTATTATCACTTATATATAGATATCTACTTATTCAATAATTTATTTTATTGTTAATGGATAATTTATAATAAGGTACCTAATTCATGGAATACTTACATGTTATCAATAGTTCAACATTTCTTTATTTAAGTATTGGTTAAAATTAAAAAGATTCTCGTGACTTGCGCCGCATCGTTATCAGCTTACAAGTAGGGCGACCTCGCCGAGGGGAAAATGATTGACGGCATCGAGAAATTTCATTTTGCGGCTTGTTGAGACCTTGTCGATAACGCATCCACCTTTCCACTGTTGAACTTGATTGCCTCCTCGACGACCTTTGTGTTGTTGCTCTTGTCGCACACTTCATTTCACTCATTTTGCACCATTACTCACGAATGATCGCTCATTCTAGTATTTCATTCGGATAGAAGCCGAATCAAATTAACATTACTTATTCAGATTAAATTATGTGTATTATGTAACTTTCGACGGGCCAGCTGGCGTGGTTGGTAAGATCCCTTACCTATCACGTGACAAGTCGTGGGTTCGATTTCCACCTAGGATATACATTTGTGTGCATGAACATGTCTCTACCTATGTCCTGAGTCTGAGTGCAATTATCTATAATGAGTATGCGTTTACAAAAGACACTATAATTATGTAGTGTATCAGTTATCTGGTTTCCAAGGTAAAAGCTCTGCTTAGTTTGGGATCACATAACCGTGTGTGAAGAAGGATCCCAGGATATTTATTTATTTTATTATTATTAGCTGTAATGTAAGTTCGCAGTTCAATTTATGTTCACAACGAAATCTAATTTAAGAAATCTTTCAAATACAAATTAACATTCTATGAACAAGCCTGTAAACAAATCTCGATACTACCTTTTTATGCTCATTCAAATGTCATATAATTTTGCATACAATATTTTCTTAGGGAGAAATGAGAACATGCCGGTGACAGGGGAATTTAATAATGACAAAATAATACAAGGTAACTTTAAGGGCAGCCCTTTCTGCTGTCCGTCATACGGAACGCTATTCAAGCATATAATATTTCTGAGATATTTATTTGCCGACCGCCTAGCGACTGACTAATTTATTTGCACGATTTTATCCTCGTAGGTCACCATCAAATACTTCGATGAAGCAGTAAAAATCATTTGCATATCTTGGATTACGAAATGAAATAAACCACGATTATTATTTTCATGAATAGTCTCGATTGCCATCACCATTTAATAATCGAATTGATTCGATACAATGGAAAGAGTTTCTCCGAGTTAATCGCGGACATGATGACAAATGCATATCGCTTCATCTCGAGCTCCGAGATTAATGTGCGAGAGAGGCCGAGCGCGGCTAGACAAAACCTGCCGCCTGCGCGTACGCAACCAACAATTCACTAATTCGACCCGCGACTCGCAGCGTAAACGTTCACGCGACATCCATACACCGTCCTGTAAGCAATGCCGCTTATTATTTATCTGTCTACATTAACAACATTGTCAAACACAAATCCAACGTCGACACAATACAATTCTTGACCTAATAATCATTCGTATAGAGTCCGAAGTAATTCACTCTTATTCGTCAATAGGCCATTATCAAATGCTCTATTATAGTCAACAGAGACAATAATGACGTGATCTAAATGTAAGAACTATAGTTTGATCTAAAATTAAGAGAGATGAAAGGGAATTTATATTTGATACAAAAAATATCACTAAAGTTAACATGCATTGTCTGAGTGCGGTGCTTTGTTGAGGACAAAACTATGTTAACACCAGAGTATTCCGCTCCATTAACGTCATAAATGAGAGAAATGTTGGATCAAAAGAATAGCAGGTGTGCCCTATTAATATCATTTGTCATTTGTCTCATATCATTTGAAACATTATTTTGTTGCTTTGTACTTAAAAGAGTTATTAGCATTGAAATTATGTTTTTTATAGTATTGAGATGACTGATAATAACCATGATGACATACAATAAACGGTTTCGCATTTGACATAATATTTGCCAATGTGTCTATTTTGTATGGTTTATTGCTTACCAAAAGGATGATTACTTAGTGTTAATTTGACCATAGAATTCCTAATAGGCTGTTTTAAGATAGCTTTCTACCGTTTAAATGTGTTTAAAAGTATGTTTACTAATAAAGGATATACTTTTTTTTAAATATTTTCAAAATTATTAACATTAACATTTAGCTTTATTGACGTCCTTTTTTATTCTAGTATAATTATTGGATATACCTACCTAATTAGGTTTTATCGACTTTTATTAAGAATGGTCCGTATCCAGACAGGTGAAATAGATAGGTATATTTTTATGAAATAACATGATGTTTATTTCTCTAAGCCACAAATACTGAAAAAAACTCAAAAAGTTTAAGTTGTCCGGTGTTTACCTTTGTATGTAAAGGAACAAACACACTACATAATTTTTTTTTTACAGACTTACACAGATATATGCTATATACCTCTGCCATGAATTTCCAACGTAATCGGTACTCATTAGCGACTACGGTGAGTACTTTATATGACGAGCACCGCCTCTAGCCGACACTTTTTGAAACATTCCATACAAAATGTTTCATCGTAGTCGTTAACGAGTGTAGATTACGTTACCGTAGAAAACTCATAGTAGGGGTACTGAAATCTGAATTAAACGGACACCAATTACTACTACGGTGTCCATTATTTAGGTATACGTTACCAAGTTAAATTACTTTTGACCAATTATAGGTATACAGGTCGTTGTTTTGGTCAGCGACGAGCGACTCAGGGACGATAATACAAATGATACTGGTGAAAAAAAATATATAAAAAAAATACTTTATTTTTTTTAATAATAAAAATAAAAATAAAAAAATTTGAAAATCATGTAATAAGCTAAAGTGTAGACATAATACTCAATGGGAGTACGAGGGAGTAAAGGGGTGGGGCGATGGCGGCTTGCACCTAGCTCTAGTCTGTGCACGTGTCTAGTAACCATACTTTGCAGTAATTTTATTTCAAATTGAATAAGGTATTTCTCAACATATTTACAGTATTTAATGGAATTAAGTCCATTTTTGGGGAATATATATTTTGTACTACCGCTCCTGGGTCGCTTGTCGCCGACCAAAACAACACCCTGTATAAAGCCATAATATACTTGATATAATAAGAAGATACCTACCTATTGGCTTGACAGTACCAACTATAATTTAACTCATTCTCTTTCCAACAAAATAGAAATGTAATCAATTTTATTGTCATTCATTACCAAGTTATATTCAAATTGTTTTATTATTGTTTCCCAAATGAGACGAAGTTTACAGACCGTTAGGTGAATAACAATGACCAAATATAATCCAAATCTAAACGCCACAGCTCGGCTGACGGAATATAAATGTGTAGCTTGATCCTGGTGGCTTGTGAACCGTGGACGTGATGCGTCGTTATTAACACAAGCTTGCATTGATGAACACATAAATACTTACACCGCATTATACACTTTCACATACTTACTTACCCTTCCTCCCCTCACCCCTTCCTCCTAACTTCGTCATTAGGATCCGTTAACCGCGTCTTTATCACGATCACGTATTCGCATTTGGAAGAATATTTTGTGACCATAATTCGTTTAAAACTTTTACATTTTTATGTCCATTGCGTAGAGGAATTCTCGACCGACTCAGCGGTGGTTATACCTTATTAGTGGCGGTTTATCGTTTAAAATTATACAATATCATCTGTATGGCGTATGTTTTATTGAAATCGAGATAATTAATCGACAATTACGATGCTGGACGTAATAACGCGAGGTATACCGCTGTGCGCGCCGTGCGCTGTGCGCCGGCCGGGCGGCGCGGCCTCCGCTCCGCGCAGCTTAGGAACTGAATGTCGCGTATAAATCGTACGGGAGCGCGCCAGCGCCGGTTGTGCGCCGGATAAATATTGACATTTATGCACATATTGCTCCATATACGTTTTTTATGGTTGTAAAATATGAAGCTAGAGCGCAATGTTTGTTTGGCTTTTAAAGTCGATACACACCGTAAATGACCATAAAAATTTGCATAATTGAATGTTTCTTGCCGTAAAATACAAATTATTTGGATGTTTAGTCCCCAAATGTTTTTGTTTATGTTGCTTAATTTAGAGGGAAATGACAATAAGTACCCACCTACACGAATAGATATAAAAAGCTTACATATTTATGAGTTCCCGTAGACAAGATATTTCCTCGTCACAGCACAAATTGTTACATTGTGTTTCTGTAATCATTATAAGTCGTATAGTTCGGTTACCTATCTTTCCTTATTATTAAAAAAACCTTTGATAGATATGAAAGCCATTAACCTATATGTACTTAGTAGGTATTATAGAAAGTATAAACCAGGCTGATACTATCCGTCAGGTAGGTGCTGCATAGTTATGCGTATATATAGTTTCGTCCAGCACGGACCGGTATAAATCATCATAAAACAATTTTCTCTGACGATATCGAGGTTTCCCACGTGGTGGGCGGCATGTGGCGACGGCGGCACGTCGATCTGATAACATCCCTCTAGACAACATCCAGCTGCGTTATCAGCAGACATGAAATCAATTGAGCTCGCGGAATTATCGCATTGCGATGCCCAGGCATTGCCTAATTGGACACTTCCTTGTAGCTATATTCCTTTTCAATATTACATTTATTGAGATAACCAATGTACACGCTAACTTTGTATAAATAATTCATCAGTAATTTGTTAATGGACATAATTTGTTCCTCTCTTATTTTATTTTTGGTAATTGTTCATATTTTGTAACATGTTTTTAACACGCTTTAATGGGAGGTGATTGTAATCCCCAAGGTATAGGGTTGCCATCTCTAAAACTTAGCAACCAGGACAAGACGCGTGAAAACCCCGGATTTTGGACCTCAGAACCCGGACATGATAACCGGTTTTTTAAAACTTAGAATAATAAAAAACAGATCAAAATGTCATAAATCAACTTTTTATTTATTTTCAAAGACTTATTTTTATAGTCATCAAAAATCAAATATTATTAGTCATCTTTCATCATCATTTTAAACGTTACAAAACAGAATCTTCAGACTTGAAATTGTTAAACCCGGCCTACAAATGAAACCCCGCCCGGACGGTCCCCGGACGCCCTTTAAACTAGGACAAATCCGGGGAAAGCCGGACGGATAGCAACCCTACCAAGGTAGCATACACAGCCTAATATTCAAGTTAGTATTAGTATTATATCACTCGTCTACCAACCATTAATATTTATAAATCTATTTTTAATCCTTTTAAATTAAATGCAACTCAGACATTCTATTCCTTGCTCAGGAAGATTAAACTTATATCGTGACAACTGAGAAGAGTTCCAAAGGTTAAATATAACCACGAAAAATATGTTTAGTGTCATCCTTATGGAAACTATTGTCGTGTTTTAATATGACGCGACACTATAACAACAGAAATATAAAAGTCTTTATATCGCAATTAATCACCATTTTACTGAGAAGCTGAATAGTTTTATTTTGCCAAACAATTTTCGCCTTTATTTGGAAGTATCGTAAGGTAGAATCGTTGTATAAATATTTTTGTCACATGCGGTAGCAGGAAATGCCGTAGAGGCGTCGTGTCGACAAAAAATCTAAAAGCACGCATTATGTTGTTGACTGCGATTTAACTCATTTCGTATATGAGACGACTTCTGTTGTCTGATACTATTTAATTTATGACCGAGCTTTACAATCGGGCCGAAAGAAATTCGTTAATCGCTCCTGGAATTAATATGCGCTCGACAAATTTTCTAAGTTATGCCTTCCGCACATCTTCCACCAATTAATTGTGGTTCCAAGTTAATCAATTTATTAAATATATTTTGTAACCATAAATTGTATACACGCGCGCAGTATTCAATTGTAATTCTAATAAAGTATAATAGGTACTCTTCACGCAAGTCAAATAATACATATGAAGTATGAATTTATAAATTTATTACTGAATTATCATAAAATGTTGACGTTGTTCGCATTAAAAATGGACAGGTTGACCTCTTTTAATATTTATTTAACTAATTCACTGATTGTATTAATATGAAATGGATAGTAACAACAACTGTGACTAAATCAAGTAACTGTAGAGCCCGTTTTTACACTTACAATCGATATATTTCTTATTACGATTTGTTCCTAAAGTAAATACTCCATTATTTTGTTCAAAAAAGATAAGAATTCGATAGATAGGTATATTCATTCTCAAACTACTCAAAAGAATTATTATGATAATCTTATATTTTTTAATACTGATTACACTCCATATGTAATTAAGGTAAGGCAATTATGAATGTTACAATTTTGACTCTAATTCGGTAAAACAGCGAGAAACTTTTTGTGTATATTCATGGCCGCTTACATTCATCTATTCCATAGTTAATCTTTAAGTGCGCCCTTGACGCTTATATTAGGTCCGACAGGTTACCTTGCCCTCAGCTCTATTATTTTAAGGGTAAGTTCAGATTTAGAATGAGGTACTGTTTTTTTTTCTTCCAGCGTTTGCGAGAATGATCAGCCAGCATGGATCCGTCATGCCGTTTGCATAATGCGTAATCGAATTTATTAAAAAAAAACTATCATCTTCCCATGCCTTTAGTTTCACCGTTTTCGCCTTTAGTTAGTCAAAATACTCACTAGACTGTACTCGAGTATTCGCTTGTGGTTAATGATGATATATTAGTGTTCAAAACATGGGCAGGCAAGGTGTCTCAATAAATTAATCCCAACTCTGTCAGACCACAGTGAAACGGCAATTAAATGGCTGAAGAAATTACCACACAATATGTTGAGTATATCATGAGATGACATTACGCCGCCATACGGCATACTGCAATGTACGAATGCAACTCATAATAATACCCGACTAATTTATATACAGCATGATTGTTTGTAAGACTGACACATGAAAAACACTTGAAAAATGAAGGCGATGCTGTCATAAAATTTTTCGCAAGTACTTAATTCATATTTTTTGCATATTTTGCTTTTGTTACTTCGTCAAAATATCTCGTGAACCTTCAAACAGGTAGGTGGTCAGGGAAAATGTCTACTATCGCCTATAGATATGAGAAATATTTGGGGGATTGATTATATTAGGTATGTGTTGATATCCTAAGGCTTTCAAGTGCCGCAACGCACCGTTAGCTTGACAGATATTCAACTTGAAGACAATCACATCGAAAATCTAATGTATGTATTAGGTATATATCTAGAATGAGGAGACTGAAAAAATTTTACATATCAGTTAATACTGACTGTTAAGGTAACCTTAAATAGGTAAAAATAAAATAAAATCACCCACAAATAAACATTACACATAACTCCTCACTTACACACACATCACGTGTATGGGGGATACACCCCACACACACAAACACACACACATATATTCACAAAAACACTCAAACATGCACTCACAAATACACGCATTAACACACACCCACACACATTTAAAATTATGCTTTATTGTTTTTATATAAATTATGTCAATTCTTCAATTTAAATATCTTAGTAACATAAATTATATTCACCTGTAAATGTATATTATGGCTATTGAAAAGCGGGGTCTTCTGATACAAGTATTTAAATACTTAAAAGGAGGCCCCAACCTTTAGTTATAATTGTAAAACCTGGTTGAGAAACTAAACCATTATTAAAACATTATATATTCAACTAAACTAACATACTCACTACATAAATATGTATGTCTTGTGAACAACCTTGCTTTATATTGGCCAATTAACTTTTAATTGTAACTCTTCATTTTATTTTATTTCGGTAACATGCTTCAATAAATTTAATACGAATTGATAACAATATGGGACATTTTTGTAATGTATTTGCAAATTACCTAGAACATTGAAGGTGACTCAATTTTATTGCGCTTCAATGTATTTAGATTTGCTGATAATAATGCAAATAGTTATTGTTGTAGGTTAAATTTTGTATATTGATACTAATAAATATTCGTATTGCCAAACATTCGTTTAATTAGTTGCGACTATCTACAAGACTCCGGAGCATCGGTTGGAATAATTTAAAATGTATTTTATTACAGTAAGAAATTTCATAACAAAATAATTAAAATAACGTTACGTAACGTTAATTAGGTAACAATTTCTATAGTGGACTGCAAAATATTAAACATGCTGATAATATTAAGTATACAAACGATAAGTAAACGATTAAGAACAAAGAAAATGTAAAATAGGTTGTAACATGAAGTTGTAGCAATGCTATTATGATATGACGCAAAACATCCTGTAGCATTTGTGGTGGCGTCAGTAACATGGCGGCTCATCCAGTCCATAGAAGACGACAGTAATCAAACTTATATAGGTATACTACATTTTTACTATCATGACATAGATATATAATTACATATAGACTGAATAAAGTCTACTCTTAGGGAAATGGGACTCATGTATTGTAGTCACTAGTCACTAGTCCCCATCACTGCACATGCCTATCCCATTCATAATTTGATAAAGGTACTCAAATAATTACAAAGTCCACTCATTAACCCCGATAAAAGCTAAAGACGTCCGTGCAGCTTGATCTACACGACTTTTCCCTGCTACGATGCTTTGTGCTACGGTAGCTATTTCAGCGAGGAATGTAGTTTGTCTACTATGTTTTGTGTGGACTAGTAGTAGCACCATGAGGGCGCTTATGAAGCCGCGTCGGGAATGTGTTTAATGAGCATTGCGATAAGTTATACACTACACGTTCATTTACGCTTTTTGGAATTTCATTCACTCCCCCTCGTTTGCTATGAAAAAGAAAGCGTTAAATTAATTAGCGCCAGAATGCATGGACAATGATCTACAACTGCAAGAAGATTTATAACGATCGCCGGCCGTACGTACAAATCACTATACTTTCTTACTATACAGACATATTTTTATGTAATACGAACTCTAGAATGATTTATTCCGTTGGCCGTCTAACTTAAGGCATTTATAAATTTATTTTGGGAACAAAAGAGAATAAATGAATAAGATATTTCATAGTTTATGTAACGATCGCAACGTCAGAAAAATATTATTATAACAACTCATAAAGTATAATCTGTCTATAAATTTTATGAAATTCAGCTTATAATACTTTTATTGATATATTTTGTATGTATAGTATTTAAGAATCGAATGAACGATGCACGGACGCAGAGAAGACAAATTAATAAATGCACAAACATATTTTTAGGTTATAGAGATTATATGGATAGTCCTAAAAAATTATTAATTTATTCCAAAGTTATAATACCTAAATAATATACCATAAATCGATGTCTATAGATAAAGAAATTGTGCGGATGTTTGTACGCATGCGAAAGAATCATTATTATTTTGTGATTAATAATGAAGAAACCACAGATTCAATCAAACTTGCACTTGAGAGCCAGTAGGTACCTACCCATCTAATCTTTGTGTGCTTACGATCTTCGGCTAAATCACCTTCCACGGTGAGATTATGGTCACACGCCTACAAGCCTACAAGATAGTCAATAAAAATACTATATAAAAATCATATTCTTAATAAATAATGCAATAAAAACGAAAGAGGCCTTGTTCTATATAAAGTGATCAAAAATCTTTATGGTAATGCCATTTATCCCAGCGCACGGTTAGATTCATAATAAAATGCTCTCCACGCTTTTGTAAAATAATGGCGTAATATTATTATCAGTGGAACACGTGTGCGCCAACGTGGCTCCTCAGAAATTCATATGAAACCTATTTTACTCACATTGCCCCATTTATAAGCACTCAAGTACCATTTTGTAATATTTGTTTATGAATTTCGACCTCTAAAAGTCCCGTTCTTGTATATATTTCCAAACAGAATATGGTATCTTTAGGGACTGTTTTTATGTTTGAGGTTTCTTCAAAATTGATGTTTTTTAATGTTGATTTTTTATAGTCATATTTGAATAAAGTTTTGTCCAATATTTTAGTCGAACAAGATTGATCTTCTAATTCAAATTCAAAATGCTAAATCATGCTGCACAATGTTTGACATCCAGTAATGCATGTAGTTTTAGTTATGCTAGTTATCTAAATAAAGCTTTAACATGCAATATTGCCTCTCCCAGTAGCTGAATGGATAAGCAGCGCATGTTTTTAACATATTGAGTGACTTATTGTTTAAGCTGTGAGGTTAATTCGCAATTAACTACAAACTTATTTTCATACATTTTACGCTGAGTGCATCGGATATTTGCTTGCACCGTGAATGGTTTTATTATTAATGTTGAAATACGATTCGTACTAACTGCCATCTTTACACCAGTCTATCAGGAAATCAGCAAACCGTAGCCCATGCACAATTTATTGATTCCGTTCGTTCGTGTCACCATTTGAATTTTTTTCGTATTTCACTACAATAGTTCGGTCATTTTAAATAAAATATTCCCAGTGGATCGGTTCATTAATTTTTGAATTATTCTCGAAATGAACGATGCAAAAGATTAATGGACTGGCAAAAGCGTTTCGTTAGTGGACATTTGGTTTTGTAGAACATAAAACTAAACAGTAGACGATTCAAGTAGTGTCAACGAATATAGTTCATCGCGGTATTAACTGCGTTCTCGAGATAAAAAGTTTTATACTAACTGTATTTCGGTTTGAAAACTTCAAAAAAACTTTCTTTGCTTTTTTGATGTTTGTAGGCTTTATGATCGGCTAGTGAATCATAATCGGAATGTGCACTTGATTTGCTTTCTATAGAACTTGGAGAATTAAGAAATTAAATTAAATCTTTCCTGTTACCTTTGTAAGTTCCTTCCTCAAAACAAAGATTGAAAAGTGCCTTATCTTATCATATAGGCATTAGTCATGAACCATTCATTCGAAGTCTTTAGTAGGGTTTTCCATCTCTTTCATAACGTCACAGTAAGACAAATCTATTCAGAATACTATAGATACTGACCTAATGCACAGTTAATTTTATTATAAAGTCGTCCACGTAGAGCAGGTACCCCAAATCCCTGCATCGTCGGTACTACGTCAATTAACAAAAACAAATTGCACGTATGTAGCGACAACATATTATGACGCAAACAAGGATGTTATTATAATAGTACAAGCGGTACCCGCAGCTCACGTACGTCCATCTACGTCTAGAATACTAATTTCGTTACGTTTCGACGGCCGATATTGACAAACGAATTCGTACCATAACAAAATAAAGAGACCTCCTCCGCACCCCGCGCTTCTTATATCAAAACCCCCGTTTCAAGTCAAGGGAGCAATACCTGGGGGTCATCGATACGTGGCTACGATCCTCGTAGGCCTGCGACCGAGTTTACATGACACGCACTAGTTTTATTACCCTCATGTTTCTAAATGGCCCTCATTTCGTTTCAAACAAATTATTTATATTTTACTACATGGACAGATCGTTTCCCAATCAACTGTTGACCTAAAAAGCATTTGTGTAACGCAGTCAAGCGTTGACAAATTATGTAGATACTATCAATGTGGCGCGAATTGTCATACAACAAACGTTGTACGCTCATGTTTTTGGTACAATTCAAAATGTTATTATAAGCATCTGATATATCTCATCTAAAACGCACTAGATACTGTTTTAGTTTTGAAATATTGCGTGTCACGATGGATTTTAAATCAATAATAATAACTTTAAAGTGACCAACACTAGGAGTCAAAAGATACTACAACTCTGTTAAAAAAATCAAACATTTTCGTGTTTTTAATTAACTTTTGTAAAATTAACGATAAATTGGCCACTAATAAGATAATTGGCCGCGCTCTATGCCCACGTAAATCAACATCTTAACAGCTGCGCAAGCGCATTCGTCTCCTGTGCTCAATAGCGTGTTCAAATCCATATTTAATAATATTAATATTTATGTATATTTGATGAAAGTATTTTTTAATACAATAATATTACTTATTCTCTTTTAACTATAGCCTACAAAAGTAAAGTTTGGAAAAAAATAATTTTGTGAACACTTTTGATATCAATTTTATGATTATCTTATTATTTTTAAGAGTTCGAACTAGTTCGAAGCCTAAGATAGTCGGACAGACGGAGTTGCCTAAAAAGGTACTAACTAGCAGAGACGAACCCAAGTTAGAAGATGATGAATATAATTTGGATGATTAAAACAAATGTTTAAAGGGATAACTTAAGATCTTAGACATAGTATGAAATAATATTGTCACCTTACGAATTCTCAACAATACATTACATGTTGGCATATGTTGGTGACCGTGTGCCAGTACACTCATCAGACCACTGTTGCATTGTAAATATCGAGAATTGTAATAAATTTATGTGAAAAAATAGTTTTTTTACCACAATATACTGTAGTTTATTATAGGATATATGAGCTAAATAATGTTAGTACCTACGAGTCGATCTGGTGTTTCAGTTGACTCACACGACGTTAATTTTACAAAAGTTAAGATTCCTAATAAATAAACATCAACATTCAAAATAAAACAGTTCTAACAAACCGCTTTCTTTGAGCCAATAGGGATTAGTTATAAAGTCACTGAAAACTCATTTAAGCCTGTAAAGCCGTCGTTACTGAAAAATTGCAATTTGTTAGAGTTGATGAATTTTTGTGAACTTTTCAATGTGAAAAATTACTTTTATTTCCCATTGGATTTTATAAGATATGTAGATACATAAAATACTGTGTAATAAAGCGGTGGGAAATATTTGGGTTGTATAACGATTCGACCAAAGATTTATAAACATTTTCAAATATTCTTGATAGTGCATTGTGAACAAGGCAATTACTCTGTAATGAGACTAGCATAGGCACATTTAAAAACAAAAGAAACATACAATACTTAAGAAGCATTGAATTTATCGACCCACACAATTCGTAATAAACCTCATCAATATCAATTAAATTAATAAAATGGTTATAAAATGTACGAGGGACAATAAATATCCACTATTATCAGTCGTACTGTAATTCGAAACTAATTGATTGTTTACTTCGAATAGCTCCAAAACTTACAAACAATCAAGTGAATCATACTGTGTACAGGGTGTCTCACAAAATATTATTTATTTTGATCAGTCGAACTAACTGCTTTATTTTAAGGTTGTTATATCCTACTCGAAGGAGCGTTAATAAATTGAACAGTTTCAAAACGTGTGTCGATGACGAGATCAAATTAATTTGTATTTTTTTTATTGTAAGATTGTAATAATTAATTATTTGATTTGATTGATTGTTTTAGCAGAAAACAATAAAGAAACCACTTAAACACAGATAAAAAAATCTGCATAGTTTTGCGTGGAAGCGAAACAGATTTTATTACTTTCTAAAATGTTTTCAATAAATCTACGAATAATGTGAGTCAACTGAAACACCGGATCGACTCGTACTAACATTATTTAGCTCATAAATCCTATAATAAAGTCTATTAATTGCTTTTACTACAGTATATTGTGGTTAAAAAACTATTTTTTCACTTAAATTTATTACAATTCTCGGTATTTATAATGCAACAATGGTCTGATGAGTGTACTGGCATACGGTCACCAACATGCTCCAACATGTAATGTATTGTTGAGAATTCGGCAGGTGACAATATTATTTCATACTATGTCTAAGATCTTCAGTTTTAATCATCCAAATTATATTCATCATCTTCCTACTCGGGTTCGTCTCTGCTAGTTAGTACCTTTTTAGGCAACTCTGTCCGTCTGTCCGACTAACTTAGGCTTCGAACGCTCAAACATAATAAGATAATCATAACATTGTCATCAAAGGCGTTCACAATATTTTTTTTCCGAACTATACTTTTGTAGGCTATAGTTAAAAGAGAATAAGTAATATTATTGTATTAAAAAATACTGTCATCAAATATACATAAATATTAATATTATTAAATATGGATTTGAACACGCTATTGAGCACAGGAGCTGAATGCGCTTGCGCAGCTGTTAAGATGTTGATTTACGTGGGTATAGAGCGCAGCCAATTATCTTATTAGTGGCCAATTTATCGTTCGTCACATTAACATATGGATGGGCGATGTTAGAGCGAACCATTCTACAATAGAAGAATTTATTTTGGTAATAAAATACTTGTGAAAATTCGGTAGAAATAATCGTAAAAAGTCATAGTTTTTTAAACGGTAACAGAAATTACAGTTTTTATCATATTAGCACAATAGTATAAATTTCAAATCAGTTATTTGAATTGAATGTTAATTTTGCAGAATAATAATTATGTAGGTGACTTCCATAATAAGGTATTGTCCACTTTATTACAACAAAGTGTTAATAAAAACTAAGGTGGACGATGACAATTTAAAATTTTGACGCTTGATGGTTCCTTTCGGTGAAGAGTGTCACAAATAATTCGCTTATTCCACTATCTGCGGGTCAATATTTTCTCATGAAGCTCGACGTTTTGTCACACAAAATAACGTGTTTTATCGCCGAACGCTGCTCGCTAAATGTTTTACGGCAATAACAATAAAGAAACACAAAAGCATATTGTCTCCTCTTCCCGTGCGTATTTTCTTATGAAAAAGAATGATAATCGTGCTGTTTTATATATATAACTCGTGTCCAAAATACTTCAGACGAATGAAGCCGCGTATTTAGTAGCAAATTAATAAAGAGGACAGATAATCATGGTGTTCCGGGCCCGTGAATACTTTCAATACCATTCGATAGCATACTTGCCTTATCTCGGAAAGATTTACTTCAGTACTGAAACAATAAAGACTCTTTCACATCGCAATCCTATTATCTCCTTAAATAAATATTGCAAGCCACACCAGTGGTAAAAAATACTTCCTTTCCACGTAAAAAAAGACACTCATGTCCCACCGCGAATTAACAAGTAATTAAATTAATTAATAAGTGTAATTTATCTATTACAGAAAAAATATCGCCATCGTTTCATTGATTCAAGTAATATTATAATTTAATTTTATATGGTAATAATAGAAACCACACCTGTATTTTTTACATACAACGTGAGGATTGATACTACGTAAACTGGTTCCATAAACGGCCGTTCAGACATGTGGTTATAATAATATTTGAAGCCCATTGACCGTAATGCGCGAAACAAATGGCTCACTGTGCACTTCTGTGAACCATTCGATTGGCATCGCGGCCCTCGCTCGCCACAATGAACCAGCCTTATTTACTTATTTACTCATAAGCTAATAAATAATTCCATATTACTTCACCGATCCCAAGGGTCAAATTAGGCGATCGCTTATTAATTACCCATTCATTTATTTATTTACATACAATAGTTGCACGTATTTTATTAATATTTCTAAACAACCTAGTTGACCTACCAACCATTATTGTAATCTAATGTTTAACTTTAATACTATTTGTGTATATTAAATTTTTGTCAGTGATTCGGTTCGTTATTCTAATTTTGAGAGAACTTTGACCCTCCGGTATTAACATATTTCTGTTAGTATTGCATACACGTAGGGAACGATACTAAGTTAAAGGAAGAATATCATAACTGTTTCAATGAAATATGACCGAAATACGTTTATTATTCAAATAGCAGAGGGGTCTTCCGCTGGGAACGCGCGCGCAGTAGGCTCGGATGGAGACGGCGAGCCTCACCGCGCGCCCGCCGCATCGGCAGCGGCGGCGGCGGCTCTCAGGCACAAATACACGCATTTTACGGCTACAACTGAACTGAATAATAACACGCTACATTAGTTTCCCATTATGCCTTCGAGACAATAAAATTTGCCCAATTTTACGATCACATTAATAATTTTATGAATGGAAGCAAACGGTTAAAATCTTTAAATGCGATGAAATGAAAAACAGTTCTGGACAGGGCGCTGGAGGTCGTTTCGTTATAAAATGAAGGTGTTAAAAGTAATGATATATGTCATCGGTGTAGCTATGCTACTGGGTATTTAGGTAGTGTTCAAGTGAGGTTATGGTGTCAGAGGTGATGTAGAGGGGTAAATGTATCAACAGCGTTCAGCGGAAGACGATCGGTTCCCAGGGTATCGCTTGCACGGACACCGGACGCTGTGGGCCAGCTTTGTGCCACCGTGGTTTGAATATTGTCGATATGTGCTTTATCGAAACTTCCACATATTATTTTGCTTGTAAAATAAAAATAAAACTTTATCGGAAATGACGTTCGATCGCACGTATATACTATACCTCTACATTGTCTGACTCTAATATCTATCTTTTTTT
The DNA here is from genome assembly GCA_951394255.1 of Polyploca ridens. Taxonomy (NCBI): domain Eukaryota; kingdom Metazoa; phylum Arthropoda; class Insecta; order Lepidoptera; family Drepanidae; genus Polyploca; species Polyploca ridens. Next base: position 11,014,583 of record OX596246.1, on the reverse strand, counting down.
TATTTAACTCTTATGCCTAATACCTATCAACAAAATACAGCCCACCTTAACATAACTCAAGGCACAAAAAGTAAGCTGAAATGGAGCTTAAGTATGTTGCATAAGGAACTTAATCCACTGTTCTTTAAAATAGATTGCGATATGTGTTGGAGTTATACAATAGGATAAAATGTTTCCAGCTGTATACCAACCCTTTTATGAATAGAGTTGGAAAATATTTTCAATATCACACTGTTTGTGATAGTCAAAATATTATATTAAGTCTAGACTAGATAAGTCAACATAAGATAAAACCTGTGCAAGAAGATAATTAGGACACAAGGTTGTACGTAAACGTTCAATTTACTAACGTAGATATGTAATTCCTAATATCGTTTTTAATTCCGTTATCGATTACAGACATCACTACCGCTGGTGAACTACAAGGATGTGCAACTACAGAATACGTCTCTATCAAGTTACGCAAAATGAAACCACAAAATCAGCGTTGGCCGCAAAACAACGGAAGCCACTACGGAGGGTCCCCTACGGTCCCACGTACATACATACATGTGAGTTATTACCATAACACTCACAATTCTAAGTCTACACAAAATAATGAAAAAGCCTTCGGTAATTTAGTTTTTATCCGTAATAACAACACTTTTTATTATCGATATCTTTATTGCATTCTATCTATTAAAACCACTCTTGCATAAAACAAATACTAATTCAATGTCGGAGCCAAATTGCAGTCATAAAAGTGAAGACCATTTATGGCATTATTCAAAGGCATATCGAAACTGGTGCTTTCCATATCGAAGTACACTGCAGTGCAAATATAACCGCTCGTGCAAAAATAACGCAAAATTTTCGTAGCAAGCAAAAATAATGTGTCACATCAGTTTGTAAATACCATTATCCATACTTGTATCTACTTAATAAGAGTTGCTTTGGAATTAAATGGAATATAAATTAATTTCAATTGCAATTAATTAATTTCATTTGCAAAAATGGATGATCTAAAATCTTCTTTCGCTTAAATTAATTGTGTAACTACGAAATAATCAAACATGTTAAATAGCAACAGTAGGCATATTTACATGAACGTTATTAAATAGCAAGCAGAGCAATTTTATTGGCACCAAGTGTATGTGAGGAGTTATAGGTTTCATTTGCGGGCGATAGACGACAATTTTCAATTTTCTTGCGCGTGCGTCCCATTTGAATATTTTAATTTGGGGGGCGGCGCGACTATTTCAATTTATTTTATGAGGCCCGGGCCCAGAAGGGGTTCGCGCGACGCTCTCACCGCTCCAGATTAGTAAATATTTGATAGCTTTATTGCTTGACGTGATATATTTATGTATGCTTTTAAAATCTAGAGTGTTGCGTTATAATGCAACCCCTTTAGTGCGTAATATGGATCATTGTGATGATGTGTTTGATGATGATTGAAATACTTTCTTTGTTGAATGACATTATTATATAAGATTTGTAGTTCGTTAATTTTTTTGGAAAATTTCTTTCGAATTGTTGCTATGTTGTAATTTGGTACCTAAACTCATTGGCATGTATTATGATACGAATAGAAGGCATAGAACTATAAAATGTATCGTATAACGTAATTTAATAATGTTCCCTAGGTAAGTTGTAGGTAGTGAGTGTGCAATACAAGTGCATTGGGCCGAGCTCGGCACGGCAAGCCTCGTAGTCAGCGAGGGGCCGCGCCGCTCCGCCTGTGTTTAACCTCATACAGCTATGTTTCATCTAATAGAATTGCGAGCTCGTTATCTGCTCAGATTAAAATATTCAGTATTTGAGTGATTTCACGAGCGAGTGAGCGGCAAAGGGTTGACTAGTCGTTTCGCCCGCTTTGAACACTTGTGGGGAGAGGCGTGCTCAGGGTTAGGCGGCTACCTACCTATTTGCATACGAGGAAGTGTAGTTCTGAATTACCTACCCGAGTTATTAGCATAGTTATATCAATCAACACGATAATATTAATGCCTAATTAATTTATAATTCACTTCAATCGTTACTTTTCAGTTAAAATTGACAATCGTATTCAACTGTACTCGATTGTCACAAGATATCGTTAACCCAATTATCGAAAGCGAAAATAGTCGCAAAATATTTAATATCGCGTTGCATCAAACGGGAATGAAGCCGCAACACTCGCACAAACAAATGAATTGTCGAATTTCACTGGCTTTTTCCGGCGTCTGCCTCCATGAATAATTCCATTTATATAATGGCGTCGACCGCATCAAATATTTCATTCTGAGTTTTGCATATTTAATAGTGACAAAAACAATGTCCGGGAATATTTTACAGGCTATTCGGATGGCTCGTTTCCTTTGCGACTGTGTCGTTAATTTTAAATTAATAAACTAATAGCAATCATAAAAAAAACAATCTTGTTCTACGGATTACAATGTTTTTCAATGTACTATATGTGTAGCTATGTCGGTTAGTAGGCAGGTAGGTTTTGTAATGATAATATTGTTCGTAAACAAGCGGATGCTGACGATGGATAAATATTGCACTCCACCCATGGAGAGCTAATTTTATGAGTGAAATTAGTTATTCACCTGTTGTTGCCATTTATTATAGAGAGCACAATGAGATCGGCAGCGAAGCGCACCGGCCGCGGCCTCGCCCACCATTATTTGTGAATAACTACATCAAAACCGTTTCGACAATTCAAATTACATCGATGAAAGGCTACTGTCAGTTCGTCAATAGTACATACAAATAAGTACGAAAGATGATTTATAGGAGACTCTGAAATATGATTTCAATAGGCGATTACCGCCGAGTCACTCTAGTCAAATTTTACTAAGCGTTGTAGGCGTAGAGCGTGTTTAATTTCAACATCCAATGATTGGATAATAGGTAAGTTTGGAAAATAAAAACTCATCTCACGTTCGCACCAAGTCAGGTATTCGTTTTAGCCTAGTTGGGGCATTTTTTTCAATTTTTGTAGTAGCCGTTTGGCTTCGACCATATAATTCGTGGGTTACGTGACCATCATTTTTTTAAATGGTACTCATAGTAAGCGCAACGATCCCGAGGCGTGATGATATTCCGTCCAGCTAAACAGGTTCACTATTGAGATCGATGCCGTTCATCGTCACGTAGGTGCTTAATAGTACTTACCTCCATTTTAGTTCTCGCTGTTGTGTTTTACAAATATTTTCGTAACAGCAGGAAGCAAAATCCACAATAGAGTTTTTAGTACACAATTTTGAATAGCCTACTTATCTTATTATATGAATAAAAGGAAATGGGTAAGTACTTTTATAAAAGCCTGCAACATTTCAACCACAGATTACTTAACTTTGAAAGTCTTTTGCAATTTATGAGGATGTACGTATGTTTCACTTTTTATTCTGTGCGCATGCTTACGAAAACACATTAACTCTATTGCTACAACCAGATTTAACATAAGCCTATTAGAAAGTGAGAAAATATCACGACAGGAGACTTTTTGTGCTTCGAGTATTTCAACTTAATTTGACTGGGAGTGATTTATAAAAGACTAGAATTAATTTAAAAAAAAAGCGATATTTATTTGACAGTGAAACATAAATAGTCAGTCAAATGTTTCTACTACGGATGGATGACAATATCATACATTCCAACTACAGCGCTGGCAAGTTTCATCTTTCCTGGAAGTAGTCCGACCACATTATTATGGATGCGCAGTTGATATTCGCCGTGTCTAATGGATTATGTTGCGCTACTGGGCATTGCAAGATCCTTTCTTACACATTCTTTAGTATCTCTTCAAGCAAAAGTTCACTATATTGCCCTAGAAATAAGATACTTTATTAAAAACACAGTTTTATTAAACAATATTATCCATATAAACAAGTAATTATTTACTTTATTACATGTACTTTCGAAAGGTACTTACAAATTTAATCATGCATATTTCCTCGAATGACTTTTATATCATTCTTGAATGAGGTATTGGAATCATTTAATTACAGAACATCATTACAGATTTTTAAGAGGTAATTAATTTCATAATTTTCTTGATGGATTCAAGAAAGCGTTTATGTTTATTGCCCGTATGTTTTGAATTCAACCAAATCAATAACTACTTGTATGGTATGAGAACATGAAACATGATGCAACCTAAAAAATACATGAATCAAAATCAAAAAGTCATTTATTCAGTTTAGGCCCTAGTAAGGCACTTATGAACGTTACATTGGTACATACAGTTGAATTTACCATCGGTTCGGAATACACTTAAACTGAGAAGACTCCGGCAAGAAACTCAGCAAGGGTTTTTTTTGGTGGAAGATCTTTTAATATTACAGCTTTTTTTTTCCAAATATATATTATTATGAAAAATGTTAAGGTAAACAATTTTCATGTATTTTTTAGGTTGCGTATTAGGTACTGAATTTTATTGGAGGTCCTGATTTGGAAGCCTGTATTTAGAAAGACTCGAAGAAGACGAAGTTTGCATAGCGAAAAAAACTGTAGTTGACGTTGTAGAAATAATTGTAGTTGATAAACATTGATGTAAAATATTACAAGAAAAGTTCAACTAAGTTTCTAACAAGCACAGTTTTTTCGAACCATCAAAATTAGTTTACAAACAAACATAATTATGCGGTCCGGATTTTTCAACAGTTATAGACAAAGCCAAAAACGTACAAGGAAGGTCGGAATCGTCGGTGAGCGATTCAAACTCGCACTAGGCTGATTTTATTTATAAACTGGTTAGTGTTTGATCTTTTATCTTGAATGCAGAAATTCCTATTTCAGTGTTATTGGGCTGGTTAGGTCTTTTGGTAGAGTAAATGAGACCTAGTATAGGTATCGGTCTTGGCTAGCGTAGTATGACTCCTCCAGCCTGTAGGAACGACGACCTCAAAAAGATAGTCGGACAGAACTGGACGCCGCCGATGGAAAATGCTTAAATCCAGCATAGGACTACAAAAGGCCGTTGACCATGAGTGAGTGTAGTGTATATTGTGATTGATATAAACTAACCTCTTCTTTTTCGGCCTACATTTTTCTTTCTAAACAACTCTTTTCCTTGAGTAGTAAAAATTACCGCAGGTTCGATTACAGTTATGATGAATCACATCGTAGTGGGAATTCCAAATGTCTATACCTAAAACTAATACAATACCTTGAACAGTAGCAAGTCAAGGTGACGATGCGACATAGTTGTGACGAACACGCGGTCGAATCGAAGACAGTCAATAACACCATCACAATGAACGTAAATGCCGAACTGTCTCGCGTCGCCACGCACCGTGACCGTTGCCCGGCTATTTCAACAATCTTGATATTTGAACACTTGATACTGACAGGTCGTCTATGGTTTGAGAATAAATTACAAATATCGACTACAATATCACACAGTTCTCAAACTATCTACACTTTCCTTAGGTCCATATTATAAAACGTCAATTAGTACAAAAGTTATGTCTCGAGTCGAGATTAAAACAACCTACCTTATCTCTAAAGCAAAACATCGTACGATATGAAAAAAATACAAGTTTACTTATTTTATGCATTGAATTAATCTAGGTATTTTGTTTTTTATTGGTAACAGTACCTATAACAACTTTTGACATAAAAAATGCGCAACATTTCGAAGCAATATAAAGCTGTTTCTAATTTAATAAATGGTCTTTAAAATCATCATATGTTTATTTAGAATTCTACGATTGATTGTTATCTCAATAAACTTGTTTCATCGATTAAAGTACCAAAACTTTGTGTTCCTTGTATGTATATTGGTAGGTGAAGAAAAGTTATTATTTTCTGAACTATGGTCATTAAAATTTTTGATTAACAACGTTTGATCCGTGTCGATAGGATGACGATGCAGCCTTCTGATATTGTCCTTTTTCTTAGAGCCGTAACCAAAGGTTTTGTATATTTTTTGCTGCTCCTTATAGATATTAAAACATTACCTACACTTCAAAATATCTGGAATCCAGTGGCGGTCCCCTTAATTTTTTTACTTGATATAAAATAATAATTGATATTGATGTAATAACTATTGGTGTACCATAATAAAGAAAAACAAATAACTTAAATAATCTAAATGATAGATTTTAATGTAAAAGCATAGTTCAATCAGTGGTAAAGCACAATATTAGTCTCACACTGATAGAAACCTATCTGGTATCTATAATTGCTATAATGACATGAAGGCAATAAATTAAATGATTTACAACCTTGAGCAATTATCCGGTAACGAATGATACAAAATTATTGAATAGGTAGGTATATTGATCACGAGGTAGATATCCGATATAAATAGATTGCCATCGGTCCGCATTAGGTGTGTAAGCGTTTAGGGCAAACATCACAATTGAACTCCACCTCGCTCGGCACGAGCTCGGTATAGAAACTAACCATTCGTCATCCATTATTCACGGCCTAAATTGCACAACTTTAGAGCGCCATTTCTAAATGACATCTAAATCTGTTACTGTATTAACATTGTGAATAAAATTTATACAATCAATCTACATAAATGTCCGTGAGCGTCCGTCCATTAGTCAGCTGGAGCACAAAGGGCACACGCTCGTCTCGTAAATCAGACGCATGTACTCGTATTGAGATTGCTTGCCCAAATCGCGCTCAATAACCAATGCGTGTTACCGTTGCCCGCGCCCGCACCCGCTCCCGCGTCCGCCGCCCGCGTCCGCGTCTCGCACCGCGCCGATACGGAACTTTCCAACCATTAACGACCCCTTACGACCAACATTTGTTAATAGTCGGGGTCACGTCATTGCTCTTAAGTGAAATCTTGAGTTGCTATTATTGAAATTCATTTGTATGCTGCCTAGGTCTGCATTGTTCATAAATATCTAGGTACCCTAGGTAAGTATGAGAAAGCGCAAAAGATTACTACTAGAGTTAAGGTATTCATAATGTATTTAAATAGTTAAGAAATGCTATGCCTTTCAGTTCAATATATTTTATACAAATAGGTAATTCAGGGAAGTATCGCCAGTATCGCCACGGAGATCGCCTATCGCCATGAAATTAAGTAACAAATCGTGTTAACAACCCTAGGATGCATGTTTAATTTATAATATAAATAAAGTACCCGATTGTCGAGTTGGTGTGTAAAATATTATTAATATTATAATAAAATAAGCTGTCGCGTAGGTCGATAAATGATGCATTAGTAAAACATATAAATACTTAGTATTATAGGTATCAACACTTCTTATAATAATATTTTGACCTTTAGCATAATATATCGCGCTATCCTCAGAGGTGTTCCAACCAACAATGAATTATAAGATAAATTTGTTGTACGTAATAATTATGTTAAAATGTTATTACTAAACACACCCTAAATGGTTATTAAGATATTAAATAATATAATAAGTAGTAGCGTGAAGTCGCGCCAGGGCCGGACGAGGCGCGTGTCGCGCCGGGGGGCCCAGCGGGCGTCCGCTACCGGGCCGGCCGCACCAGCCGCGTCGTGCCAACTAATTGTTATGGCCGACCCCCGCCACCGTAGCTGACACCTCACTCCATGAAAAATGACTACAACTGTGTATTTAACATTAAACTAGACCACTGTTAAGCATCTGGACCCTGATTCTCATTTTATTAACAGTAAGTAATAATATTTGCTCTCTTTATAGGATCGACGTATAAGTGTTCAAATAAACCTAATCAGGCTTATGCAAATCATACCTACTGCAGCAAAAAAAAATACTCAATTATAAAGTTAACAAAATAAATTAGCCACACTTCCTTCATAATTCTGCCAGACCCTGGAAGAAATCTTACCTCTACTCGTAGTAATGTGAATATGTATTTATAATAATAATTAATTATATATTTATGTATACCAATGACAATTTAATGACCTTTTTAAGGATCTTTTCTTTTAGGAATCTTAAAATGGTTCACATTAAAAATCAAAGACGACGTTATATTGAATAAAACAAAACGTTTAACGTATGAAAAATATTTTCTTTTTTGTACACCTACATCCTGTCCATAAAATATAATAGATACAGTAAAGCATCGAGTTACATCAAACCGCTTTAAGAGAGCTTATCTCGTTATCTGTTAAATATTGTCGCCACATCTCAGGCGGCGAACGGGCAGCCACAAGAGGTGACGAAGCCAACTTTGAAACTCAAGGTATTAAAATAACGATGGGAATAAAATAAAAGAGTACTTATTTATGCATAATAATGTTTTCGGGTGAATAAAAATGAGGGGATCCGTACAAATATCTAAATAAAAGAGTGGAACATCATAAAGCGGACGGGATGGGCCCGGCCGCGACCGGCGCGATAGATGCCGCGAGGAGATTGTGGCGAGCCCGCTGCGCGCCGGCCCTGCTATCATTTATATCATTTCATTGCGGCTGTTTACATTTCATTCATAAGCCAGATTGTCCTATCATAAAACCTAACTTTATATTGGATTTAGTAATTTTCTTCAGCAATTCTCTTTTTATAAGTCTTTAAGGTTAGCTCGGACCGTGCCGGGTTCTCCTTGATCGCTTCAATCGGATAAACGGTTGTTTGAGTATAAATGTTTGTATAAATATATGTAAATATACTTAAGATGACCATATGAGAATTTCACGATTATAAATTTTTGCTTAAAAAATGGTGTTGATATTTAATGGCTCGGCTCGGACATTAAAATATGAATATAAAGACACTGTAATATTGTGAACAGCGATCGTATTCATTTATTTTTTATTTTAATAAGCCTTGGCGTGTATATGTCGCCGAAGCTCGCACGTTGCTCCTTATTTATTGACCTATTAGAGATAACATTAAGATCAAGATGCACGGCCAAGGACCTTTGTTATAAAAATGTCTGCTTCATTATTCTTGAAAAAATTACGTTGAGTTTAATGTGGATTTTAATAATATTGCGTGTATTGTACATTAAGTTATAAGAAATGGTATAGGTATCCTAATAATTAATTGAAGGTTTAAGCTTTATGAAATAGCGCTTAAGGAAATCAACTAAAATTTTTATTTTTTTATTAATTCTTTTAACAAATTGCTATTTCAAAGTGGATTTCATATTTTCATTTATAAATCAGACTAGAAACATAAACGATTTACCTAGTAATATTAAGAGACGCGTCCATATTTATTCTTTCGTAGGCAAACAAACAGATGTCGGCATCCACTCGTTATAATTTTTCCCAGATTTTTTAATCCGAGTAATTTAAATCAATACTCATTATAGCCCTTCAAAGGACCGTCATCATGAAATTTCAACACAGAAACAAAGAACATGTTTTATAATCTGATTTTTAAAGGCATCTTAAGTTTTATGGCTCCCTCGGCTTGATAAATAATCAAAAATGTCGACACGGTTCCATAACGTAAAACTGTTTTAAAATGTGCAGCATAATATTGAAACGACTTTATGGGTGAATATCAACACTTTACATCTGGCCCTGAACGAGGCGACACACACGTACCTACTTACGAATATTTAATTCGATGTAAGGAATTACTTTTAACTGATTATATTTCACGTTATCCTCTTTCCACGGTTTTGCTTATTTCATACAGTCATACTTTTTTCACCAGTCAAACGTATCACAATGTTTTGCTAAATTGCATATTGAATTTCCTACTATCTTCTAACTTCTATATTTTTTTTTATTAACTACACATATGTACATGTGTGATCTTCTGCTCTCCCATTTTGACCACCCTTTGTCTCACTAATTGCTACCAAAGTGCTCTTCATCGACACTCATTGTCTTTTCACCCTTCGGTCGCGTATGTGTTACATAGTTCAATAAATGTGAAGAGTTGTCACATCTGCCTTGAAACTTCAAACTAGAATATTTGGAGTTATTACAGCTGGAGTAGCAATAACGGATCACTTTACCTAAAGAGAAATATTGAAAGGATCAGTTTTCTACAGCTGTTTTACACCTTGAAAACATATTGGCTTTGGCATTCCGTGACTTTTATTCTTCGTGCTACAGGGAAATGTTATATTGAACGGAAGTTGGCAATAATATGGAGACGTATTAACACCCGTTTATGATTCGATCTTAATCGCTATCAATATAATTTTGTACCCGCCTGGCTGGCTACCACCCTCAAGTTGAAAATCTGTCGCCAAGCACCTTTCGGTGTGTTCCGATAGCTGCACTTGAGAGCCAGTTCCTTCTAGGCTTTGTGTGCTTACCACCTTCGGCCGCATCATCACTTAGCATGGTGAGATTGCAGTCAAACACAGGCCTATAAACAGTAAAAAAAAAAAAAAAAAAAAAATGGATATAAGCTATTAATGAATAATTTGGGTACTGTTACCTACATCAAACACGAAAGCAGGTTTCTGCGACGTCATGTTGCGTCCGACGTGATCCTAGTACCTGCTAACTGACAAATCTCCGTAGGCGGTCCTATTTAACAATCTATTTTATTGGAGGCTCTAAATTCTTGATATAATTCAGTGTTCATTGTTTCGATCTTAAGATAGTTATCATAAAGTCGATCATCGAATACAGAATTTAGTTAATGTCTATCGGTATATTCGTATTAGAGCGGGACGGACACGACACGACAAAGACTTCGACTTTAACTGGCCGAGGGCGACTGGTCATTCTAACTCACTTGTCTCATTGTTACTTCAATATTATTATACCTCTGTGAGTACTAATCAAAATAATAAAATAACGCCCATGAATTATTTAACCATTTGTACCCATTATTCTCGTTTCATTTGCAATTCAGTTACATAATGAAGCGTTGTGTAATTACAATTAATTAACTTTGGAATCACGCAGATACGGTAAGGTATTTTTTTACCATAGGTTTTTATTTTCTATTAAAAATTAATGCCTTCTGAATTTCACTGTAGTTACATGTCTGCTGCAACTAGATTACTCTACCATTATTTAGCGCGACTGCTATTTAAAATACAAATCGTTAATCAGTACTAAAGCCCCTTTCTTCTTTTTAATTTCAGTCTTGCGAAGGAAAAATAAAAGGTAATAAAAGTAGCGTAATAAATATCCAAGAAAGTTGTTTTAATTTCTTCTTTACACGGAGTAGATTAGGTACCAGGCGCGATCAGCTAAACTTCCTTGTTTTTAATTTTGTTTAAAACATCCGTTTGTTTTACACGCCTTTTTTATTTCAATAGATGGAAAGGTTTTCTTACTTCAAAATGGTTGTATTACATGAAGGTTGTAAACAGTTCACTGCACATAGCAATTTTGGACCTTAAATCCGGATACGAAGTTCTATTATTTGACAGAGGAAAGATCTCTTTAACTTTTGAAATTGTTACAGTAGTTTTTAACTTCGACTGTTTTAGGGATTTAGGAAGTAGGCAGTGGCGTGCATTCCATATAGGCAAATAAGCAATGCTTACCTCATAAGATTCAATAATATGATATATTGATTCAATTAAACTACATAATCATTTTAAATAAAAATCCTAACCTAACATTCAATACAAAATTTCACACTTAGCCGCGCAGGCACTCGCGAGTTCGTGTAACAAATTCACGCACACTCAAACGATTTCGGCATATGCATACACGCACACACACTTCTTTAGGATAATACGACGAAAGCATAAATCCCGTTTTTGCTATGCCTAGCACACTGACATTTGACATTCGCGATTTATGGACCAAAAGTAACCATACCTACTCTGTTGTGACACTAGTAACCCAGCCAAATTAAAAAAACTACAGTTTACCAACGTTAGAGCAACTCAAATATAACTTCGCAATTTATTTGTATTGTTTTGTTTATGGTTTGGCTGGCATTGCATAGGGTTACCGTACTTTGACAAAATTTAGTATCGATAGATTCAAATCGATATGACTGATATCGATTAAAAAAAATATATACAAGGTCGATCCTTAGAAAATCAATATTTATATTTTATATTATGATATAAAATATATTTCTTAGTTTTCTTATTTTTAAAAATGCACTGTTTATTAGGTCACTAATAATAATTAAACGAATATCGTTATTCGATTAAACTTACACTGTCGAGATTTTTAGAAAAACAACGATTTAGACGCCCTCCCATCGATTTCGGCATTGATGAGAGAGAAAGAGAGTAACTTGTGCTAAATCCAAAAAAACTTTAATATTTAACATAATACTGCAAAAAATAATCGATTCGAAAATTCTAAATGGAATATTATGGTCTCGTTAAAATCGATTTCCGATCTTTTAATTTAGTGGCGATCTTAAGATCGATCCGTATCTCCAAACACGATTTAAAAGATCGAATATTGATTAAAAATCGATCGATTCAACCGAGGCTGGAAACCCTAGTTTGGCTTTTTTTTTTTCAATATTTGTTCATGACCATGGACACAAAGTCCTTCAGTCGCATACATTTTATTTATAATATCACTTTCATTTACCTAGTCCGCACATTAACTTTTACATAGTCCGCATTATCAGTCACCGTTCAGTCGTGTTTTAGTAAAATGGTGGTCACTGTACTAAAACTTTTCACGAACTTTTTTAGACAACTTGTAATAATATAATTCATTTCATTTCACTAGTGCACGTGGATTGATGTTTATTGGATAAAATACCACCGATAATATACAATAAAACTCTCATAGTACTTGATTGCCTACCTCCTCCGAAAACCAATGCACGCCACTGGAAGTAGGTAAGGTATTGTAACGTGCTCTTACTACTGGACTAAGTCATTTGCATTACGTTGCACCCCAAATATATATAATACAAATGCAATTAATTTTGATACAAAAAATATGAATGATAGTACCAATAAACTATCCAAACCTATGAGTCTCCGTTTTGAATAAATATCAAGTTGAATGATGGTCCTTCGAACTTAGTCAATGTAATGGACTATCGAAGGAGTAGGCTTGCGATCATGGGAAAACAACTGATCGGTTGACAATCGCGGAGACCGCTGCGGGCCGAGCCGCGAGCGCGGCCCGCCACCGCCCGGCTCGTGTTATCACTGCAGTCGGCCCATTGTGCCGGCATATTCACAACATTTGCAATATTCCATGCCGTACGACAAATACTCTCTAGATTACAACACCGTGATTAGAAACTTTAGTACCTACCGGCCTGCGCTTTGGATGTCCGTTCGCCTCATACTCGAACATATCGTTTACTGATTTATTCACCGAACGTAAATGACCTATCTACCTATAGATGTAGCTACACGAATTCAAAAATTATGCTAATAGATATCCCTTCAAACAAAGACAAATCTTTTACGATAAAACAGTCGCGATATATCTTTATCTTTAATCTTTGAAAAAAATATGACACAAAAATAAAGAATATGAATGATGATTGGCCAGATTGGCCGGACGGACCACAGCGCGGGTATGGTCATAAAAAGTGATTCTGTTATAGTTTGCAAAAGCAATTAAGTTGTAAAACTTAGTGGTCTCTACTGTCTTAATGAAATATTCCACTTTGATTATTATTGTTGGTCATTTATTGGAGTGCAATATAATGCAGATAAAATAAATATTATGCTAAGTCTTAATTTTTATGAGCCAACGTTTATATGGTGCAATATTAAATTTCTTCAAAAGCACTTGCAATAAATATTTTGATATGAAAGGATATTTTTTGGATTCATGTGACCGGTTTGAAATTAGCAAGGAGACGATACACAAAGTTCAAATCGTTTGTTTTATCACTTGTAGTTAATTTGTAGATTTTCAGATTCATTCCATAAAGATGAGTACGGAGGGGAGCTAGGGGTTAGTTTTAAAAGGGATAAGAACCACGCGATTTTAATCTATAAAAATATTTTTAGCTCAACCTAAACTATTTTATCATGCTACAACAGCTAGAGTCGATGCAGCAAGTGAATGTGCTGGTACTTCATTTTGCCCAGGTAATGTTAAACTTTTCGTGCCAATAATTTATTTTAAACGGACTGTCCTACACGGTTTCACCCATGTTCCCGGCATAAAAAGTAGCCTATGTCCTTCTCCATACCATAGGCTATCTGCGTGCCAAATGTTATCGTGATCGGTTCAGCGGTTTAGGCGTGAAAGAGTAACAGACAGAGTTACTTTCGCATTTATAATATTAGTATGGATAGACACTTTTATTTATTTATTTAACATTATATTACACAGCATTTAACAAAAAATTATATAAAAAAAAATATAAACTTATATTACTAATACATTTGCCAATAATGAATATCTACTTTGTAACTTATTTAACAAAATTATTGGTGGGTAGGAAACTATAAAAGAAACTACAAACTAATAAAGTAAACGGTCGTCGCATCATGTACTTTATTTTTCATATTTCCAAAAGTGACGTTTTAATATTTTTTAAACAATTTCAAGTTCAGCAAAAGAAAATGAGAAAGGAATTGGCAAGTGCGAGTTACCAAATACTAGAGATGATAGAGAATAAGTTAAAAAAAAAAACAGAAACTGAGGAGTATTGTCTAGAATCTAGATTGTGGTGAAGCAATTCCGAAATACAGGAACACTGATGAAGGTAACATTTTCACTTTGAGTGTCCATCTTCGAATGCTGTTTTTTTTTTAATTTTTAGTGTATTACCTATGTGAATGTTATTCAAAGTGCGAAGTTGATGACAAATACAGTTTATCGAACTAAGAAATTAGTTATATACTCAAATCTTTAATGTTGATTGTTTTTGTAGAAATAAGTACCTATGTTTTAGTTTCACGTATTATAAATATTACAGAAAACATTAAAAAACAAAAAATATAGCTCAAAGTATTGATCGAATATACTTTATTAATTTTACTGTTACTACCTGCTCTATGACTGCTAAATCTAGCCTAAAAGTCGGGGCAACTGTGACTACCACTTTTTTAAATACTGGGATAAAGTAAATGTTATATTTTTCGGTATAACACAGAAATAAAATAAAGCTATTCTCGCTCTATTAATCCTTAATCAAATAATATCTAAAATTACAAAAAAAATGGTATAACAAGCCCCTAGCTACTCCGTCCTTCCTTAATCTTGAACAAATAAAATTTATATAAGTTATATAATTAATTACACATTATTATGTTTCTAACTTAGACCCAGCTACTCAAATTAAGGATCATAAAGTAATTGGAAAATGAATAATCAATTCTTTGGACAGAGCATAATTGATTAATAATTCCTACTATTATCTACCCAGGAACCTCTAAAATAATCACGATACAACTATAGACTGTAAATTTACTTTACCGGTGGTCTGAAAGAATTTAAAAAATTAGCTGCACATTTTCAAGTAATATTTCATATTGATTTATCGAATAGTAACGTCATATCAATAAATTTTCCAAGGGAACGCAACTATGTAGGTACATATGTTTAATGTATGATGAACGAACATGACATGTCTCTCGGCTAATTAATGAAAGCACTGCGCAGGAGTTAATTAATTGTCGGCTACCCATGAAGCGCACATGAAACATTTATAAAATTCATAACAGAGCTAATTATGAAACATGGACGTGCCCCGCGCTTTGCCCACCCGCGGGGCTTGCTCGCTCGCCGATCTTACACTTTAGAAAAAACTGATAAATTACATCGACTTTTCTTGTTTGTTATATGACTGGTGTAACTTGCAATAAACTTCCCACAAGGAACTCAACCGGACAGTTATATACTGACATTGCTAATTAAATGGATGAAATACTTTTTCAACGAACCTGAATTATATTGAAATAATCTTAGTATGTACATCGCCTATCTCGTTACTTCCAGTTATTTTTTACATGGTTGTATTGAAAAACTGAATACATATAAACTTATGAAATAGTGCCAGCTGCACTATTCAAAATATCGTAAGAAATATTGATGTCATAAAATATTATATTAAAGTTATTTCTTTGGATAAGAGTATATCTTAAATATAAAAAGAGACACTGATTAACTGACAAACCGCAAGGTCTAGAAACTTGAAATTTTGCACACAGGTCGTAGGCATCCACTAAAAAAGGGGATTTCGAAATTCAACCCCTATAAGTTATGCGAGTTAAGCCACGGGGCGAAAGCTAATTAGATATATTGAAGGAGTGCAAAGCAAAGTTATATACGCAGTTAATCATTATTGTTAATAACAATAATAGTGTAACATAACGTGACGTAACCAGAACAATAAAATTTGCTGTAAACAAGAAGTTACGTGCCATCTGCAACATTGGCACGTATATGGCGGCTGTTTAATATTTATCAGTAAATTAGTATGACTAAACTAACGAAATCAATTAACTCATTTTTTGTTTGAAATCCGGTTTTGTTGGGTACCGATCCAGGATTTTGCAGTGAGACGGCCGAGTGCCGCCGCCGCGCGTCGCGTAAGGCCTGTGATGAAACAATGCCATCCCGATGTACTACCGTGTAAATACGTAATTAATTATTGTTGTTGATTTAAGTACACGAATTCATTCAATTCCTTTTGTTAAAAAACCTACACTTACGCGTTTTAGAATCGACGACTGATAGGTAAGTGATGTAGACGGGGGTAGGTAGGTATATGTTATTGTAGCTTGATAACAATTCTTAGTAAATGATACCGATAACTTTATAGTATCATGGTGCTGCAAATACGAGTACGTTAACCTTAAAATATATTTGTTTATATCTGAGACATGAAAATTAAATACGTATTCGACTATTCCAGATACAAAACAAAACAGCAAATTCTTTCGCGTAGACATTAGGATACAATTTTGTTTGCTAGTTTATTTTAATACACACTATGTTTTTTTTAATACCACTAATGTGGCAAACAAACATACGGCTCGCCTGATGGTAAGCAGTTACCGTAGCCTATGGACGCTTGCAACACCAGGGGTATCATCACTCGCCGACCCTGATTTTTTCGAATTGCTAGAGTTAAGGGATTAAGATTTAGGAATCCATCACACAAAAGAAGTATCTTCTTAATCATGCGTAGATATGAACTTCACTATCCATCTTGTCCAAGTACTTGTAGGAGGAACAATAGATCAAATTTTATACATAATTGAATCACCAAGAAATATATATTTCACGCTTTAAACCAACCGCGGAATCGAAAAGCTTTAACCAACTGAGAACAATGATTTCAATGCTCGGAACATTAACTAACGGATTTTTTAAATATTACAGTTTACAGTAGTAAGAAAAATTTTGAATTTTAGAAACCGTAACTACAAAAACTGATAGACACGTGCCGGGTCATTCTATACAAACAACACGTATTTAAGAGTTCCACCTAATTTAAACCCAAGTCTTTTCTCTATTTTTGACGAATAATGTCATTTGTGGTAAAGCGAAAATAAAACTATTAAGATAATAGAAAACACAGTTATTATTATTGCTATCTGACGGCCATTATTATTATTATTGACGGGCCAGTTGGCGCAGTTGGTTAAGGTTCACCTTACGCGCCGCAGGTCGTGGGTTCGATTCCCATACAGGACATGCATGTGTGTGCATGAACATGTCTGAATGTCCTGAGTCTGGGTGTAATTATGTATATTAAGTATGTATTTACAAACAAAAAGTAGTATATGTATTATATCAGTTATCTGGTTTCCATAGTACAAGCTCTGCTTAGTTTGGGATCAGATGACCGTGTGTGAGGAATGTCCCAGGATATTTATTTATTTATTTTATCTATTGGTAGATACTGAATAGGTTTTTTATGCACGTGTTATGAAATGTGCTACGACATAGCGGCAAAGTATTTTGTTTTAACTATATAAATAATTTTCACAAAATATTTTTTTACCTATTCGCTAAAAATATTGACGAACTTCTCCTAATTTGCATATCTGTGACATTGAGTAAGTAGGTTGTTACCTAAGTATGCAATGTTAGATTGGAATAATAATATTACCAAGAATATGATTCATAGTGAGATTGATTTATGATGGAGTTCTGCATATTCTATCAGTAGAGTAGAAATAATAGTGTAATCGTCATCAAAATACATATTCCCCAGGAATACTAAGTCAGCAATAAATTTGAAAATAACCAACATTTAAATTTTGTTTAACAACATTCAAAAATAAAACATTAATAACAAAAAAGTGCGATATAAAAAACACATGTCAATTAAACTATTTTAAACATAAAAATTATTTAGCTGCGGTATTTTGTAAGGGAGATATATATTTCCCCAGTCGAGCTGCTCTTTGAGCGAATAAACGCTACGCTCTACCTCTCATAAACATCATTTGAACAGTTTTCGTACAAGAATTACAAAGATTATGAATGATTGCATGTTTTATGGTAATTTATAAATTAACTAGCAGCGAATCCCGGCGTTGCTCGGGTTAAAATACATCGCATATTTAGTGGTATAAAAAATATATAAGGATACATTTTTAACAGATACACAGACTACGGAGTACATATTCTTGCTAACAAAAAACTGTGTCTATGGAGTCGGCCACCTCTCACGCACACTTTAGTTGGCTATTCCGCGGGAAATGAGACTCTGTCGCCGTTTACACAGAGTCGATTACTCGCGCTCAACTAATGTGTGAATGTGTGCGTGCCGGCTTGTACATACAGCGTGGTGGCCGACTCGAGTGACACAGTTTTTTATTAGCGAGAATATATCCGACTTTTTTTTATATCTGTGAACAGATATTATAGATTTCTATTTTCGATTTCGATTTGGTTCTTTTAGTTAGATTAATAATAACACTCATATACATTTTGGAACTTTCCAGATCAATCCAAAAAAATGTAGAACTTTCTCTAACATTTTAAATTGCACTCATTTTAGAACTTTCTCGAACATTCTAAATCGATCATAATAAATTTCACTCATTTTGGAACTTCCTAGATCATTCTAGAAATATTTAGAACTTTCTCGAACATTCTAAATCGATCATAATCAATTGCACTCATTTTGGAATTTTCCCGATCTTTCGGAAAATTTCTAGAACTTTCTCGATAATTCTAAATCGATCATAATAAATTGCACTCATTTTGGAACATTCCAGATTATTCGGGAAATTTCTAGAACGTTCTCGAACATTCTAACTCGATTCGATAAAACTGTTATTAGTTTTGGACATTTTGGAACTTTCTAGATGAAGCCAGAAATTTGAAGAACTTTCTCAAAACATGCTATATTGATTATAATAGTTTGCATTAACTCTAGAACTTTCTATATCATTCCAGATATTTGTTGAACTTTCTAGAACATTCCAGATCGATTATAACCGTTTTACACATTTTGGAACTTTCCATTCCAGAAATTTTGAGATCTTTTCAGAAGTCCTCATGCGTTAAAAAAGGACAGCAATATATGTTTTAACATTTTCGCCACCCTCAACCACCCTCTTCCACCCACCGCGGCCAAACTCCCTTACTACCACCTGGAGACCAAGGGGTATTTACCACCCCAACGGGAAGTTGATTGGGGTTGGTGGTGATTGAGAAAACTGCGTATTTACGTACCCACAAAAGCATTTTATATATATTATTAGATATATATTTTTATGGCCATATATAAACATTTGTACAATATAAATTTAATCTGTGGTCTGGCAAAAGAGCGAATTAGGGAAACGACAAACTCAACACCTTAGTAAAAATATGTGGCTTGGCCGTTTCGCTACCGTCACATGGCCGTTAGGTGAACAATGTATTCACTGTTAATTACTTTTCTGTTATACAATAGTTCTTGTAGCCGCGAAACGGCCAAGCCACATATTTTTACTAAGGTGTAGAATTTGTGAAAACAAGGCTTGTAGAGTTAGGGCGTGTAGAATTATAAGCTTGGCTCTACATGAGATCTGATAACTTATTGACAGTGCGAGCCATGGTCTCGTCTTGATAACATTTTACATGAAAATGGTTTTGGTGGGTTATAGAAATGTGTGCCTTACAAGAGAGAGTTTACACAAATGTGTGCTGTTATTTTTTTTATTTAGTTGCAGATACATCATGAATAACGAATAATAATATATTATTATATAGTTCTCTGCGTTTTTAATAATATAGTGTGATGTGACCCTTAATAAAGTACAATCCCGAAAACTAAACCAAAAATTTACGACGAAAAAAAAGAAAGAATTCAATTGTTTATTGATGTTTTTTTTTTCTACAGACTATGTACAAAAATATTGAAATCTTCATAAGTACATGGTTGAGCGATTTCATTGAAATAAAAAAAAATATCATGTTAAATAAAATGCCTATTTGGCAGCGAGGATAACACAACAAATAGCTATCGAAAAAACTTATCTACTTAGAATTAGCTTTTTATAGGAAAATACATTTTATTAGGCTGTTTCTTTTTTCTATGATTATGATGATGATTTTATGTTTATTATTATTTGTTTTTTTTTTCTAATCATAAAGGGCAGTAGCCCAGGTTTTGGCCAGTACCCCGGTTGTGGCCACTTGCAATTTTGAAAGTCAATAAATAAGCGTTGAAGCCTGACTCATTAATTTTCTATAGTAAAAAAAATCTTCGCAGATAATCATCGCTTTTGACGAACAATTGTAGTGGCGCCGTAAGTGTATAGAAACTTAATTGGGACACTGTAAAAGCAATGATAATAAGTTCCGTTAATTTCTTAACAGGAACCATTAGTGACCCTTGGTAATTAATTGATAAATATATTGTTCAATTTTTTATTTATTGCGTGGATTCGTATTGAAGCATACTAAATGAATGTCTAGGAACTTAATTTTAATGTTATTTTGACAGTCAATGAATTCCTCTACCTGGAAACTTTGGTGGAATTAGGTGGCCACAACTGGATCAGTATTGATTTCACACCTTTCATCTTTAAAATTAATGGAAAATAAAATATTTGTCTTTCGATACACACTTCTACAAAACCTAAAAGATAAATAACCAAACTGCTTTGCTTTATTAATAGATCTAATCAACACGATACTCATGTTTGAATTAAAGGCCAAATTTTTTATAAAAAAAATCCTTAAATGCCCACAACCGGGGTCTTGCACTATATGTCTTTTTTCAATTTTTGGTGTAGTTTCCCCCTCTTTTGAGATTAAACTTTATCGAGGGTCACACTGTTTATGCGAAATGTGAAGACATGGAACATGGAAGTGCGAAACTACCGCCGAAGGGCAAACACAAATCTATA
>OX596246.1:10803233-10993305 GCA_951394255.1 Polyploca ridens | reverse complement strand
AGTCTTTATCTGACAGGTGACATTTGGTGATCGAAAGAGTGAGACGGGGCACACTATTACACTGATTTAGTTAAAAAGCGATTATGAATAAAGGGGTTAATCTTTTGTTTTATCTAAAACTTTTTAACTCTTTGCAGCTTCTGCGCATCGTTTAAAATATTTATTTAAACGTATTGTGAAATCAAAATATGATGGAATATTTTATCGAGATCAGCATTATGTGGCCATATAAATAATATTAAAAAATAAAAAAGTATCGGCTACAAATACCCCGGTGGCAGCCCTTGGAATAACAGAAAGAGAAGCCGCTTGGCTTTCCATTGAATCAAATTCATATATTTTGAGATTCAGTCGCCAATTTCATTGGTACAGTTAGTAAAATATTATAAAATTAAAATCAGTTATACAAGTACACATGTTCTCTGAGCTTGAACGTTTGATAAAATCCCATCAATGTAACTTCTTTATATTTCAAGTATAATATTGATCTTATCACAATCTTCTGTATAACGTTTATTGACTTGAAATCTTGACTCTATCGTTTCATGCATATTGTAATTTGGTTTCATAGATAAAATAGTTACTTAGCCTTAAAATATTACAATAACTTCAATTTCTTGTCACATTGTAAACATCAATATAGTATTAATAGTCGTTTTACACTGACCGTACATTCCGAGGATTGTTTTATTGGATTATGCGGCGAGGCCGCGAAGCAGCTATAACTATTCAGTGTCGTCTTTTGTGTTATGGAAAAACTTGTTCTTGAACCCATGTAGTGTGAAAGTATCGTTTATTTTTGCAGTTTAAAGTTACATATGTACACATATTATCGTGTGTGCAGCGCGAGTGTCATCTCATCGCTAGCTCGGCTCGAACAGCTCGCCCGAAGCGAGACGCTTGCGCCCGCGCCGCGCGCCCGCGCCGGCTGGGCCGCGCGCGCTCGTGCACGTTGTTAGCGCGGACAATGCCAGCCTCACTTGAAGCCTTCACCATTATTGTTTTGATTTCACGCCCTTTTTTATTTTCGTCTTGTTTCATACATTTAAATATTTACAAAAAAGCATTTTAGGTATAAACTGTAGCAGAAAACACATAATGAATATTATTTAGTGTTTGCTCTATCTTTAGCTTATTTCTAAAAAGCAATACATATATAATTATCAGTCTATTTAATCATCAAGCCGACAGAACCCTACGAAACCTTATTCAGTCGGTCGTCGACTAATGTTTATTTGGACATATTTATGGCTATAGTTCCGCTTTTTGTGCGGATGGAAATATGTGTGGCGGATCGCACGTCTGCGTGAGATTTTGGACACCTCTCCGCTTACTAAATTTAATATCGTCGGCTTTTACGCCGACGACGACCCAAAAAAACTATGAAATCGCCATTGTGTCGGCGACACGGACGGCAGTTCGCGCCTACCGACCACTCATGAAAATTATTTTGTTTTTATCTCAAAATGTATGTTTATGATAACACCTGTTTCGCTGATGCCTCCACGATCGGTGTCAGTCGAAGCTTGCTTCGATTTTTTGCCAATTTAAAGACTATAAAGACGCCCGCATCGCCAGCTAATTTAACCACTGTTCACCGAATTACGCATTCGTTTGCTCTCGTTCACGCGACGGAAGTATCTCTGTTTCTTTATATTATACTGGCACGCAAAAATAACAATTTCACAAGAAGTTCCTTAAAAAGTGAAATTACTTATCGTACATATGTTGTAGATGGCTTATTAATTCATAAGTGAAAGTAAATAAACCATTTTGTACGCTTTTCCATAAAAAATTTAAATGAACACAAACTTACTAAGTAATGGAACAAAAAATGTACCGCAGTTTTCCCATAAAAGATTTTTATCTTTATTTTGGTGCTTGGCATTTCCTCCACGAGCCTTTATAATGTTAAAAGACGATATGGCATGCTGTTTACCAAATTTCTAAAACGATTTTGGTCAATGTTTTGTTTACCCTGTTCTTCCCTTAGCCTATTTCTTAACTCTTGGTTGGTAGCTGGACCTAGCTTGTCTCAAGCATCTCTCGAGCTCCGGTATTTAAAGCGGGCTGTGAGCTGGGGCTCTACCTTGTTTTAGGGGTAATTATCGAAAACCAATTAATTAATAAATTTCATCCAATCAGGAACCAACAGTTGTCTTCGTCGTACTGCGTCATTGGATGAAATCATTAATGTTGTTCGTTACGATTACCACCAAAGATACACGATAGCCCGGCTGGTTACTCTATACAGCATTTACCGACATCTTGAATATATGCGATGCTCAAAGGAGTAATAGGTATATATGGCCGCGCAGACAAAAATAGATTTACGTCAATAATTCAATATTCACTAAAAATAGGGCTAAAATGACCATTTAAAATCTTCTCTACGTATGCGTGAACAGTCAGATAACCGTTTTTTGTGACCACTAAATCCTATCCCAGTGTACTCCATTATAAAAGCAGATCTGTTGATTACGTTCCTCTGAAAGTCTATCAAAATCTGGACTCATCATAAAACATAACCCAAGACCAATCTTCTTCTGCCCATGGGAAGTACTCTCAAGCAAATAGAAAATCTAGCAACTCTATATTTACAGAGACATTTGGGGTAATTTCGGACCAATAAAGCTTCATGAAGTCGTGTCAGTAACGTTTCATAAATCACAAAATATTAATATTGCTTCATAAACCATGCTATATTTCCTGCAATGACGTTATCTAAAAAGTCATTGATGAATGAAGATAATTCATATTTGTTTATAAATCAATCGCATAAATCTTGGTTTATGTCAACTATAATGATGCGGTTGTCAAAGAACGGCCGCCGCGACCACAGTCCAGCTTTTTGCATAATTACGCCGATGGAATGTCGTCCCTTTAATATGATAACAAAGAAAGATGACCGACTATATGATCGTTGAAATTTATAGCCGTCTACAGTCCCAGATATTAGTCGCAGACTGTGAGAACCTGGAGCCTTACAAAACGTTGGCTAACTGCCTGACTTACTCGAGCGAGATTCTACTTTACCTTACAACGTTTTTTATATTTCCATCAACATAGCTCGATCTTATTCGCATTTGTAATTATCCATCATAAACATAATTCATTAGCACTCAGGCTAGTACCTTACAAGGTTTTATTATTTATTTAATGGTAATCGAGATTGTGAATGTAGGCAAACATAGATTAGGCACGCGAGAGCAAATATGTCTATTGGCGTGTTCGAATTGATAAACAACATGAAATCAAAGATAGTAGAACCCTTCTTAACCTGAACTGCGAGTTATATATTTTCGTAACACAATCCATAAGAAAACACAACAATAATCGTACATTTCTCTTGACAATGTTCCTTTGAATAAAGAGAGTTAAGGCGAACAGATACAATGTCGAAGATTTGTTTACTCAGCGCTAAGAGGCCAGCATTGCGTGATTACCTTTTCGATGCGACCGCTTGAAAAATAGACTTTCTTGCATAGAAATATAAGGAGAAATTCGCTATATTGCAAATGCGTCTCTCTATCTACTCGTAGGTGCAGATAGCGCTCGGCTCGCAGGCGCTCTCGCCGGGGTTAAATTAGTACGTACTCAAATGTCATCGCTCACTATGATATCGCAATCAAACTTGACGTGGGAAATATGCTCGTTTGTGACTGAAGGTACGCAGCTGATGTCTATAAATTTTACAATGAATTATAGAACCGCTCTACTAGTTGCAGACGTTGCATAATTCAATCATAATATTCTCAAAGCATGCTCTGCTGCCGTTACTGTGACTTTGAATACGAGCTTGTAGATCATGTAAATGATAAAGATTATTTCTTGACGTGAACAGTAATGCACCACTACAAAAAGTGGTATGTACATATTGTACATGTCATAATAACTGGAAAAGCTAAAGCAAACAAACAGGTAGCATAGTATGCAGTGTCCGGGAGCGCGCATACGGGATGTGAACGGTACGCCGAGCTCTACCTTCCTGTTTTAATACCCACTTTTTGTAAACAGCATGAGCTCGCATTCATTTGACTTAATACTTCACTAGAATAATTCATTTTCTTTTGATTTATATGTTCATACGTGTTTAGTTCTACAAGTCAGCCCTTGTTCAAGTTTATTAACCTGGTAATGGTAAACACCCACAGCAAAGAAATAACTTACTGTATTTTTTCCACCAGATCATTGTGCGGTACTATAAAATTATATATTCAATATACAAAATATTCTGTCATATGTGTAAGTTTACCTTTTATTGTGATGTAAGTATATTATTATTATACCTAACCGTCACCAAAGACATCACCGTCCTTGAAAGCAGAATAATATATGACAATAAAGTTTTCCAGTGCGTTTATTTTCTTTATAAAGAGTCTGCAGATACATTCCATGCAAAATTGACATCCAAATCAGATTAATCCAATCAATGGAAATTTATGACGCACTCGAGAGCGAGCGAGCCCCGACGAACCATTGAGAGATCTGCGCAGGGCTTTGCTAATCAGCTCCCGACCAACAAACCATAACCTACCTGCCTACTGCCGGGCTCTCTACCACATCTTTTTGTATTATAAGAAGAGTTCCCAGGAAACAAACAAATGAAAACAAAGCGGTTCGTTATCGATGTAAGGTTTTTATAATAATACGGTGACACGATTATTAGCATTCGATTTAAAAAGTTTAATGGCTATACACTATCCCAAAAGTTAACGTTGCAACTCTACTTTGAGTGAGGCTACTTTAAGATTATTCGAAAATTTGCCAACGTCTTCGAAAATCACACAATGCGTGTTTTTGCGGCAATTACAGAGACGTGCGGAGCGGTCGCCTTCTTTGCAAACATGTCTTTGATTTATATGTCTGCTTTCGGCACACGGATGAGAGTAAAATATGAGACGACCCATCAAATATTCGAACCTTTAAGGACTTAAAAGCAGCTTTTAATGCTCATTATAATAAAAATACGATAGTTCATACTAAAGTATATACGCATTTGTTACCTACGTCCCGTGTTGTACGTCAGGCCTTTTTGGGAGATGTCAAATCTTGTTCTCCGGTATAAACGTTTTGATACAAGTTATATCAATATGTTCATTGAGGTATTAATGTTCAGAAAATATTATTATATTAATGAACATGTAGGCCTAACATATACGACCGATTACAATCGTTTACAGATTTATGCCGACTATGCCTGTGAAATACTGGTTTCGATTATGAATCCGTTAATTTTAGGAACAATTTGCGTATTTATATAAATAAAAAATGTATTAAGTAGGTTCTCTTTTCAACGACTTTGTTGGGCTGCTTATAGTTGGTTGTCTATTATAGATCTTATACTTACTAATACTAACCGTCCCGAGAGAGTTTTCCTTTATTCAGCAACTTCACTACATTACAATCAAGCTATATATTTTATTTGATGGATTACGATAACTAATAAACCCAGTTTTTGAGAAAATACAGAAACATTACTTATTTTATCAATTTATTCAATCAAGTATCTAGATGTGTCCGTCTGATCGAAGTTCGTTGGTTATATTTCATCAAGACTTGTTGTCACATGATCCGCGGGGAGATTCATCTTTAATTGGGTGAACCAGGCCGAGCTGGCTCCTTTTGATTCTGAACCTTTATTAGAAGGCGACTTGGGACACAAATGTCATAACTACCTGCTTTATATTATACCCGCTTGAAACCAATCATTTACATAAAACCTACTATAACATTCAAAGCTATAACGCCGTATTTTTTATATTTTAGTAAAATGTTGTATATTGAAAATGACAATCAAAAAACCGGCCAAGTGGGAGCCGGACTCGTACACGAAGGGTTCACTAAAGCCGTCTCTTGTTTGGGGGCCTCTATGATTTTATTATTTGTTGTTATAACGGCACATTCAGTGAAAATTTCAACCTATTACAGTTCATGAGATACAGCCCACTGACAGACAGACGGATGGACGGACAGCGGAGGCTTAGTAATAGGTTCCTGTTGGCACCCTTTGGGTACGGAACCCTAAAAACAGTTATCTTGCTAAAAATATAATAATAACAAAAATAATCTTATACTTATATCAAAGCTTTTTAAGTGATATAAGTAAATGCAGAAGTTTTATATAACTGTAGGTTTTTGGTCGCCAGAGTTATATGAGGGAGGAGGCCTTGTTTTGCAGAGTGCGGGGTCCGGCAGCATAGTACCTACCAAATTTTGTGCATTCCGATGCCGGAACAGCGACTCCTCTCAACTCCTCTGCAACTCTCATTTTAAGAAAGGTGTGAAGAGATGGTCAGCAACGCGCAAGTTATACCTACCCTTAGAGTTACAAACGCCTAGTAACCGCTTACTATCAGGCAGGCCGTATGCTATTACCTTAGTTATAGGTGTAAAACATCATACTACTCACCTTATAGTAGTGAAATATCAAAAAGCCCGAGTCGGAAAATCTCGTGACCTGAATGCTTGCGTAAGTATACGTTGGTTGGTCATAGAATCAGCGTTGCCATCCAACGTGGCTACGGGGCATACCAGCTTTCAGAATATGTTACTTTCTTACAACAAGTTTTGATAAGACTATACGAAAAACGAGTAATTTGATTTCAGGATTGATGGTATTACAGTCATGCCGTGTGACATAGAGTACCTAAGAATTACTCAACGGAAAAGAGTACAAACATCGTGATAGAAGCATTTTATTTAATCTGGGGGCACGGAAGTGCCCCCCGCCAAGACAGCCAAGCGAAGCGAAAGGGCACTACCTACCTTTTCTCGAAGCGCTTCGTCGTTTTTTTGAATCCTCATAACTTGGGTTTGGATTATACCAGATAAACAAAATCCTCAGGACATGATTTTAATAGTAAACTTATTAAACATATTAAGTTTCAATAACATAGCTCTTATACTTTAGATTTTATTGATATTTAAAAACCCCGATTTCGTTACTGACTCACTGATGATCATCAAAACTCAGAGGGTACTTCCTCAAGTCCTAGAAAGCTGAAATTTGGTATGTAAGCTTGTATGAGTACACAAACAACAACAAAATTATAACACTTGGAAATTAAAAAAAAACATTAGCAACTTACAAAAAGAAGTGAAATCCCACCAAAAACATTTTTATGTAAAATGTTGCCGCCAAGACATTGGTATGGCTCGCACTGTCAAAAAGTTATCAGATCTCATGTAGAGCCAAGCTTATAACTCTACATGCACTTACTCTACAAGCCCTAACTTCACAAACTCTACACCTTAGTCAAAATATGTGGCTTGGCCGTTTCGCTACCGTCACATGGGAGTAAGGTGAAAAATGTATTCACTGTTCATTACTTTTTTGTCATTCAATAATTCTTGTAGTATTGAAACGGCCAGCCACATATTTTGACTACGGTGTGTAGAGTTTGTGAAGTTAGGGCTTGTAGAGTAAGTGCATGTAGAGTTATAAGCTTGGCTCTACATGAGATCTGATAACTTTTTGACAGTGCGAGCCATAGTTATGTCTTGGCGATTATTAGTTGCATATTATTTAAGTTAAATAAACAGGTTAATTTATGTACAAAAAATATCTTAAACGGAAATCGTCCATCAATATGAAGAATTTCTTTGAAAACTTAATTGATTTCGAAACGCGCAGAGGCTGTTAATCTGCCCGAGTGTGCATTTCTAAGGTCTACTTATGTAAGTTTTTATAAAACGATTACATATTATTAGAAAAATATGCGATTCAGTTCGTGGAAGGTAAGCAAAAGCTTTATAATGATGCCATAAATATTATATGTAAGACAGTATATGGGAACAGCAATGATTGATAACCGCAGTTGCTTAGTTTATTGACATTAAGTGAATTGTTATATTTTACGTAAGTTACTTAAAATCAACCGGTTATCATGGCTCGATGATTTAACAAGAATATGAAAGCCTTTATTTGACTTTATATATTTTTGTGAGCCCGCTCCATAGTCGTCAATCGTCTGCATCTCTGTATTTTTGTATAAACCTAAGGTTTGTTATTTATATATATTAGGCTGGGTGATTGACCGATATAAAAAATGGCATAAGAGATAATCCGGGTACATATGCAGGTAGCATACAAAACGTCTGATCCGTTAACATCCGCTTGCGACTAGAACAGTGTAACTTAATAAAATAAGAAGTATTCAAGACGGTAAATTTCCTTCATACGTGCAGAGTTGACACTTTGATATACAGGATGTAACGGAAACATTACAGTAATCCACTTTTTTGGTACAAGGCGCACAGATCGCGGAAGAGAAAATTTAATATTAGTATTAGAAAGGGACGCAAAATGATAATTACCCTCATTGACCGGTGACATGTTGCTTATGATTTTAATTCAATAAACTTGAATTAAAAAATTTGGTTTGAATTTTTGAGTAATTTATTTTGAGCTGAAACTTTTTATAGAGAGTCTGTACCTGATGTAATCTTCACCCCCTTGGCATGTATATACCCATTCCATTACACCCTATATACTTAATTTACCCTTATATAGTAGATTAGTTGTTTTAATTCCAGAAATTGCGAGCACGTACATTTTTCGCAATCCAATCGTCAATTTCGAAGACTGCGCATATCTCACAAGACAAAAGCTACTATAAATATTTAAGTGTGAATTAACTTTTCCATTAATGAACAACAATAACATTATAATTAGACATACAAACAAGTATCAAAGATGCTTAACTAGGATGACTTAAATGTATGACGGTTGTAAATTTCATGTCGCTTATTCAATTAAGAGTCGCGGATTGAATGACATAAAACATCTGAGATAGTGCAATAAAATACTTGGCAATTACGGGTCAAGAAGGCCTGCGCCTGGGCTCTGGGCCTGCCGTCAGAGGCTGTGCTAAACTATATGAAAGCCTTTGTTCTAAAAATACCTACAAGTGTCACCAGGACCCATATAATATCAAAAATAAAAACATGTTTTATAAAGATTTTAAAGTGAACCTTATGTTACCTTTACAGTTATTTTTTACCTCATTCAGTCAGTCGTGGTAGGGATGCAAATAAAGAAATAACAAATATCATTGGTTTCAAATGCAGTCCCGAGAAGGACTAGCAAGAGTATTTTTCTCAATTTTCCAGTTAGCAACTTCATGTTAACGACACGAGAGGTTTTTGTAGAGCTGCAACTTTGTTTCAAATTGTATTTCCAAATCAGTCATTCAACATTCGCTCGATTGTGGCTTGAGGCTTAATCTTCGAAATATTATTTTAATGACAATGTTGTCATGTCCTTAAATATCAACGCTAAAGCTCTTCGTCAATTTGACATTAAGTTATGACGATTCTTAGTATCTGCAAAAAAATATCGAAGGAGCCTCATTATTATCTTTAATTATGACAGTTTGCCTTATAAGAATGGTTTACTTGATCGTGTCTCCGGTCACTGGTCTTAAAAAACAGGCATTCGTACCCATAAGAGCTATCCTATATAGAGCAACTTGCCGTCTGATTAAAACGCTTTATGGTAAGTTCATTATCTTAGACAAGGTGATATTAACGGCTTTGATAACTATGTGAGTTAAGGCATTTTTTGTTAAACTGGATGTTAATTTAATTACTTATAAAATTACTTTTCTGGAGGAATAAGTCTGAATAGTCATTAGTGTAACTGGTCTATAGCTGTTTAGTTGGATGGATCAATGATGTAAAAAACTATTACATTTGCGACACTAATTTTATAATGAGACCGTGTAACGTTTATCAACATCAAGTACAATTTAAGAAATGGGATCGAGCAAGATTTCTTAAAAATATCAATACATACAACTGCAGCTTTTATAAAATACTGTGAGTAGTTTAAGTAGAATCTTTGTTACAACAATGAGTGAGTATAGTATGAGATTTCATTATCGTTTAAGATTTAAAATATTGATATTATTGATAATCAAAGCCAAGAGTTGATCAAGTGCTTGTACCAATAGTCGGACGACCATGTTTAATTGTAGCTATTAGAACAGATGGCTTATTCATTTGTAGAGCAGTCGGTCGTTGTGCTCATGTCGTAAACTGGCGATTCGTTCCCGTTCTGATGTTATTGTAGCATTTTGTCTATGCTCCGCCATTTTATTGGGCCATTTTGTTGTCCCTGTGACGGCGTTCCCGCTCACAGATACATCTCTGTTTATATCTTTGTCAAATGTCCAAATAGCCGTTCACAAATTAGCGAAACATCATCTTAGCGATTGTTAAATAAATACTTTGATTCGATCATAACTTTTTCAAATTATTAAAATTACTTTTTGTTATGTAATGGTGCGTCCATGCTGCACGAAGCGAGCACGAGCCAAGCCACGAACGAAGTCCGTCCACGCTATGCGAACAACGAACGAATCTTGTTCGTTCGTGGCTCGGCTCGTGCTCGCTTCGCGTAGCATGGACGCATAATATTATTTCCTTCAACTAGGTACTGATATATAGTGTATTTCTATACTTCTATAGACATTATATTTCTATAGAAACACTATATACCTGTATTAAAATATTAGCACAAGCGAATTCAATCCCTGGACACGTCATCGCCCATCCCGGTTGGATGTGTGACCAAACGCAAGCCCATTTAAAAATATATATCCTATTATGAAATCTCTCGACTCCATGGAACAATAACTACATAGTTAAAATACAAAGTAAAGATTATACAACAAATTTCAATGCTCAAACAACTCAATTAACATTTTCATCGTAGTTGATTGTGGTGATAACAACATGTTTACATTGTCACGCCTTGTCAACGGTATGCTGTCAGTCAGTACTCAGTAGACCCAACGTGGATGAACAGGACGGTTTGCTGCAATACTGTTTCAAGTAAAAATCTAATTAAATATATATAGTATATGTCAAATTACGCGCTGATGATGCTTACATAACTGGAGTTTGGGCTTGCTTCGGATCTGTTTTTCTTTTGAAATTGCAAATCCTTGAACTACCTGTGCCTGCGGTTCCAAATGGCACCAGACTTAGGTGTATGTCTGTGAAGCTGTCACAGTTTGCATAAACATATCCCCAGACCTATTCGAATTCAATTTTGCTTACGTGAGTGGTAAAAATAAATAAAAGCGAACGAAGCTATGATACGAGGCGGGTTGCGAGTTATTGGTCCCCGTGCGCCGCCCGCGCTCGTTCAATTTCTCTAATTAATTAACGATCCCTTAGATAACACACGCTGACAACCTTATTTGTGGCGAACAAATCTTTCAAACATAAATTTTAGTATACACGCTCTAAACTTGTAAACTCTATGCACGTCTACATGTACGCGGCCCGTAAAAGATAAATTTATAATCCCCACGGATAACTAGCCAGTGCTCAACTATCACAGATATTTGCACAAATTAATATCAAACAGTCACGGAACTATTTATGTCACACAGATTTTACATCTAGATATGTCCAAATTTGTATGTAGGAACGGCCTCGTTCTATCACGTTTTAATTCACATAACGACCAAAAGACGACAAATAAATATTTGCCGATAAAAACGTAACATTAATTGAAAATTTTAATGGCGTATACTAGGTAGGTACGTAAGTGTTTTTACACTAAGTATTCGTGAAAGATTCACCAACTATTTACATTTTGTCACATAAATAAAAGAAGCAAGCGGCCTCATTAGGCGACACCGAGCGGACAGCAGGCCGCGGCTGCTGCCGACCGCCCGCGCCAACCAAGCCACGCCGCGCCGCATCGCTAGTGTAACTCACTACTGTGTCGCACACTTCACCAATAACGTGTATTTGTCAGGAAATTTCCACATAATTGCTCAGAGCTCCTGCGACTGATTATTTTATACATTCTTTTCTCAGGGGGTTAGACGGGTTAGCACGACTTCGTAAGATGAAAGAAAGGAACGAACCACCGAACCATTAAAATATTTTTCCGCAGTCTGTTTTATCTGTATACTCCAACTCGAGTTAAGCACTCAACGAAGGATGAACCTTAAAAATCTATTAAAGTGTATAATTTATTAAAGTTAACATTATCAATATGAATGTGAGTCGGCCAGAGTCTGTACAATCGGCCGCTATCAGGCCGTGCTATAAGCATTGGTCAATTTGTCGACCGCTGTCTCCTCTAATATCCTCTATGTAGACTTTTTGTCCTCCCATTTTTCACTAAAGAAAAAGTTATGAGGTTTTTAGAGGAGTATACTTTTATTGCAGTAATTAAGATATGAAGTTATATTAAAGCTTTTAACGCAAGGGATTTTATCCGAGTGGTGGTATTTTTTATAAGAAACAATGTTCATAATTTCTGGGTAGAAAAGTAGTTTTAGTAATAACAAATTAGTTTTATTTCTCATATCAAACACATGAAACATTTAGTTCGGGTGTCTTGTAACCTAATTGTTCAGTAAAATGCTTTGTATTGATATTAGCAAATGATAATACCAAAAAAAGGAGGTGAGTGACGGTCAGTGGGTCCATTCTCACTGTCACAAACATGTCAGTGCCGAATTCAATACTAAACAACGGCGATCCATCGAATCAGAATGCAAAGGATGAAATTATCGGCAGTGGACTGCTTATAAATCTGGCACATACTTACCATATTATCACGATTTATTTTACGACCCTGGGAACGACTGATTGCGGACATGCCTATACCAAGGGAGTTACATTGTCGACCTAAGTCCAAACGGTCCAATGATTTCTGAATAGAAATGAGCTAGTAAACCGCCTACATCTGTTTCACGTACGTAACGGTAGCCGCTCGAATGACTTAAGATTGTCTGCGCGAAGACTATCAAGCAGCTAATATTATCTTTACGTGTTTGTGGTTGACCTGTCCGACCATACAGTAGCTACGCGGAACAAACTTTTTGTCCGCAAATAGCATTGAGTTAACAAACATTATACAATTATTATATTATAATTACTGTAAGTGATATTTCTGATGCGATTTTTGCACTGTTTCCAATCCACTTACAACAACAACAACTGGAACAATGATAAGCTCACGGCATAAGGCACCTATGTTTAGACATTTTTTTTTGTACCACTAAGGTGGCAAAAAAGCATACGGCCCGCTTGATGGTAAGTGGTTACCGTAGCCTATGGACACTTGCAACATCAGGGGTATCACTCGCGCGTTACCTACCCTGCAGAAATCTCTTCACACCTTTTTGAAGAACTGTACATGTGAAGAACATACTGTACTCCATTGGGAAAACCACAGCAGGGAGCTCATTCCACAGTCTGAGCGTCCGCGGAAGGAAGGTCCGTTGAGCCCGCACAGTTCGAAACAATTCTGGTTTCAAAGTGTGAGGATGGACTCCCTGTCGATGGCGAGAGTTGGGATGGGGAAATGTCTGAAAAATATTAGTTTCGGAATATATTATTATATGCATATCATCGCTACGAAGCTTACTTAGTAGTAGTGACGTCAGCAGACACCTTGAAAAAGGTGCGTTCAGTGGAGGAAAACGTGTCAAGAATCCAGAACTCAATATTAGGGTAGGCACCTATTCTGCAACTTTGCACTAAAGACATACTATTGTTTTCCAGCACCTGCACTTAAAGAGCTAGTGCCATTTTAGGTTTTGCGTGCGTACCTATCTCGGCAACATCATCACTTACCATGGTAAGGTTATAGCTTAAGATTAAAAGAGGTACTAAAGTTATCGGCTAAGTCCGAGTAGAATTCGCGCACGGTGGGTTCCGTACATTAATAATAAAATGTACTAAGAGTACAATAGGTACCGAGGTAAGGAACCCTAAAAAAGGAATGTACTTTTGTTGAAGACTGCACATTAAAAGCGTGGGAAATTACGTAGGTTAGGTATGTTTTACATAAGTTTGATCTGATAAATCCCTATTCTTAGCACTAACTGTGCCTCCGATGTTTGTAGGTACCTATTGGCCCGTCCCGTATGCACCGGGGAAAGTAAACAGAATTGAAGGGCATAGCCATAACATGTGATGATTCCCTTCATATAATCTTTGAATAGGGATGTTGCCTAGATAAAAATATAATAATTCTAATTAGTCCGTCAGTTAGATTATCAAAAAATAATTGGACACGTATTTGCTTTACCAAATCATTAACGATTGACGAAGATAAAGCGCGACTAAGTTCGGGAGTGGGAGCTCGTGACGTCACTTGTTACTAAAAATGTACCACACCGTGACGTCACGCGGAACGATATCTTCGTATTTTTTTGTTTAATTGACAAAAGAAAAAATACGTGTCTAATATTTTTTGGTAATGTAAATGACGGACTAATTAGTTTTTTTCAAGAAAGTAGCCTATTGTATGGCTCTATCCTACAGGAATTGTATTGGATGAATGTTATGAACTCGTTACCACAGGGTTCCATATATTCCCTGAGCTGTCCGCTTTGCCTGGGTTACCCCTATATTCAACTATAAAAATAATATAATAGACAATACCGTTCCTACGTTTCAGGAATAAAATAAGCCATTAATAATTCTCAGAGTGGTTGAGAGGTCATTGCTTAAATATCTGTCCATGTAAGTACCCAGCGAACTAATAACATATTCTATAAACATGATGATTGTCGCGCAATACAGACGCCGGTTGACGATTCTGTGAAGTCGTTTGGAAAGCAGGCTGTGATTTGCAAGGTCACGCGTATAACACGGATGTTCCCGATATTGAAATGTACAGACGTGCTTTATTCACCTACATATCAACACATGCAATTTGAAAAGATACAAGCCAAGAAACTATCACAATATTAATATAAACCTTAGAAGTGCGACGGAAGCTATCGTTTCCATTGAAGACGACTCTGTATTCGAATGTTGCCCAATGCGACAGTAGTATGAGAATCAAATACTCATATTGAATACGAAGCAGACGAACGGTACGACACTTCGTATGGTAAATTCCGTATTGCGAATTATTAAATTATTTATGCCGCATATCGCGGTGCGCCGACTACCGATCGCTGAACCACAATATCGGGAATCCCTGTTCGCTACTAATGCAATAATTTGGCGTATTTTGCAATCGCGTATTGAATATTGAATAGTGGGTAAATAGTTTATGTTCTGAACGTGGATTTCAGAGTACGTGATTCGGCGCGGCGCGGCGACTAGTTGTGAAATTGCACGACACACGGATACGTTAACAAGTGGTCGTCTCGAATAAAATGTTATGTTCTCGTTGTGTTTAGATTTATAACCGATATGCGATGGATCACTTGATCTATTTCACTGTCTCTTGCAGCAGTGCGGTATCGGCTGGCCCGATCCGACTGCCACACTCTCAGATGTAGGGAAAGGGCACGCCATTCTGTTGTGTGTACCTTACCTAACTATATCTACATCATGTAATCACATAACTATTTTCAATGTTATTATTCATGCCAATAGCAATTTATAAACTTTATTGCGAACGATCACGACAACACGATGAGTTTCACGAATCACTGTGTATTCTGTATTGATATCAAATATTGACATGTCAGTAGAGATAGTTGTGGATATGACAAGAAAATTAAGTTTCTAAAACATTCCATCAGGAATGCAGCTAGAAACAATTGCAAATGCATTGTACTTGTATACATCCAATTAATAGTCTACATACGTTGATTGAATTGTCATAAGCACCTACATATTTGAAAGTCAATACCTTGGCAATGTGCTACTAATCTGAGAATCTGATTAATAATTAAGTAACGAAGAAATAAGAAAGTAAGTAGGTAAAATGCGCAATAGAGTATTAGAGTTTGACTATTCATAAGTGCCTGTTAAGGCCTATTTGAACGAATAAATTATTTCATTTAATAAGAATCCTGTATCCCTATTATGACAATATGGTATCGCGTTCGCGTGTGTACAGTCGCAAGCGAAATAGAAATGATTTAATTTTGAAGCGAGTGGTTCCAAGGGAGGTAGTTGAGTAGGTAGGTAGTGCAGTGCGGTTGTAGAGCGGTGTGACGGCCACGGCCGTTTGTCATCGCCCGCCGCGCCGCGCCGCCACCGCATCGCGTGACCCACCTCCCTAGTGTTGACTTAATGGAGTGCTCGTGAACAAATTTAAAACACAGCTTGTTATAAGTTACATGATTTACGACTACTGTTTTCCTTGTGTGATTTCAGTACACTACAAATTGTGGGGGCCATATAGGCAACGAGAATGTAAGCGAGAAAGTAAGTAATGAGGTGCGGCACGGAATTGAGACAACAAAATGGATCAGT
The DNA here is from genome assembly GCA_951394255.1 of Polyploca ridens. Classification (NCBI taxonomy): domain Eukaryota; kingdom Metazoa; phylum Arthropoda; class Insecta; order Lepidoptera; family Drepanidae; genus Polyploca; species Polyploca ridens. The sequence continues at coordinate 10,977,105 of OX596246.1, read as the reverse complement.
AATTGAACGATATGATATAACTGATTATTTTTTGGTGCTTTAATAATTTATCATCAATTTTAAGAGTCCGGAAATTTCCAGTATTGATAGTTTCTCTTACCCTTTGATGCATTTACATAAACGATAATTATTTCAATAAAAAAGAAAACATCAAGGAATAAAATAAAATGTCTGCTTCTCGTGAACTTAACCCCGAGGCGCCACCGAGGCCGGGGGCTCGTAATTGAAAAATAAAAGGCCGTAATAATAGAATTTGCATTACGTGCTTTCCAATGACAAATTTTGCCGTCTGTCTGTTTTTGTCAGGAGAGCGACATTGACTTAACATGTACAATTTTGTACTCGCACCCTCTTTTCTCATTTTCTCGTAGGTCTTCATTATTACATCAAATAATTCCTATTATTATACCTACTTAAACTCCGACCGATTCAATCATATTCATAAGACAGATATAAATTGTATTAATAAAAATAAATTTATTAATTAATGCTTATTTACACTAGCCCCTATCTAAATAAACCCGACCAATTGCGAGTTTGAGTCTTACTTACCCAATAAACAAAAGAAATTAAAGAAAATGCTGAAGACGAAAAACACTCTAGTGCTTCAGATATGCGTGTGGATAAGTATATCGTAAAACCACAGATTATCTGCACACGCAACGAAATAACAATAATAATGCATCTGCATTAACATAAAACAATATTGAAATAAAATAGAATATTGGCAATATAACATAATATTTTATAGCACCGCGTGGAAAAATCCCGCACTTATAAAATGTTATACGATAGTCGTGACTTAAGTCATTTTTGTACGGCGTGCAAGAAAGTCTACTTAAGTTACACGTATCGTAATACACTATTAATGAGTTCAGTAGGTCAAAGATTGTTTTAAAAGCCAGCTGTAGCAATAGACGCGGAAGCTTTCAAGATGGATGGAATCATGTAAACCATACATACATAGGAATATAGAGTAGAGCAATAAAAGTACGATAGCTAGAATGTAGGAATAAAAGGAAAACTTGACTTAATGCTATGCTATTTATATATTTACGGTCACATACCGAATCGTTGTTCCCAAACATTTATATGTAGATATTACGGTACACTAGGATTGTTTCGTGCACTCGGCCGACATTTCCGTACAATAGATTGGTCGAAACGTGGCGAGGCTAGTTAGCCGTAAAGTGAGATGTAAATATGCGGAGGCGCAGGGGTCGCGCTTGACTCTGCCGCATTGCGCTTGCGCCGGGAAACGTACGCGATCGCATTCTACGAAAAATATCTCCATTTTAAAATCTAATTGTTTACTGTTATTTTACGATTGAAAACAAAGCTATCTCAGCATAGCAACAATCTCAGATTTGATTGCAGTCATAAGTACCTACTAAGGATTTCATTTATAACATTAGATACGTAAGACATGATTATACTTACACCTGCTGAAATATTATTCAACAGCACTAACAATTTCTCCAAAACCATACAGCCAGCACTAACAGCCATTGCCTACCCACATTCAATGCTCGTTATCATCTGTGAATCAATCAAGTCTGATCCACAGTGTCTTTCCAAGAGAATTTATTGCGTCTTTTCCTTTAGATATTTGCATATTATCTTAATGATGAAGAACCACCTCTTCGCCACTTATCGCCATATTCCAATTAATGTTGGAAATATGCGCCGGCTCCTCGCAACGCCGTGTTTTATTAACCTTTCATAATGTACGCCCTTTATCGCTTGTATTAAATCAGCTTTAATGTGTAACAGTTTTGAGGTAGACTGTTCCTACGTTATAAGTTTCCAGTAATCGCTGAAATATATTAGCGGGAGATAGGTTGTATATGCTTTTAAATATTTTATTAAGATATAGTAAATTATGAGAATGGTTTTTAGACATTACCTTAATACGTTATGAATGATTACAGGAATATGGATATGGCATTACAAAATGCTCTTGTATAATTCTTCGAGTTCTTATAGGTGCTTTATTAGAAACATGTGAACTATGTGGCTTGTTTTTTTTTATGTTAAATGGGCTTGCGTTTGACCTTCGACTGACCCCATGAGCAGTTATGACGAGGCCGAGGATGTAGCACGCTTGCCCAGAAAAAGCCTATTCACTCTGGCCTTGAATAAATCTAGGTTATAGGTGTCGGGAAACACAGACCCCGGAAGAGAGTTCCACGCCTTTGCTGTTCGTATAAGAAATGATGAAGCGAAACGTTGTGTCCGGGTACGCGAGATGTCGATAACGTATGGGTGGAAATTCTCCCGGCGTCTTTCTTGATAGATATTTTGTTGTGAAATGAAGCTCCTATGACCTTTTTTCGGCTCCATCATTAGACTCCATTGTACCATATTATTGCGTTGTCCCCGAGCAACATAGGTGTGCCAAATTTCAGCTCATTCGGATGTCAGCAAGTGCTTGATAAATCCATTACAAATTATGAACAGAAATGATGGACATATACAAGCAAGTTAAATTAAAGCTTGTAACAAACCTGCAGTACCTATTAGGTAGATGTAAATTAACTAACTGAAACTTGAAATAAATAACGGTATAAGAAATTATTTTAAATATGCATTATTAATTATAATTATAGTATTTAGAAGTGATGGAAGAAAAAATGTAACCAAACTCGAAACAAAATTCCCAACAACAATAAAGAAGTCTTGCTAACAAAAAGGTGAACGCAATACCATAAGTAGCCTTTCATTAGGTGGGTATATTCAGAGCATTACAAACATTTCAATAAAATATACTTTTATCTGAACTGTGAGTATGCAAAATGTCGGTAAAGGCGGCGAAGAGGTCCATAATTATTCTGAGCGGCATACGTGTATGCAATGGTGAAAATAATAGGAGGCGCGGGCGCATGCCTCCGCACTGCTTGCTACCGCGCCGCGCCACACCTAATTAACCTGAGACGTGACATAGCCGCGATATAAATTTAAAATCTTTAACCGCGGCCTTTGCGAAAAATAAACTCAATAAACTTAGAGAGAGACAAAACAAATAAATAATTCGCGTTAAGTTGCATCCCTCTACTTTGCCCTTAACATTCTTATTATTTGTTTGTAGTCAATTATTACTTTTTGTTCGTAGGTATTTAAGTATTGTCAGTCACGGTAAAACTGTAATAACTGAAATAGTCGTATGTAAATAGCTATAGGGTACCTACAAACGGCTTTGACTTATTTCTTTATAAAAGGAATAGCACAATTTATTGCTACGAAAGAGCTTCAAAAGGAGCTCTTTTATTTCTTATGTGATGTCAATTAATCTTGACATCAATAATATTTAAATAGACAGGTATTCAATCATTCAATCCTTATGAAGTATGATAAAGAATTAATGTTACCAATCTTTCCATAAATGAGTCACCTACCGTATATGCACGGAGTAAGTACTTAAAGCAATATCTATGAATATATTTACTACAGGATATATTACATATTAATTATCTTTAGAAAGCAGTTTGTTTGAAATGCAGTCGACCATTCAAACTTGATTGCGCATTAAAGTAACTTTAATTGTATATAACTTTATTATTAGATAACAAATTGCAATTTCAAATAGCACTTACCAATGATAATTTTCATATAAACAAGTTGATCAGTGTAAGGTGTGGTGTAGATACAGTAGCCACTACATCAATATCATGTAGGTAGGAATAATATTCGTGACGCACCTAACTTTCTGTATAAGTTAGCACGGTCGCCTCTGGCAGTTGTATGGCGAGCGTAGCGACTACCGATCATCGAGTGAAATATATAAATCGAAGCGTTATCATCTTCGGTGATCACCGCAGACGGCTGCTGCGGCGGGCGGCCGAGACGTGAAATAAATATCCATTTCCATACTCAAATGCGAGCAGGAGTGGAGTACAAAGAGGAGCGGGCGTAGGGGTGCGCGTCAACCTACCGCGTCAGCTTCGATCGCCGCTGGCAGCCCGACGCGGCTGACAGCCTCACGCCGCTGATCTATAACTCCTTATTATTATTTGAATGAGATCTATTGATCCGCGAGGTGTGGAACTCGCGATCCGATCCGGCGAAGATCATTTTGTTGGACTGGAGCGACCGCTTTTGAACTAACTTGACGTTACAATAGCGGCCGGTGACGGCAATGATTTAAAATCTGTTAACAGGACGGTTCTCTTTTTAACGATTGGTATACAATTTCCATAAATGGTTTTTCAGATTATCTCTATTCAGAATACGTTTCACATAATAAGGTATAACGCGTCACAAGATCGAAACAACCGGTAGCGCACAATATGTATACACATAGGCACCAGTCAGCTCTAGTCCTATCTAATACTGGCTGGCCGCGAACAATAAAGGGATATAAGTGAGATTGAAATCCCCGCCATAATGAGTTCTGATCGCACCCCGTATCTTTATCTCGTGTAATTATCTTCAAGACTCGTACGGCAACTGCTATGGAGGTTCTAATATATTTTTTTATCTAATAATGCAATTTTTATTGGAAGCCTTTATTTATGTTGCGGTGAAGAGTCAGTGACATCGTATTGTGTTATGATAATTATGATGATCGTACCCGGTTCAGGAAAGAATAATATTTTATTCTTCCTTCCATGAAAAGTATAGCGTGTATATTCGAAGGCAATACGCCAAGAAACATAAGGCGGCTCATAAATAATTGGCAACGATTGACCTTCACTCGCCTATGCAGGTTCATCGATTGCCAGTGCGAGCATAAGTGAGTGCAGCACTCGAGCCGAGTGTCGGACCCGTGCCAATCATCAGTGATAAGTTGATAACATAATGGGTCCAGTGCAGGAAGCGCACCTACTGGCAGCGTCCGCGCCGCCCGCGCAACCCGCCCGCTGCCGCCCGCCGCCCGCGCATGGGGGCTTTTAATCAACACTTTATTGTTTAATGACCCCTCGTCCAAGTCTAAATTAAAAGGGTGACGGTTCAAACCCTATTGACGAATGCGTAATATGTGAGCGGATTTAGACTGAATATTTGATGATAGATAATAGCGAGCGACTCGGCAAAATACGAACTCATTAGCAACGTAACTATTTAGTAATCTGTGCCTACGCTGTGTAGTGTAGATAATATTTGCACGAAAATATGATGTTTCACCATAATGCCATGTTACTATATGTATCGAGTTCCATTGCCAAATTTGTGGGAGTCAGTCAGCTTCACGTGTTTTGCAATTTCAGTGAGAGAATAATAATTAACCTACCTATAATATTTTTAGCTGCAATTAGCTAATTAATATCGTTTAAAGTGTAATGTGTATATTTATGTATATGTTACCTGTGTAACAAAACAAGTGTAATTAGTAAATATGAGTGGAGATTAGAGTAAGCCTTAGGTAAGTAATGCCAGGTAAGCTGGGGCGGGCGGCGCAGAGTCGCGGGCGCCCCCGTGCTTGTGCTACGGCATTTAACCGTCAACCTTAACAATTCCATGTGAAAATCAATGGAGCTATAATATTAAAGTTAATCTTAAATACAGAAACTCAAAAAAAAATACATCGATAAAAATAAAAAGGTAGAATTTAAAAAATGTGTCGCGTCTCATAATGCCTAACAGAACAATAAATTCAGAATTACTTACCAACTAGCTACTTATGATCATGATTATTACCAGGATACCTAATATGTATTTCAATTGCTATAGAATTGTCATTCTGTTTGTTATTGTCATTCTGTTTGTTGTCCTGAATAAAATAAAATAAAATAAAATAAGCTATACATTTACCGCAGACTGCGCTACATGCCATAGACAAAAACCCATTATATTTAGCGAAACTTGGCCAATCTCTTAGGGTTGTAAATCCAAAGCGCATCTGCATTAATTAAGGAATGATTAACCACTTGAATACAAAAAAATACTTATATCAATAAAACATACCTAATTAAAAAGAAAACATAGCTAAGCAACTCAACGGTTTCTCTCTCAACGCTAAAGTATTAGAGGCATTTGATCCCTGACTTTTAATGCTTCACCCCCGGTATTAAAATTATGTGTATATTTGTATCACGCTCGCTATTGTAGGGCCTCGGGCGGCTACTCGCGCACTGGCTGGTAGCGAAACGTACACCACTTGCCAAGGTCTTCTCTACTACTACATACTAATTAGTATTATAAATATACACAGTATTATAATATCATGTTCACTAAAACTACACACTATACGTCTTTGTATTCGTTCCCCCTTATTCATAATAAAGTTATCAAACATTGATTAGCTAAAATTCCGAAGTCTTTATCTGACACTTGACATTTGGTGATCGAAAGAGTGAGACGGGGCACACTATTACACTGATTTAGTTAAAAAGCGATTATGAATAAGGGAGCTAATCTTCAGAACTATCTATTATTACTAATCATATTACAGTAGGTGCTACTACATACTCATTTTTATTTCAAATACATATATTTATGAAGATGATTTAAATTTTTGTTAAAAGTTAAATTTCTCTACTGTAAATTAACCTGTCTACCGTAACCTATAGCCTAAAATGTTGCAAAATTAACGTAAATATAAACATTTATATTTGATAACAAAAATAACAATCAGCCCCTGGCATTAATTACTTGGAACCTGATATCATTCATTAGGAGAGCCCTAAATTATTGCGCTCTGCAAAATTCTTAATTATATCTCTTAAATTTCTAAGTAAAATTTAGCCTTAAGCGCTGCCAGGGCAGCTAAATGATATGTTTGTAAACAACAATACCGTTATGCGTTAATTATACTTTTTGATAACAATCTCCCCAAGTTGATAGTGACAAAGGCCAGATTGGTTGATTAGCATCAAATTACCGTGAACCAACATAATGTGTCGACAATAACTAGGTCCATAATACCCGCTTGTAAAAATGTATGCTATGAACTACAAGCGTAGGTATTTAATTTCTTGCTAAGCGTCACACGAGCGTAGGAAATATTAATTACACAGTTCATAAAACACACGTTAAACGCTTAGGTAATGTGTTAAAAGAGCTCATCACCCCTCCAATTAGACGGATAATGACGGTGTTCAAAGTTATTAATTTAATAAGTAGGGGAGGTCGGGTGGCCCGGTGTCAGGTGGCTTCACTTGCTGTGACTTTGTTGGCGCGTGTCTTCATCACATCAGGCCAAACACATGTTATGATTTTATTTTATCATTATATTTTATACTCTTACCCCCTTATTCATAATAAAGTCCTTCATAAAGTTATCAAACGTTGATTAGCTAAAATTCCGAAGTCTTTATCTGACAGGTGACATTTTGTGATCGAAATTGTGAGACGGGGCACACTATTACACTGATTTAGTTAACGAGCGATTATGAATAAGGGGGTTATACTATGACTAAAGGTGATAAAAAAGGTCAATCATCTCAATATAATATGATTTTGACTAACCTCGACGTTTCGACCAAGTTGCATTGATCGTGGTCACGAGTATGTCAATGAATTTAGTTCGCGAAAGCTTACAAATTTTAATAACTACATGATACATGTTGTACATTTTAAATTCACGTAATTTATTTACGATGGTCAAAAAATCGCGAAAAAGTAAAAGTACCTAAATACACAGGAGGCTTCAGCAGCCAGCATTCAAAAGCGTGACCTCAATGTAAGCCTACCTAAATCATTCAAATGTAAGAAATAAGCAAGACTTCTTTCATAAAATTTTAATTCTCTAATTCACCCCACTGCAAACGCTCATTGAACGAGTAATTACACTAAAAGGTCTTAAGCATGAATGTTATGATGGTGTTTATGAAAAGTATTTCGAATGCTTGAATTTTCTTTTTCCGCATCTGTATGTCTTATATTAGACTCTTATTCCACGACATAACATAGGTACTTACCTACTTCGGATGTGTATACACAATGAGAACTTCCTTGACATGGTAATAATTCGAAGGGAAGAAGTCGAATTTAATAGCGAGTTAAATGATACGTGCCCTGATTGGAAAATATATGCTTATTCAGGTCGAGCGAAGCCGGCCGCGGCGCGGGCGGCGCGGGCGGCGCGGGCGCCCTCCCCGGTACGGCTGATTTGAAATGAATGGTAATAATGGGCGAGCATACCGCTCGCATCGTTTTGTATGATTATTCCAGATTAATTATTTGTTGGAATTTTGTTGGCTAATTTTTCGGAACGGGATTTTTCCGCTTTGAGTGACGTTTTAATTCTAACTCGCAGTCGTTGGGGTGAAGATTTTAAATGAGATAGGTAGATGGATAAAATTATGCATTTATAGGTATACCATACGTACTTTATTAATGTATATTTTTGGTATTGTCTGTTGGTAGGTAAACATTGTAGATTTTATAGTAGATATAAAATTGAGACATTCCCTGAAATTTATTCGAGATATGACAGGACTACATTATAGTCGATTTATCAGAAGGCATATCCCAAATCTGTTTATACCGTCGCGTCGATCGTAGGGCAGTGCTATTGAAACGCGTCACAGCGGTCCCGAGGGCCAGCGACTGATGCGAATATCAAATCGCTGCCACCCCTTGACTCCATAATTCTCATCCATTAGACGACAAGGGAAAGCGACACCTATGTCTATCATGTGTCACTTACCCGAACTGTCAAAACTCATGTGAAAACATGATGAGCTCTTATAAACTGATCCATCAATAATTATTGCAGAGTACCGAAAAGTAAAAATACCTCATTAACCGTGTTATTTTCTTCATTTGCCGTCACTTTTGCTTTGTTTTGTATTTGACAAAAGAAATTCTATTCTATCAAAACAGGTAAGATGCGATTTTTGTTTGGCATGTAGGAGGTGTTTGTACTCCCGACTGGACTCTCCCAAGGGACCTGAGCTGGCACATTCTGACGACTGAACTAAGTAGAAAGATAGAACAGAATTAAGCCGGCCAATTATCCCGTATTGGATTTATTGGTAATCTCTGCACGAATGGGCGCGAGGGTGCGAAGCGAACCAACTTTTGATGATGCCTCCATCGGCATTATGAACAAAGTTGTTGCAATTTTTATGTAGGAGGATTTATTGCCCGCCTTCCTTTCTTGTTTCGCCCTCGATTGTGAGCAGACAGATAAAAGAGAGTCCAGAAGCGTTTTATTACAAATAAATCAATCTTTAATCAAAGTATGCTTTTCGGATTAGCCCATTATCCCTAAAAGAATATCTTTTATTTCGTTACCCGAAATGGATTCTTTTGTCCTATAGGTAGGCTATGTCTACTTTGTTGAATCAACATTATTCAGCGACTTATTGTGACTTTATTACCTTTAATACCTTAGTAGCTGTATTAGTTTGAATTTACATAGGTACTACAATATTCTCGCTATAATATTAACTCTTATTACTCGTAACATAGTCACTTGTCTACATATGATAAATTGAAATTTTTTAGAGAAGTTATAGTAGTACGACAAAAAGTAACAAATGCAATCAACGACTAGGTACCTAAATTTTTAGAAAACAACACTTCAATTGTTATTTCCCCTTATAATATATTTATTAGTTGGAGGGTCAATCTTTAATAAATATTGTCAATTTAAGTTTTATTGTGTCCATCCCCAGCTGACCCACTATCGCGTTTATATCGATGCTCGCCATAAGGGAGGGTCATCGCGAGATTTATAACTTCAATCCTTAGTGACAAACCGGCTGAATTATGAAAAGCGACATTTTGCTCAATCCCAGATATTGTTGCCCAATAACATCTACTTTCAATATTTATTGCAAATATATTTGAAGAATAACAATGATATTTTTGTGGAAGTCTCTTATTGACACAAGGTTATTAGGTTATATTATTATAGGTGATGATACACTCTTAAATAACAGTTAATCACTTCCTAAGCAAACACCCTTAATCGCATTTTTTTTTGTATTTTATGGAGATTAGAATTTTTTACATTTTAACGACATGTCCGTTTAATTTACATAATAATGGGCATTTTTAATAAATTATGGGGGTTCATTTGTAGTACATAATTATAGGAAGCAAATTATGAGCATATAAGGTAAATAATATTATGGAACGCAAAATAATGCAAATAGGTAATTCCATTCCACTATTTGATGCTGATCTACCCATATCATAAGGTGTTTATAATAAAATAGTATTTTCCTGAATATGTCAAACATGATAAAGGAAATTGATATATTGACATAAAAGCAAAAATATGTTCAGTGTAAATCTTTTGGTAAAAAAATCTCAACGATACGTCATAGGCGTCAGTGTTTCGTATCGCCTCAAGGGTGTTGCATAAAAAGTTTTTGTTGGTACTCCTGCACACTAGGTTCCTATCATGGCAAAACATTAAAAAAATATTATCAACTTTTTGCTATATTATTTGGTTCATTACTTAGTATAAAAGTTAGCAGAGATTTGTATGTTATCCATACTATCCATATCCATACTAATATTATAAATGCGAAAGTACAGTAGTACCCAATTAATATGGCTTACCGATGTACCTGCGCAGAAGATACATTTTCAAAGCGCGAGAAACGCTATTGGTCGGCAGCTGCCGCCATGTTAGCGCGCGCCGTGCGGAGGGGCGTGACTTGCGAGTGAGACGGAACTAACAGCTGCAGTGTATTATGAACCTTATAGTAGTGATCTAAGGTTGATTGTAAGTTTGAAGCATACTTTCGTTAATCTTCGAGGCCATACTTTAACGCGGGTGAAACCGCGGGGGACAGCTAGTTTATTGTAGTTAGTTTAGTGTTGTTTAGTGTATTGCGGTTCACAGGGGGCATCTGTATGGTCTAAGCAGTCCGAAGAAGCTGAAGGACCTGTTATGACGTCTTTGTTTTGGCCTATAGATATTCGACAGTAATTAACATTTAAACGTCCTATGACCTACCTTATAATATTTATTCTTAAATGTTCTTCTTCTGCCATAGGAACAAAATAATACACTATGTCACATAAAATAACACACGAGTCTTTGTGTGTACGATCACCGAGTGCTCGATCACATGACGTCACGGTAAATATGAATATCGACAGTCAGTCCCGTGCGTCCCTACGCGTACTCCTGAGGGACCGTAAAGGAAACAGTTGGACATCAGTGTCCTTTTTTATCTATAAAATCTTTTTATGCAGTTATTAGGATAATGATGCAAACCATTACGTGACATTACATCACTTTGGCTATATATAGGAACGAGTATATTTCTTTTTTCAAATAAGATGTAAAAAATTGCAAAAAATTTACGATGTAGATTTTAAGAGATGCAGAGCATAGCGTTTATTCGCTCAATGAGGAAGTACCCCCTTACTTACAGAATACCGCAGCCAAATAACTTTATAGTGTTCTTACGCGTGACTAAGCCCAGCAGAGCTTATTGGGGAGGGGGAAAGGGTCGGTACTGGTCGGTAACGCGTGACTGGTGACTGATGCGATGCTTCGTGTATTGCAAGCGTCCATATGGCTATGGTAACCGCTTACCATCAGGCGGGCCGTGTGCTTGTTTACCAACTTCGTAGTATACAAAAATTAGGAACTCTAATTGGGCAGTGTATCTGTGTGTCAATTTTGTGTTCAACATATCCCAAGATTTGTCACTGACATATCATTCGTGTTCTTTTCCGTTGAAGGATTTCATCATATCTTCAAAAACCACTGTCAATTTTTCTACTTGGTATTGGCCTGTGTTTGACCACAATCTCACCTAAGTGATGATGTGGCCAAAAGTGGTAAGCAGACAATGCCTAGAAGGAACTGGCAGCTGTCAGAATACATCGATAGGTGCTTGGCGACAGATTTTCAACTTGAGGGTGGTAGTCAGCCAGGTGGGTACTACAAAGTACCCTTCCACTGTGCTATGGCATCCTCACGATGTTTTCCTTCACCAAAAGCTCAAGCTCATTGTAGGATTCGAACCCGGGACCTTCGTCTCGGTATCCGACGTTACTATCGCCGAGCTATAATCGCCACCATCTCAAAAATATCTTACGATAAAAAATAAAATCACTAAAATCGTATCTGCTGTACATGTATCTTGTTTTATAGTTATAAACAAGACGGCAAACATGTGATGGTATGTGCATCTGTAGGCTACGGTGACCGTAGCCTACATACGCTTGCACCACAAGTACCTATTCCGTTTGTATTTTGAAAATTCAAAGTCCAAAAATTCAAAAGAATGTCCAAATATACATACAGGGTGTTGTTTTGGTCGGCGACAAGCGACCCAGGAGCGATAGTACAAAATATATATTCCCCAAAAATGGACTTAATTCCATTAAATACTGTAAATATGTTGAGATATACCTTATTCAATTTGAAATAAAATTACCGCAAAGTATGGTTACTAGGCTCGTGCACAGACTAGAGCTAGGCGCAAGCCGCCATCGCCCCACCCCTTTGCTCCCTCGTACTCCCGTTGAGTATTATGTCTACACTTTAGCGTATTACATGATTTAAAAATTTTTTTTTTTTTATTTTTATTATTAAAAAAAAATAAAGTATTTTTTTTCGCACCAGTATCATTCGTATTATCGACCCTGAGTCGCTCGTCGCTGACCAAAACAACGACCTGTATAATCCACCAGTTTCCAAAATGTTTTATTATAAAACATCTCAAAGCCAACTTGGATGTCTGTTTCCACAGGTGCTAAGTAATATTTTTAAATGTAGAGTCTCAAAAACAAAAATATTTCTCAATCACAACATTTTATGTTTCAACAGAAATGTGTATGTGTAGCAGTTTTTTTTGGGAGAAGCTCAAAGAAAATAAACCCTCCTAGATGATATCTAGAAAAATAACACCAGTGTCATATAATAACATCATGAAGAAATCCCATGAAGAAAAGTGCCGGCCGCTGAATTGATAGTTAAGAAAAAAGTATCATGTAGCCAGAAGTCCCAAACAAAGATTTACATAATGCAAAGGAAATAAATATGGTATCCCATATCACACAGTCAGGTCCCGTATCACGCGATCAACATTAATATTTAATAGGGAGGTGGGCGATATTTCCCTAATGTGGCCGTTACAAAAATATATCGATATAATTATTTCAGTTTGGCTTCGTAAATATTTAACCCGCAACCCTAATTTACTGGGAAGAAATTGCGAACAGAATAAGCGACGCACATATCTCTGCATTCAGTAAAATTCTGAATGCAATAAAGATGTTGCAGTACACAACCCACTGTAGTAGTAGCACAGCTAGAAAATGACTCTTAGTTCTGAAGAATTGTTTGACCTGACCACGTTCTACCATCGCCAATGATGGGAAGTCCATCCTCACCCATTGGAATCAAAATGGTCTAGTACTCTGCGGTTTCAAAGGAGCTTCCTATCGCGAACGCTCAAGCTGTGGAATGAGCTCTTCGCCGCGGTTTTCCAAAGACAGTACAGCATGGGTTCTTCAAAAAGTGTATGAAGAGACTATTGCTGGGTCGGAAATGTGCGAGTAGCCCCGAGAGATACCCCCTGGTATTGCAAGCGTCCATAGGCTAGCTAGGGTAAGCGCTTACCATCAGGCGGGCCGTATGCTTGTTTGCTTACAAACGTAGCATGTATTATGTAGTATAAAAAAGGACTTAAAAACATTGCATCCCGTTTTTAATCAGACTAATTAAATATCAATTATGACATAAAATCTTTATTTTAAATAATATTTTGGATCATAATTTAATCGGTTGGTGTAGGAGTGGTGTCTGCTGCTGGTTCTTCTCCGCCAGGTTCTGGAGTGGCGTCTCCACCATTATCTCCAGCGGTACTTCCTGCCTCTTCTGCAACAGATTTGTCACCTTGTTCTGAAGCGGTTTCTACGGCTTGTTCTGAAGCGGCATCTACACCTTGTTCCGAAGCGGATTCTACACCTTGTTCCGATGCGGCTTCTACACCTTGTTCAAAAGCGAAGTCTCCAGCTTGTTTTATTGCGGTGTCTCCCGTGGAGTTAGTACTCAGCTCAGCATAAGATAGGGTTTCACTACCATCACCTTTGCTTTCGTTTTGATTTTGTGGAGTATCTGATGTAATACTCTTATCATTACTGTTCCCATTACTGACCTTATTATTTTTAGTACTATATAAACCAATGTTGTGTATTTTAGACTCATTGTATTCGTCATCAGAAGGATCTTTGATCTTTTTAGATGTATGTACATGTGCCCAAGCAGGTTTCACAGTTGTTGGAGCTCCTAAACGCCACTTAGTTGCACGGTCTTGATTAGGTGACTTATAATTTGCCTTATCTTTTCTTTTGTAACAAGTACACATGCAGTTTTTATCAGCATAAGCAACGTCGAAATTTAGATCCAAACATTTCCTTATGCATATATAAGATGTCTCAAAATTAGGGCATTCGTGTATTCTATGAAAACCGTAACGTGCAATGGGTTTTTCTTCGTATTTTCCTGAATTAAAGAAATGTAGTACTAAAGTTATTTGGTTTCTCGTTGATAAAAACTTACATAAATATCTTACCACTTAAAGTTTTATCAGAATATTCAGCTGATACTGGAACTGCAAATAATAGTTAAAGATATTATACTATTCTTATTAACTTTACTAAAACTAATAAGTAGTTATAACATGAGATGGTTTAAGCCAAGCGTAAAACCCAGATTTTAAATATATCCGTCACTTTCTAACGTAATTTAACTAAAAGAGCCGGTTATATTAAACCTGGGTTTTACTAGACTTGGTTCATGGAGCCATCTTATGTAATAAGAAAATAAGACACATGAGGTTTTTGACATAAATAGTAATCCGAACTAGGTACATAAATTAAGTATTGATATTAAAAACAAGTGATTCGCTGACCATACCAATTGTAGTATACATATTTCCACATACTGCTAAATAACAAGACAATAAAATTGATAAAACAAAAACAAGTGTCTCCATTGTGGAGATTTTAATAATGTCTATGAATTGTTTTGATTAAAGATTTTATTAGTTTATGTTTAATGTGGCGATAAATTAATAATTTACATAAACAACGAATATTCTGATATCTCATTATTCAAAGGTATTAATTATTATCAAAGTTAATTATAGTAAAACAATAATCGACACTTTGGAATACATGCCTGTTTTCATAGGCATTGCGCTGGATGGGTTTGACTGGCTAAGAGTACGCACTTACGCCTGAAATTAATATTTGATCCATCCTACAAATATCCTGGAATATTCCTCGCTCACGGTTATCCGATCCCAAACTATGGAAAGCAGATGTACTAAGGAAACCGGATAACTGATACCACTACATACTTTTTGTTTGTAAATACATACTTAATATACATAAATTACATAATTACACCCAGACTCAGGACATACAGATATTTTCATGCATACAAATGCATGTCCTGTGTGGGAATCGGCCCGTCAAATAAATATACTAATATAAAGTCAAATTAAATTTCATTTTAGTGTCAGAATATCAATCCACCATCTCAAAATAAAGGATAGATCCATGATAGTAGATAGAATAATAAAATAAAAATTCAAGTTTGATTGAATACCTTAGGCCCTGATTCTCTTGTTCACAACTAAACTAATTTTAATGTCACTATGTCTCTTTATAACAAAGAACATAAGAGAAGGATGTAAGAAATTTAGTCCTGTCAAATTAGTCCAATGCTTGTTTTCAATATAATTTTAGTCGCCATCTATCGCGGTTACGCCTAAATACATGCAAAATAAGACAGCAAAGATTAATTTGGCAACTTAAAATATGTTCTATCCTTTTTTAATCATGTTCGTAAGAAAGAGATGAGATGTGACTAAAATTAGTGCGATTTACAACAGTATCAGCAACATTGTCTAGTTTACGTAATATGTTAGTAGCTTACATATTTGCATACTAATTTATTCGGATAAGAGTACGCAGCCCAAATACTGCCTAGAAAGGTGTCATATACAAGATTTTAGATAATATAACAGGGTCATCGGATAACAAAATACTCATATCTCATACCAACATGTAATTTATTTTCGGAATAAATATATTTTGATATTTTTGATTTTTGATTTTGATATACAACAAACTTATTAACTCTTATTTATATTAATTGTCTTCAAAAAGAGGAGATTATCAATTTGACTCGCCGTATGACATATTCCCTTGCGTACCTATTCCATTCAAAATATTTCGCTGTTTTCAAAACAGTTTCAGATTAGAATTATTTCATACTTTTTAGTGTATTTTGAAGTTGTTTTTTAGCGACGAGCCAGGCAGCCAGCATATGGTGGTGGTACTACAAAGTACCCTACCACCACATGCTATGGTATCCTCACGACATTTTCACCAGAAAGCTCAAGCTCATTGTAGGATTCAAACGCACGACCTACGATTTTAAGGTGATGATAGCTCAGTGGTTGTAACGTCGGATACCGAGACGAAGGTCCCGGGTTCGAATCTTACAATGAGCTTGAGCTTTCGGTGAAGGAAAACATATTGAAGAAACCGTAGCACGGTGGTAGGGTACTTTGTAGTACCCATCTGGTTGGCTCTACCACCCTCATGTTGAAAAGCTGTCGCCAAACACCTATCAGTGTGTTCCGACAGCAGCACTTGAGAGCCGGTTTTTTTGTGTGCTTATCACCTTTGGCCACATCATCACCATGGAGAGATTTTGGTCAAACACTGCACTAAACAGTAAAAAAAAACCTACGCCACGGCATTCGAGATCGCTATCACTGAGCTATCATCGCTTTAAAACACAATAATACATTGACTGTTACAGAAACTGTTTTTATTTTGTTATTCTTCGGCGCGTACTCTGATACGATATACAACTATTACTGGCACGTACTTTTTATAATCTCTAGGCATCTCCGGCACTTTTCTGGATAGAATAAAGGGCTACTCCGGCTGAATCCGCGGGGGAACAGCTAGTATTTAATATTTTAAAATCACAGTTTTTTAGTTTTCTTAAAATTCGTTGACATAAAATAAATCACAAAGGTTTTGTAAGAGATAATAGTTCCTGACTTTTATAGGAATTATTCGCTTCACAGGCTATTTAATTTGGATTGGAACGGGTTAGTAAAACAGTGTTCTTTTTGCATATTTTTCTATTTCAAACACGTTGATTTATATTCTCATTCACCAATGGTTGTGGTCCCAGGATCAGCCGTAACAGTGGAGCTTGAACCAGTGCTAGTCTCATTACCGCCACCATCTTCAGGGCTAGATAAGGTATACTCCCTTGATTGATTATAATAACAGGGCTCCGATACATTACTCCTTGTGGTTAATTCTTCAGGGAAAGGTGACATTGTACCAACGATATCATAAAGTCGTGGACTACGTGTTTTAGGAACCACTCTAGTGGTACCATTTGTTCTCCACTTGAAGAATGGTAAAATTGTGGACGTTTTTAAGTCATGGCAGGTGCACTTGCATTCATAATTCAACCTGAATATTTGGAAACCAATACTTTTGCAAGCCGTCATACATTTGAACGACTTAAAGTAATCTGCACAAACATTGTGACTCAAGCCATAGTGTTTTCTTTGGTCTTTATCCACGGTCTTTGTAACTGTAAATATATCACAATATTATACCTATATAGATTACTTACATAATACCTCATTCAAACGAAGGGTATAAATAAATAATAAGGTACAGTATATATTATTAATTACAAACCATTAATTGAACCAATTACAGGCAGCAAAATTAAAACTAGTTGTATTTTCATCTTCAGCTCCGAAATCTGAAATCGCCCACGAAATTTTATTTCTGTTCCTCTCTGACAATACAATGTTATCGACGACCATAAAATTTATGAATTCTTAAAATATAATTGCAATTATTTTTATAGTAATGGCGTAATTATAAATCTTGTTTAGCGCGATGAATGTTTAAACACTCACTCAGTGGACGGCCTTATAAGAACCCTACATTTATGATTGTATATATAAATTAAATGATAAAATTTTGTCTGTTTTGTGTCATTGATTTAATACCGCGGAGACTTCTAACATCTAATTAATAAATCAGGAATGTGTTAATGATGTCGGTGCACATCGGAGAGAGACTCTGAGACAAAATTCTCGGAACCAACTTCTCTATGGCCACCCAAATGATGATTTCATTATCAGTATGATTTTGATTGATGTCGCAAAAGAAATTTGCTGCGGCCAAATTCTTTTCATAACGGACGTATTTACTTGGAACTAATTGATCTGCGGCGCCATAGTTTTTAGACGAACTGAAATTTTGATTGGGTATTTAAAATGAAGACTTGCAGGCATAATATGTTTTATGTTGTCATACCTACATAACTCAAAATATTATACATTATACAAATGAGTAATTAGAACAGTGGTTGCTTGTTTTCCTATCTTTTCCTTTTCGTTTTCCTCTCATAAGACAAACATATTTATACCTATCTATTATTGATATTTTCTTAAATTGAAAGTGGAGTACGCAGCTATTAGGTTCTCCAGGGCAACCATAACTTACTTAAGAGGACTCAATTCATCATACTTTTCATACAAAACCTCTGTACTTATTATGGCGTTGAACAAATTAGTATCTTGTGTACTATATCTAGCCATGTATCTAGGCGAAATTTAAAAAAAATCTGAAAAAAATTCAGTCAAAGCCTCCGAAAAACAGCGTTTTTGCCTGAACTTTGGCCATATCTAATGTACCTATAAATTGTAAAAGTAAAAAAAACATTTAGATACCAGGCTTGCAAATGTATTGGAGATTCTAAATAACTAACTTTTTTTTCACAAACTTGTAAGATTTTTTCACAAGAAGTATACTCCTGGAACAAGTTTTATGAATGCGAAATCATGAATGACGACCTAGCGAAGCGGCCGCGAGTGATCAGCGGAATTTACCGACTGATAACCGACGGCTCTGATACTGTCTCTCTTTTTTCGCAGTCAAATATTACGTTGGATGAAACAACAAGCTTTTAGACTATGCTTGCGTTGAAGTTGCGCCGGCCACAGAGGGCCGCCTTAAATCATGTTACTACTAAAAGTACCTGGTAATTCAAGCAGATCTATTGCTACTTTATTTAACTTTTTCATAATGTGTAATAAATTTGGTGGAATAGCCTGCGCCCTGTCTGATCCGCTCCGACCGCAGCAGACGTCATTCAGAAAAACACTCGATTACCATGGCTGGCAATGCTGGCATTCAATAAAAGGAACATTTATGACAGGGACATAATTTTGTCATCGAACGTTACCAAAACAAATAAATCAGACCCGAGCGGTGGTTCATAATCACTCTTATTTACGGATCCAGTCGGTCTTTAATCTTCATTTAATAATTAGTTTATTACTCCCATGACCGATTTCTGAATGTAAAAAACTCGTAAACTTTAGTTGTTTATGTGTAAGCGAGCAATAAAATAGGCATTCACAAGAGAAAGACGGGCCGTCCGAGAGTAGAGGTGACAGGTCCCCTCGGCTTACGCCAACTACGGTACAAATTGCGATATTAAGCACAAGGCGTGATGAAAAAACACTAGCTGAATATAAATTAGGTGGGAGGAGCACATAATCAATATAAACGATGCTAAAGAAGATTAGAAAATCCTGTAAGAAAACAAATTTCGCAAGATCGAAAGGTACCAGGGAACCATGTCACAGTTTTGTAATGTCTAATACATTGTTACCTGAACTCTCCTGATATATAACAAGCCGAGAAAAAGTATTAAAACTGTGATTTATACCTGTTTCAGTATCTGTACAAGATGCATTATTGTAATCTGTACGCATGTTGTATTTACTGATAAGGTTTCCTTGTACGATTATGGTGAAGCTTCACATGCCAATTATGATTGCAATATAATATAACTCGACATATCTCAATTTATACACATAACCATGACTATTTCTAATATGCACAAATTAAAATTTCAGCAAAAACAATGTAAAAAAAATTGATTATTCTGAAATCTTGTTAACGGCACATCCTCTTTATCCTCCATTGTCGGCACGGTAAAATAAAACAACGCTAAAAAATCGTGTAAAAAATGCAAAGGCGAAATTGAATTTGATTCCGATACATAAATTTTACTTAGACTATTTGTCTCGCTCGGATCAAGCGGGGAAATAAGCCAATGTTAATTAAATTTGTTTGTCTGAAACAAAGTCACCAACTGCCTTTTAATTGTTTCTTTTAGGAACATTTTGTGTCGATTTCGTAGAGCTTTTATACCTTTGTTTATGGAATGGGTAATATCAACTGATATTAATTTAGGCGTATTTTGAAATTTGTATTTTTATTAGAGCTATGAGTAAGGAGTGCATTAATACATTTTCTTCTTAATTCTCTTCATTACTGAAGGTCGTACCCGTCCTGAAATGCCTTCACCGAGGGTTTCACCAATTGCTTCCACATCAAGTCTTCGGCTTGTCTCAGGGCAGTTAGTGACGGAGAGTCTCCTAGTAGTTTTTATTTGGTCGGACCATCGGGTAGGTGATCAGCCCCGCGGCTCTTACTCTCTATCTTTCCCACCGCAACCAGTTTGTTAAGTTTTTCTGGTTGTCTCCGGGCACTATGACCAAAGTAACTCAGAACTCTTTGGTAGCAGATTGTGGATAACCTTGACTTGGCTGAGTTGATGCTTGATGTTGAGTTGGCTGAGAATAGATATGTTGCTTCGTTTTGCTTGTGTTCCATGGTATGCATTGGTGTTAGATACATACTCATAATTATTCGGTAACTCGAATTACCATGCATTAATTTCTAATATTATTTCAACTACATTTCATTTTGGTATTGTGGATAGATACGCAAATTAAATATTTATTGATTTAGTATACATCATATTTTCACCTTAACCATCCAGCCATTCCATCATGCGAAGGGTGGTTGTTAGTCAGGAGGTATGTAATAAAAATCTTATAATAGTTACAATACAAGCAAAGCAATACACAATGCATCGTAATGAATGACTTTCGAAATGAGTTAAAACAACAGATATAACGTTTTTTTAATGTTTGTTATGTTTACATAAAGATTCTTTGTGTGGGGTGTTTTATGGTTTTCTGTTCAACCGATTTGTAAACGGATGAAAATAGATTATAGCCAGTTTTTCTCGTTATTAGTAGCTATAAATCATGGTGCATCCGTAGACACTGATCCTTAAAATAAGATCTGAAGTGAAGGAAATCTGAAATGCTTATTGTATCGAACGCTGATGTTAAATGCCAAATATATGTATAGTATAAAGCCATAACACAGTACATACCTGAGTAAATAACCAAAAATTATGTTACATAAATCAGTATGACATGGTGCTTGGTACACATACACTCACAAGCAGCAGTCTCTCACTTCCGACCTGACAGAATCTACCAATCCAAGTTAATGCTCTGAATTCAAATCTTCCGTATCGCATTAATCCGGCCGAGGGTCGTGCCGTAATAAATTCCGTATTATACGCACGACACGCGTATTAAAATAAACATATAAACATGTTACACCCTCGCGATGTGCACACACCCGCAGGCGATATTGGCACGCAGTGATAAGTCATACATTGCACGTGTGAAACATTAGATATGCAAATATACCTATGGAAACCACTTACAATTTCATCATACACTAGCTAACTTGACATAGTTTTTGTAGGCCCGATTGTCAGTCCGACTCAAAACCTATTATTTCTATGTCCAACTCAAGAGATTAAAAAGACCTCTAGGAAGACCTAGAAAATAGATCGCCACCGATCGGTCGGCATGACGTAGTTCTTTAGGCTTCCTTATCCCTAGAGAAGCGTGGTAACGAAAGTATTTTAGCTCGCCATAGCTCTTACGAAGTGACCCCACTGTCGGGTTAAAACATATTCCTTGCTATGCATATCTGCTGAAAAGCTACTGCCATGGTCATATAATATATATAAAATACCTATTTGAGAACTTACGATAAAGTTCACCTGACAACAAAAAAAAATATTAGGCAAAGGTAGATCTCTCATTATATTTTCTATTAACATTTTAACATGTACTCATTATCCACTTTTCACTGTGTGTACACCTCATACTGTAAGATGGCATTTTATTATAACAATAGGTAGAGCTCCCTGCGGAGCTCCGCGAGTATATCTGCGCAGAGCCGGGAGGGTGCAAGTGTATAATTTACATGACACATTGTCGCCAAATGCACTCACTTTCTCTCGCTACATCAATTATTTGGCGCGTCTGTGAATTAATCACTTGGGCTGTGACTGATTTTGTTTTTAAACACCATACATATTTACAGTAGTTAAGTTATTCAAAACGGATAATACCAATATTTTGTTTACAGGTTTAGGCCTTATTTTATGAGAAACTGATGACCTAAGATTTTAAGTTCACTTAACTTTTGACAACACACGTTACTCATCGTCCCGGCACGTCACGACGGACATTTACCTACATACGGCAGGAAAAAACATATGTTTATAATTTACACAAACGGCATGTCAGATTGGTGACGTGTATTGACGTTTCTGATCTATAAGAACGATACTTTTTAAATACAATTTTGAAAACTGCTATTTACGGTGACCCATAAAATAAAAATGAATTATTATAAAAAAGGCAACGAAAAGGATTCAGATTTTTAGCTTCAATCATTTAACTAATTGCGACGAATCGTTTACTTTCCAGCATACCTACTAATTCTTATTTTGTTGTATTCATATAGGTACATAATCTTTTTTAAGATCCAAACAAATATAATTATGTCAACTCCACCCTTTTCTCTAAGAACCGTTTAATTCCGGAGAATTCCCAAATCGCGCTTATAATTTATAATAACAGGGAGGTCCCTTAACGAAGAGACCGTTTTGTAGATAGGTATCTATCAAATTACGGCACCTTCCCCTCCGCGAGCGCCATTGTTGTCTAACACGGAAAATATTCATTTGAATATTTACTTAACATGGATAATATTTTAATCTTCCCCTTTGAATTATACATTTTCCAACGGAGACAATTTCACGCCCAGTTCATCGGAACGGTGTAAGTCTGATATTTTGTACATTCGATAATATTTCGACATGCTAGTAGGTAGAGTATTTTAAAGTTCAATTTTGCTTGGTAACTTGTGTAATATCAATTTAACAAGATATTCCTTTTGTTAATATTCGCACACGCTTTATCAAATTCTCTAGCGGGGGTGACAATAAGCCGCTGTAAGTACTCTCTCTGACATATGGATAAAAGCTTTCATTTCACTCTTAGCTCTTTTGAGTGCGACGCAGTAAGTAGACAAGTGTACCTACATATATATGAAATTGAAATATAACTAATATTATTATATGGCTTGTACAGATACCTAAACGAGATTGCATAGAGTTGCTCTATGTACTAAATCTCTAGACATAGGTATTTTTTTTATTGTATTTTTTTTACTATCTGCTTCGAATGTTTATCACCAATCAAATTACTTTTTTATCGATTTAACAAGCTATAATTAGATTCCTAATTAGATTTAGTCATAGCAGACTCTTCGCCGACTAACAGCACCATTGTTGTATCAAATTATATCATAATTCTATTGTGAAAACTGTTAACTGTCTCCGCGACGCCCTCCTGACAAAAAAATAGCTGGCACGGGGTTCTGCCCTCGCCTGTTTAATAACATAATAGCACAATTCCCTCGCCGCATGATTCAATTTGGATTTCCTCCAGCCTCCCCCGTGTAGCCTAAAAAATGACAACTTCATTATATTGTTCGCGCTCCCGAGGGCAACTTGTTTGCCAGAAGGATTATAATGATTAATTCCGTGAAATATTAATACGCATCACACCCGCGTTGCACACTTGCACTCCTTTATAAAAGGCTTATTGAAATTTATCAACAAGTGCGCTTTTGTTAACGGCTGTTTATTTGCCCTTCAAGTTGGTATCGTGACTGTGAAAAAAAGTTTTGAAATAAAAAACTATAAAAAAAAACAAATTTAGATGAATATAATTACGTTTATACAAATAAATAAGAATGTCACCTAAAAAAAAATTTACCATACAAAATATTTAATTAATATACAATAAGAACTAACGATACCTACAAAATTCAAATCTTTAAAACATTATTTTTTCGAAGGAAATGAATTAAGAAATGAAACTTGTTATCCTTATTCAAGTAATAACTTTATTCTTATACTTACCTAAACGTGTGAATGAATTCACTTTCAAAAAAGTTTAACAGAAAATCTCATCAAATGATATGAAGTGCAATATGGGCTGTAAAGTAGCGAGTATCCCTTATTGCACGGCCAGTTTCTTTCGAGCCTTTTGTCTGCGCAGAATAAAAACTTCATCTCTCTCCCCGAGGAATTTAATTTGGAGTAATGGAAGTGTTATATTGACTTAACAGGCCAGAAGCTCCCCTCGCGTACAGTTACAGTTATTAAAATGGAGAAATTTATTATTAGCATTTCGCCGTTCCACTATTTACATTTTAATTTTATTTGTTCTGTGATTCCATTAGTCACGATGTAATGCATTCATTCAATGGAGTAAGCCGTAAAGTGAACGCGAATTTTATAGAAGATATATTCTGAGTGTACGTAAATCGTAGGACGTATAATTAATCAAAAAATGGGGTATATTTTGCTGAATGCTACTTTGTTCTTTTTTTTTCTTTTGTTCCGTGTTCCGACATAATTTGAGATCGGGACCTACTTATTTCGTTGGTTTGTTAAAAACCTTTTTTAATAAACTAACAAAATTCATGGATTTTTTACGAGGTACCTACTTATAAGACCTAGTAAAATATAAGAAGTATTCCCATTTGCGCACCGATTTTTTGAGCACCGATTCTATTCCCTTTTCAGCACCGATTCATATTTTGGATCGGTGCTCGAATGGGAACAAAAGTTTGATACGAAATCATTCCCTTTTGAGCACCGACGGTTTTGTAGCTTCTAGTGTTGTGGTGTTTAATAAAACGTATCGATAAAAATTAACAGTTTTATTATAAAAAGTAAAAAGTATTATCGTTAGAGAACCCATTTTTAGAGCATCAAAACTATTCCGCTTTGAGTACTGAATTACTGATCAATATGTTATGTTGGTTGTCAATTGCTGAACAAAATATACTTACTGTTGTTGATATTACCTAGTAAAAATAATAAATTAATAATAAATTTATTTCTAAATAACTAATCTTAATTTATATATTTTTGGAATCTCCTTTTCAGCAAAGACTAGCTTGTGTTAGAAAACCTAGGTAATGACTAATTATGGAAACATAATGTACTCTCCATTTTACTTATATTACTCTCTTAATACCTCAAAAAATGTATACTTATGAAAAAATGGTACCAGGATAGCATAAGCTCGAAGGAGATATCTCCAAAAAAAATTTAAAAACAAAACCTGGTACCATTTTTTCATAAGTAATAATAAGTATACATTTTGTGGAAAGAATATATAATATATGTTGTTTTGTAACTAGGGAGAGCTCCTTTAAGTTTCTGTTGTACTGGTACTATTTAAAACTGTGGTGTTTAAATAAAATATATCGATAAAAAAATAGTTTTATTTTACAGAATAATTTAATTGTTTATTGTCAATTACAGATGAATCTTAATTATTTATTACTTTCCTAGACTAAAATTTTCTCAATTCGAACAAAACACAAACAATACAAGTCACCATACGTTTTTTATTATCATGAAGAGCTTGGGTAAAATGATCTGTGATGATTTTAGAGCATCAGCTAATATTTTGAATTGTACCAGTATAACAGAAATTTGAAGGAGCTCTCTCTAGTAAAAAAAACAACATATATATTCTTTTAACTTATGAAAAAGGAGAGAGCTCCTTCGAGCTTATGTTATACTGGTACAATTTAAAATATTAGCTGATGCTCTAGAATCGGTGCTCTAATGGGAATATTCAATAAAATAACGTAAGTAATAAGTCTTTGTACCATTATTTCTTTAATTACCAAGAATAATTTTTTGGAGGTATTTAGAGAGAGATCAAACACCACAACACTAGAAGCTACAAATCCGTCGGTGCTCAAAAGGAAATGATTTCGAATTAAATTTTTGTTCCCATTTGAGCACCGATCCAAAATATGAATCGGTGCTGAAAAGGGAATAGGACCGGTGCTCAAAAAATCGGTGCTCAAAAAATCGGTGCGCAAATGGGAATACTTCAAATATAAATAAGAATTTCTACGCGCATTTTGTTTAAAAATTGTAAATTGAATGTATGAAATCGACATAGAAAGAAATAAAATTCTAGTGATCGCACTTCATTGTTTGGCGTGTTGATGCTGCTTCTCTTTTATATTTCTATGGAAGGTAAAATAACTTTAATTTAATCGATTAACAACGAAAACCACTCATGTTAAGCTATTCTATACGCGGGAACGCATCTTAAATACATTCGAGACTTGACCATAGACATATTCAACGAACGTTAATTTGTTAACATTTAAGATACTTTTGAATATTAATTTTCAATTTCAATCATTTGATTTGTGGGACTTAACATCAACTCTCTCACAATCTTCAAATTCATGTGTGGTGTTTACTTTACAGATTCTCTCTATAACTTTCTAGTCGTTCTTGATAATGATTTAGGGTCAGCAATGTGTGAGTGATACGTCTGGTGGGGCCAGCAACAATAGGCGACGGTAACCGCTTACCATCAGGTGGGCCGTATGCCTGTTTGCATAAAAAATAACATGATTGATGATCGTGGTAATCCTAGAAAGTTGGTATCTTTGAACGTATAATATATTTCCAAAGGATTCCTCATGATATCACGTAACTTTCATGCATGACGAGGAGTAGGCAATGTCTGATCTGCGCGTTTTGGTCGACTATCAGATATTTTGCCTTTTTTGAAGGGCTAGTTACACACTGTCAATATTATATTGGTTGTGTAGTTTTGAAATATATTTTCTATAACAATAGAATACGGAATATGTAATAGCGGGAACCATCATACCAGCAGGTGGATCGATCACTGTTGATAGAATATAGGAAGGAGTTTGTTTAGCAGTATAGTCATCTCGAGGATAATGATTATATGATGCTGATATAAAGAATACAAAAACATTCTTCTTCAGAATATATTCGTATCAATATTTTTATTTTTTAATTATTTAACGTTGATTAAAGTTTGTTTTCATTTGGATTTCAGTACTTACTCAAAATAGTGTATTTTATTTTAACATGCACTCGAAATCAAAATTGCCTTCCTGGATCTCCGTCCCCCATCAACAAGAAGGGGATAATTTGTAAAATTGATATAACAAGAAGCGCGACACGTACTTGCACCGCTGCGACCCTGAGTATATCATTTATAGTCCTTTTGTCGCCGAAATTATATTTACAGAAGTGAGCAGACAATTTCACGCTCTCTTCCTCGCACCCCCACGCAGTGGACTCTAATCAGCGGTACATTTGCAATAGTGTGGATACTATATTAATAAGATGACTTTTCTTTTTTATCTTCAAGTTTATTACTGAAACTTTCAGAGCTTTCGCTTATTTCTAACTACCAATTATATCGCATTTTATAAAATAAATTGACGTAACATGATTGCTTTATCGCAATTCTAAACTTCCCTTAATCCATTCATTAAAATTACTGTTTTACAAGTCATTATCGTCTCACTAATATTATAAATGCGAAAGTTTGGATGTTTGTACCTCAATCACGGATCTGGATGAAATTTGGCACACTAATAGAATATGTTCTGGATACTTTTTATCCCGGGAAAGCAATATATCCCTCGGGTACGCGGTTGAAACAGCGAGGCGCAACTAGTATTAGTATAAAGCACTTTTTGTCTGATTTATATTTCAAAATCGCTTTATTGGATAGCTATAGGTAGTTGTGAGATGCATAACTTTTAATAATGTAAGTTGTTGTAAAGATGCATTTTTTACGAATAATTTGGAAGTGGTAAAATTTTAAATGATCCACTCTATTCGTACGAGTTACCCCTCTACCAATAAAAGGGTGAGCGCACACATGAGCGTGAAAGATTGTCCACATGTTCGGCAGGACACCCCACAGTGTGATCAGCCGCGAGCATCGCATCGCATCCTATCCTATCTACTATCTGGTCTCTGTACATCGATCAGATTTATCTACACGGCACATCAAATTATAACGCATAATCTTCGCTCGTGTCATTACCACTGAACTTTCTAATTTATTACACGTTCAAACTGGTAACCTGTTTGTTTGATCAAAATATATTTTATTTTATAGCAGTATCTAGCACATAGACCTCGCTTGAATAAAGACGCCTTTTTCAGTGAAAATTGTAGTAAATATATGATACCTGTATTGAATAAATACATGGAAAACTAGGACTATATCGAAATTTCTTCTTCCTGGTTCATTAAAAAAAAATTCAGTCACTTCTGTATAACAGTATTTTATTTACTAACGTTAAGTTGCGATTTATTGGAGTGTTTCCTGAAATTGACAGGCAAATAAATTACGATATCAGAGCTAATACCCAGAAAAATATCTCGTGGATGGGGGCGGATAGTTCTACGTCATGTATACAGACAGACATGATCGTGCGGAAACGGAAGTGACGACAGTCGGGGAGAGGAAGCGATGCATGGCGCCGGACGTGCCCACTTCCTGAGCGCGCGCTGCCTTCACTTATCGCAGCGGGGTGCGCAAGATTGCCCTCGATCCTGTCATATTTGCAAAGAAAATAACTTATTTATTAGATTTATTACTTTCATACGAAAAAAAAATATAAACCTACGAGATTATTGTTCCTCTCGTATATTAGAAACTTTAAAAGCTTTGCTACTTGTATGGCAAGCGTGCGATGGTTTGCAATGCTGCTGTGTCGTGATTTGAGGATCAATAGGCGTTCAGTTATCTACTTTATATCCTTAATTCATCGCTCGTTTTGGCATGCCTGATAGAAAACAATCGAATGCTGCCAATGCAAATGGTTACCAATCATAATTATGTAGGTATGGCAAGTATCTTTCCCTATGACACAGCTTAGATGCCAGATTAACAAAATCAAATCAAAATCATAAAGTTATTTATTCAGTTTAGGCCCCAGAAAAGCCTTATGAAATTGGTACATACAGTTGAATTTACCACCGGTTCGGAATACACTTAAACTGAGAAGACTCCGGCAAGAAACTCAGCAAGGCTTTTTTTGTGGAAGATCTTTTAATATTACAGTTTTTTCCAAATACTTATAGTATACATATATTATTATTATGCTTATTCGTACAATTGTCACTTAGCCAGGGGGATGCAAGTGCAGATAGAAGCTACTACCATATATTCTTGTCTTCCACGTAATGAAGACAAGAATATATGGTTGTAGTAGCTTCTCTCTGCATGATGATAACCGATGATCACCAATATTATTTTCTTTATTCGCTATCTGTCTTCTTTTTCTATTACTGGCATAGTACCTAATATAATATCTATTTCAATAAATAACTGCTAAACCATTAATTTCCTTTATAAAAATATCCTCCTTATTTTTTGATAACCATCTGAACACTAAATGATAAGCGATCTAATTACAATTTAAACTGACATAAAACCACAGAAGTGGTTGTTATAACAAATGCGGTTGGTTGGTAAAGAGAACGAAGCCATTTCATATCTAAATCGGTTGCATCGCGTGCTACAGAAATTAATTTATTTCCAAGTTGATTATTTTTAGGGGTAAACATCGTTATTTGTATAGAATATATTCTTATAACCAATATAACGTTAATACCAAATGTCATGTAACACCAGAGTTACTTGGAATATTTTACTCTTTTAACTTATTCCTCGTATGTCTTTTCGCCAGCAGCCTCCATTAAATACTCTTGGATAAGATGTTAACTTCATGCATTTTGGCGGTGTAACGAATTACTCTCGAGTAGATAGTTACCTATTCTTGAAAAAAAACATGGTAAATGGCAATGTTTAATAACTCTTAGAGCTCAGAGTAAATATAACCTAAAGGGTACTTAGACCTAAGAGTAATTAGTGTTTTAATCTCAGTATAATATTTTTTTTTATACCACTGATGATAAGCAGTTACCGTAGCCTATGGACGCTTGTAACACCAGGGCTATCACTCGCGCGTTGCCGACCCAGAAGAAATCTCTTCACCCCCCTTTTTGAAGACCCCAATACTAAACTTGTTAGGTCGAATCCAGCCTAAGAAGTTATACGTTACTTAATTTTCGTTCTGCTACTCCAAATTGGTCTTATAAAAATCTTTGCGATCAGCTCTACATAGAGCTGTCCTTCTGTAAAAAAAATTGTGAAGGTATATTATGTGCTTATTTAGGTTATCAATTATCATAGACCTCTGTGGTTGTTATAAACATATTTTTCGTGATGGGTGTGCGTCGTGCGACACGTGAGTGCGGTCTAGTATTATATAAACTACTTCAGTAATGAGTTCCGAAAACTAGGACATAGATCCAATTCTAAAGCTAGTCCATTGCTTAGCTATTTAATAAGACCACCAAAATTTAGGAGTGTTTTTTTCATAAGAAACTAATATACACACCGGCACAATTAGCGGAACACAAAAAAAGCAGGATTTTAAAATCTTTTACTTGAGGAACTGGCCAGTTATGATATTTTTTTAATTTATTGTCAAATTTGAAAATAGAAAATTAGATGACACACACTTTTTTCATTCATTTGTTTTATTTTCCCGAACAATACGTTTTGTCAACTTGTTCGAGTAATAACTACGTAATTGTAATTTTTTTGAAAAATTGCACTTATTTGTTTTTTATAAATTTGTTATTCTATAGGCAATTTTGTTTATTAAAAGCTCTTTATTATGCCTGACTTAACATCACTGGAAATCATTAGGGCTGATGAAATGAGAAGAAATGGCCATACCTACAGATCGATTGCCTCAAGGCTTCGTCGACCAGTATCAACGATTCATCGCAGCATCCAGCGGTACAGATTGTCTAATTCTCTTGTGAGGAGGAGGGGTCAAGGTAGAAAAAGATGTACATCGAGGCGAGATGACAGTTTTTTACAACTTGGAGTTCGTAGGAATACGCGATTAACGGCTGTACAAGCTCGAAATGAACTGGAAGACGTTCGAGGAGTACGAGTAAGTGAGCGTACAGTTCGCAGGAGATTTGAAGAAGTTGGTTTAGGGTCGTATATACCTGCCAAAGGCCCAAAATTTGAGAGACGTCACCGCGTAAACCGATTAAGCTATGCGCGATAACATCGTCATTGGGATTTGAACGAATGGCAGCAGGTTCTCTTTACTGATGAGTGCAGAGTTCTTTTAAAACAGATCGATGGGAGACAGCGAATATGGAGACGCAAAAGAGAACGCCACATACAGTCTAATTTTGAACACACAGTGGCTTATGGTGGCGGCTCGATTATGGTTTGGGGAGGGATATGTTTGGGAGCTCGCACGGAGTTAGTGATAGTCACAGGAGGGACCATGACAGCAGATCGATACATCAGAGACATTTTAGAAGAACATGTTGTACCATTTGCCCCATTTATTGGTGACGATTTTTTATTCTAATGCAAGATAATGCTCGTGCTCATAGTGCACAATCGGTACAGGCATATCTGAGCCACGTAGGTATACCGGTGATGCAGTGGCCAGCAAATTCCCCCGATATGAATCCGATAGAGCATGTCTGGGACTAAAAGGGACTAAAAGGACGGTAAAAAGAAGGGTTAAATCCAGAATGCCACCCCCCACAATCTGAATGAACTTGGAAACGCATTACTTGAGGAGTGGGAGCGGTTGCCTCAAGAAATCATCGATAACATAATCTGTAGCATGCCCAGACGAATGGAAACCGTAATCAGAGCAAGAGGGGGAAACACTCGTTATTAATTTTGCTTTAATTTTATTGTTAAATCATTGAATGCTTACTTTTTTTTATTTTTTGTGATGGTTCATAATCATCTAAAAATTTCACTTATTTCAAAGTTCTTTATTTTTCAATAAAAAATAACGAAGACTTTTCAAAGTCGTTGTTAAAAGATGTTAATCAATTTGTTATTTTGTGTCTAATTACATTTTCGTCAAATATATGCGTTATTATCTCATAGTCTCACTTTTTTTTCTGTTCCGCTAATTGTGCCGGTGTGTATATGAATTGGATTTTAATAAGAGGGTTTTCGTAATAAATTCTTTGTTCTTAAACTCAGCTTACCTATTTTTTAATTGTGTTAATAAAAATTTATTCGGAATCTGGTTACGAAATATTCGTAACTAACGTAACTTAAGATTTCCCTACATAAATTAATTGAATCTTAATTTTCATCTTACGTTTAGTACCTAACTATATTAGTGCTGTAAGTAAAACAAAAACATATGACCTGCAATGCCGGAACTAAGCAACTATCACGAGGGAGGATTCGTGATAGTTGCTTAGTTAGCCCAAATCTAATGGGTACATCTATCTTCTATACATATAAAAACTTTACTGACTGACCTGAAATATCTACGCAAAGCCAAAATCACTAGTTGGAAACATAGTAGGTACAATTTTTAATATAAATTCCTTTTACGTTGTTAGCATCCACTATGTTTATTATTATTAGGTACCTCGTAGTAGGATAGTTTTACGTAGGCGTATTCTAATCACATTCTAAGATAAAGCTTAATATTCTACAAACGTGTGATTTAGTCATCATTTTCATCACCTCACTATTCCCATTAAATCATGCTTACAAATGTAAAGTGATGCTTTGTGTTTTTCCATTTCTGTAATATTTGAGGAAAATATTTTATGAAGACTCAAATCGAGACCGGTATGGTCTCGATTTAAGTCTGAGCCTTACTTACTTACTTATTTACTTATTATTTACTTTCCTTGTGAGTATAGAGAGAGAAGTGCCTTCTCCCGACAAAATACTATTATACTCACCGCCTAAAAAACAGTAGTGGTCTACATACAATTTTATGAATGCCTACGTCAAAAACTAGGATAAAAACTTGTTAATAAAAATGATTGGTACCTTACGATATCACCAATATTACACAACCATCCTCTTGATTATGATGATGCCTATAGTAGCCTCTCGTATAGTAGTAGTAGTAGTACGATATATATCGTAGAAAAAGATTATGGAGCGAGAGAGGCTACATAATCTGTTTCTACATAAAAAGCATGATGAAATCATAAGAAAATAAACATACATATTACCTAGGCCTATTTTCTAAACAGGCATAATGCAGATGGCCCTACGGTCATGTCACATCGGATGGACAGCGTCGGAGCGTCGCATCACCGACGCACCTCTGTCAGTTCTGCTCATTACACTTATTGCAAAATTGATTCTTTAAACCTATACCATCGTCTCACTCTAAACAAGATCAATCTTTTGTCTAGTCTAAGAATTACCTACATATAAATAGATTGTTTTATTTACACGCATTGGAAAATGTCTAACAAGCGTACTCAAAATTCATGATTTTAACTTAGACTCTAGGTAAAGACTCCGGTCGATCTATACTTAATCTGAGAAGAATTCGGCAAGACATTCAGAGTTGTTTTATATTATTTAATATACTGCATCAATCTTTAAACTGGATGATGAAGTTAAAAAAAATTATCTAAAAATTATATTATAATTATTGCCCATCTTTGGTTGACTTTAGTGAGTGCCATAGACTTTGAATATTTTCGCTTCGCAAAGCGGACCCACAAATCATCGAAAAGAGATATCATCTTTATGAACACTTTGCGCGAGGGAAAGAGAAGCATAAACAAGTCGTGAACCAAAAAAAATCGAGTAATAGCCCATACCGAGTATTTAGGTGTGATTTCTCATTTTACATCATGCAAATAACAAGTGCATGTTTAGAAATTGTTCCTTGAGCAATTGTGACGTGCATAGAAAGAAATAACACTAAATATTATATGATTCACAGGTAAATACGTACTTTTTCATAAGAATATTTTCAATTAGTATATTGTATCACAATATTATCATTAATCTGCTCCAAAACAGTATTTTACAACAGGATATCTATCAATCTAAATCTAAAAACATAAGTATGTAAAACATCAACGGTTTTTAATTTTTCTCATACAATTCCCTAACACTTATTTTTGTCGCGTTTTGATCTGTCTCTGTTTATCTTGTACATACAAGATCTTTGGCGAGCACCGACTCGTATGCTAGACGTCAAAAAAGATTAGCAGCTGGCGCGCCACTCAACCTGTAGCCTACAGGTAATATACCCCACCCTACAATTATGAAGTTGTTGTAGCATTTCATTCGATATACACGTATATAATGTGGCGGATGTATTTTGTTACAGATTTTGTGGGCACTTTAATAATAAATTGAAACAAAGTTCCTGCTAGTATTCAATAGCACCCAACCTCCCCTAAAATACAACTTACTCTCTTTTCTGGTCGGATAATATCAGGCACAGGTATGCTATTCTGTAAAAGGTAAATCATCTCGAAAGTCATCTCGCAACTCACCTCGCAACCCGATTTGGCGTGTGAATTATGTTTCAGAATACCAAATCCTATTGAAAAACGTCACAATACTCACCTGTCGTAGTTCATCTCACTTCCGTCATCACTCGGTGGCGCTAGTGTCGAATTCAATGATTTTAAGAATAGGAAACTCTAATCTCATCGCGGATTCAGAAGTGATATTGCAAATGAACTTTACAGAATAGCACTACAGATCACTCTTGTCTTGAGAAGACTATGCACAGATAGAATTAAAGGAAACATCATTACAGGGCACTATCATTGTTTTATTTGCGAAATTGCTCGCTCCGGTTAATGCTGGGGTTCGCTATTCACACGGCTCTAAGCCATTGGCGTGTACTTAACGACGCCTCTTTGAATGACAAGCCCCACTTCTAATGTTACTACGTAATTGTTTAGTCAATTGCAAATGTTACATTGCAAATTGTTGGCAAATTCAACATACGTGCATTTGCAGTTGTTATTTTTAAAACCCGCATGAGATGTGTTATTTTATAATGTAGATAGTAAGACATAACATATTTTTCAACACACTCGCTCGTAAAGTGACAATTATTGCAAAATACAAGTCTGTTTTTTCCTCGCAAGTGTGTTGAAAAATGTCGTATGACACTCGTGTGCATTGATTTATTACACTCGGCTCCCTTATCGCCCTGGAGTGTTAATAATCAAATTTGCACACATGTATCATACATAATGTACTATTTCAACACACTCGCTCGTAAAGTGACATTTATTGCACCGTTGTTAGTATCGCTTTTTACTTTACATTACTGCACAGTTTTATGATCGGTATAATCCCGATTATGATAAGATTGTACCTGACTGCAAGTGATATGTGTGTAGACCAAGCATTCTTAATTTAAACGGGTAAAATAGTTTGACAGCTCACCGCTGTCAAAAAAATACTTGCGTGCCATATTTGTTAACGTTCTCATTGTGTGGTTGATTATTATTAAAAAATCAACTTAAATAAATACAAGTCTGTTTTTTCCTCGCAAGTGTGTTGAAAAACGTCGTATGAAACGCGTGTGCTTTGATTATTACACTGTCGGCTCACTTATCACATTCGCCCGCGGCTCACGCGCTTAATACCGCCTCGATTGTTAATAACCAACTTTGCACACATGTATCATAATGTAGTATTATATTACGCATATGGACGGAAACAATAAAAAAGATAAATAAACGAAATACGCTCAGATGGCGTCTTTTTAAAATGGATGCACTACGTATTTGGACTGTTTAATCAATAAAGTTTTTAATTGTTTTGACATTGAAATTCAAACGATTTATCGATATTTAAAAAGGTGGATTCAGAAGTCAGAACAATAAAGTTTGCATGACCATATTTAGACAACATTTAAGATAATAAAAAAACATATCACTAAGGCCGGGCTGGCACTGCAAGAATACAGAGTTCAAATTGGCTTTTTATATTCATTGTAATGGAATTTAAATTGCTGCAAAGGATAGCTTCCTTTAAACCATTCCAACCCGTTTAATGTGATCACTTTTCTATAGTCACGAAGGTTAATTATATTTATATATAATTCGTGGCTATTTGGAATCGAGGTAGACAAACCAGTTCATAATGATCGGGAATTAAGTTATTTAATTTGCCGATACTCCTACGTGACCACCGACGATCTATTCTGTTAATTGATGTCTACTAAAGGAAGAGTTTTTACTTGTACTTATATTTTTTTTGTGTCTTTGATCAGTGTGACCATATCTTTTTAGCAATGGGGCGGGGGAGAGTATTTCTCTAACGTTTTATGAATACGGCAGTTTTTGCTGTATTGCGCTAAATGCTTACGTATTAGGAAAATTTGCTGAATGCGGCATAAGAGACGTAACTCATACTCTCGATAAAGATTTTCCTATAGTATATAGTCTGTGGAATGAGTTCCCAGACGTGGTTTTCCCAATGGAGTTTAGCATGGAGTTATTCAAAAAGGGATCTAAATGATTATTCAGATTTCGCTATTTACAAGCCAACTTTAGGTTTATTAATTTAAAAATATATTTTTTTGATCTATTGGCGTTTTTCATTTTGCTATATGGTGATAATGATTTCATTCTATTAGACTCTGTTCATCATTGCTTGGTTACAAAATATACAATATGGTTGCCACTTTAGGTGAAGGCCGATTTCAGTAGTTCATCGTTCTATCGTATTCCATATTGAATACCTACAATTTAAAAGGTAAAGTTTGGAAAGTATGAATGTATGCCACCTGCCGCGAAGCCAATAGGTACCGACTGGTGACGACGGACGCGGTACGGCAATATTATGGGCTCAGATAGATAACGCAGTGCACGCGCCACGCAATCCAATGAGTTCTGAAACGGGCGAAACATTCAAATTGCAAACCGCCCGCGCCAACCCGTATCAAATGTTGTTTTATAGCTAATTCCCAAATTCGGTTATGGCCTATAAACGATCCGCTGGAATAATTTAAATGCGAACCCGCCTGTATAATGTGCGTACTTTACTTCGAAATTAGGTATTTGTATGTGAAATGCGTTTTGAAATAGGATTCTCTGACGTATTTCTTGCAGAGATTCCGCGAGGGTTAAAAAAATCCCCTTGCTACGTTATTTAGTAATCTCGTGTAAACACGTTACTGTTTTCAATCGATGACTTCAAAGATTATTTAATTGTTAGATTTCTATACTTTTCAAATGTACCTACTTTCAATTTGTAATGCGCATGACATGCATCATCATAAAATTACGAAAGCATTTTGTGTCGCTTACAACGAACAAGTGAAATACATTAGTCTTGTGTTGGCTCGCTGCCTTTCTTCAATTTAAAACGTTTTAAATATAATAAATAGCTCGCTTTTAAAGGTTTTCTCTTGTTTCCGAGCTAATTTCCAGACGGACATTTCCGGCCATTCAATATGAGCGATTGTTTATTGGCTGACTCCGTTTTGCAAGACAATTGAACTAAATTACTTAGTTTAACTTTAACGGGACTATGTTCCTTCGTATCCATTATTGTTTGTTTCGTTTTATTTATAGAATATATATCTGTGTGTTACATCACCTACATCTACGTTACTAACTGAAGATACTTAACTGCAACTCGAAATTAAATTAATTTTATTTAATAAGATTGCATAGAGTGATATCAAGTTCTACTCGTCGGATTATTATTAGACACATTATCCGAATACATTTACCGATTTGTATAACGGTGTCCTAATGGACGAAATTTAATCACGACAAATCGAATGCCACCTATTTATGAAGTCGAATGACTAAACAGCTTTTTAATACGATTCACACGTTAGCAGTTATAGTTAGTTAAGTTTTTGTATCGACACATTTCACGGTGAGATGTATTGAACTCTTATTATATTAAATGTGATGCCACATACCGACCGCTGATGGGATCTATTATTGTTGATCCACGGATGAATATTCAATCATCACGCTACTTCACTTCCATTTGATAGATTCTGTGCGCTCGTAAAAAACAAGCATTCGATACACTATTTAGTGCTTATAACGTTTTGAAAACTGGTCCGTAATAAATAACATTAGTCACATAATAGAATATCTTTCATTTATTTTGCTAACAATGATTCAGAGAAATCAGAAAGTTCGTCTTCCATAGTTTTCTTTAAACAAAAGAATGCAAACAATGTAGCTAATTGTGACCGAGTAAACAAAAGATAGAAAAGAATAATCACAGAACGAGAGCGCCTTAATTATAAGGCGCCTTTGACTAATCTATACTAAGCACAGAAAATCAAAGTATTAGCGGAGTAGCCAGTACCTTCTACGAGGGATAGAATGAGTGCAAAGTGCATACAAAATCGTGATGTGGCCTTTTAATCGGTTTCACGTTCTTTCCCGCGCAAGTTTTTGTATTCGAATTTCACTTTGCCAATCTGTGGGTTTACTGTCGGCCGGGACTCTTCGCCTTCGAGCCGGATGAAAATATGCCATACAGCAGTGCTATAGAACACATTTCCGTAAATAAGGAGCCGAGCTCGGTCGCATAGCTCGCTGCAAGTACTACAGTAATAAGATAAAGAGGCGGACCCATTTTGTTTTGCAGCAAGCTCACTCCAATTTACGCGGCTCGGTGGCCATTAGCATAAGTCCGGAGCGAAGCGTGATGTGCGCGCGATTCGCCGGCTCTCGGCGTGACGCCGCCACTGCGCCGCGCCGCGCCGCTGCCGCCCGCGCGCACCCGCTGCCATCGGCATCGGTGTAATTGCGCCCGCGCGACACATTTGTTTACTATTGTAAGCCATGAAGATGCCATCGCGACACTCCAACACAGACTTCTTCAAATTAGCACACTAAATGCTTCTTTTTACATCGCTCCCATTTTATGATATTTTCTTGTTTTTAGGTTTACAGACATTAAAAGTTAGTTACAATTTTTTTATAGATTCATTGAGTATGCTGTCAGAAGAAAAACAATCGAGTAATGCAGTGTAGGCACACTGTTCATAACTTTTTTGTTATTCAATAGTTCTTGTAGTAGTGAAACGGCCAAGCCACATGTTTTGACTACGGTGTGTAGAGTTTGTGAAGTTGGGGCTTATAGAGTAAGTGCATGTAGAGTTATAAGCTTGGCTCTACATGAGATCTGATAGCTTTTTGACAGTGCGAGCCATATGTCTTGGCAACATTTTACATAAAAATATTTTTGGTGAGATAACCTTTTTTTAAAATTACCAATTGAGAATAAATTATACTATTATATTGTTTTTATTATTAAATGTATTAATTTTGATTACCTTTATTTTATCTGTTATTTTCTCTACCTTAATTTTACGTTAACGTAGGCACATACATATGTAGTATCCACAGTAGTATCATACTAGATGTAAATACGCTAACAAATATGGACGTATGTAAATGTAAATCAAAACTTAACTGTAAATGTAAATAGGAACCAGCCTAATCAGATTATTTGATTATTCATACCCATTCTAGAAGCCGTACCTACACAGAAATTGCTCATAAGAAAACGTCGCCTTATAAATGAATCTAATAAAGTGCGTAAACGACGCAAATCATAAAGTTGGGATCGTGACCGGTCTAGTTATTTTGTTGTTTTATGGTGGTGTCATGAATATCTCGGTAGTCATGATGTGAGACTCTTGACAAGTAAGCGGCCAGTTTCAGGTGTACACAAACGCCTCCATGGCGATTCTGCACGACAAATATAATAACGCGCGGCACTTGCTTTCTTGAAACAATTTATCTATTTAAATAGGCTATACACATATCTATATTATTATATCAAAAGGCACCACTGCAGATTCTTTTCCTCTATTTTAGTTGTTTTCATGAAAATTCATTACTACTTAATATACTTAACCTGACAAAACAAGAATCTGTCTTTTAAATCTTTTATTTATTTCTTATAAGATATGTGCAATAAGAAAAAAGTACATCGATATTTTGTCAATGTGCTCTTTTCTAACTACAACTGTTATAATTAATAAAAGGTTGTTTAATCTCAATAATTTATACAATGTTGCATTATTATTGATTTATACTTCTCAACTCCATTCTCGATACCTAGCGTCATTTGTACTATGTGTTACTTATAGTGTGGCAACAACTTATAGGGTTGTCCAAATTATTAAAATTGAAACTATACTTAGGTTTTTATGGTCCCGTACCCAGAGGGTCCAAACGGCACCCTATTGTTGTGCCAAATCTATCGACTGTCGTACGTCTGATTGTCTCGGGCATCCAACTCCTAAAAACAGTAGTTTCCAAAGACAAACGAGTTCTGTTAAAAATGGTAAATATTTATTTACCATTTTCAATTTTCTAGCAACTGAAAATAAGCATAGAGAGAATAATAAAATATTTACGATATTTTAACATCACATCTCCCTCGCAACGTCCGAGACATTTTAGATTAGCTGCTTTTTACAAAAAAATTGAGAGGTAACATTGACTGTCTCCAAGTCCTAGAGGGTTTTAAAATCAGAAGAAAACACTTCTCTGGTTCCTCCTTTCCTTAGATCGTTTTTGAATATAGCTGATCGATTCGAAAAATATAAAAAAATAGATGCTCGAAAGGAAAATTTGTTATGATCTACTATTTTAATCAGGCATCTCCTACTAAGAAATAGTGTCATTTTAATTCTGATTATAAATTAATTAATTGTGTAATTTAAATTTTAGCATGAGGTGCTGATGGTGCTGACTCAAATAGTTATATACGTTATATAGGCTAGTGTTTTAAATGTACGCTGTTAGTCAGTCAAATACATAGACAAAATATTGCTAAATATTTAATCAATAAAATGGCTCAAAGTGAAGAGATTTAGTCACGACTGAACAGCCCTGAGACAGTACAGAGTACCGGCGCACGCGCTCGCTTGCGAGCCATCATTAGAATGTAGCATCTCGAGCGATTTTCCTACTTTAGATACGGTAATGGCCGTAAAAACAACTTAGGAAAAACGTACCGCATAAAAATATTGTATCC
Source organism: Polyploca ridens (assembly GCA_951394255.1). Lineage (NCBI taxonomy): Eukaryota > Metazoa > Arthropoda > Insecta > Lepidoptera > Drepanidae > Polyploca > Polyploca ridens. Next base: position 10,936,219 of record OX596246.1, on the reverse strand, counting down.
TTAGTGCCTATAAGCCATAGCCATTTCTGAAAATCATACGGAGCGAATAGCAAAAGCGAGTTGGTGCACATATTTTGCCTTACACAGTCGCAGTTAACGAATGCAAGGAGGATTTTAATGGTACTAATGTGATTCTCGCAATATACATATATATGTATCCCGTTAATAGTTGCATACACAACTGGAATGTTTTAATAGCTGACGCTGACTAAACCGCACGTCACTAATAATGGTCATTTTAATATTTGCTTATTTACATATGCACGAGGCGTTTAATTAATCATGTATCCAACTTATATGAAATAGCATTAGCCATTTCTGCATTCAAAATAGGTAGGTATGTACTAGAATGTTCAGTATTTAGATACCCCTTATAAACCTGAATTATAAATATACATAGTTACACAGTACTTGAATATGCTTTGTTTTTGAGTAGAAAGGAAAATACTAAATACTTAGCTAAAACTAATTTCCATTTATTTTGATCAAACATTAGTTGACAAATACAAGGTATATGAATGAACCAGATTTAGTTCCTGATATGATATTATTCTATCATGAAATACCTGATATCGCCGTTATATGACGTCCCGTTCGCGGAGAGCCGCGGTTGAATGCAAGAAAAACAACAAAAAGTCGTAATTCGAAGTACCACCAAAACGGGACGCGATCATTAGATCCATACCATAACCGACACATCCTGAATAGGTAGGTGGTGAAGCGTGCCCGCGCCGTGTCGCACGTCTCTCTCACCAGGAGCTCGCGATTTTTGTCCATTCATCTTTAGAATTTTATCAGATAGGGAGGATTTTTTCTTCACACCTTCAAAAGGCACCTGTGGTTGTTTTAACGCCACCGCATATGCGCTATGCAACGCACTCGATACAGACTTCTGCACAGCACGTGAAAACTTCTTGCGCATAGATGATAATGGTCCGTAATGGCCTTACCTTTTACGTATAATCGTTTGCCCACCATTTCATGGTTTTTGATGCCGATGCCGTCTTCATGTAAATGAACTGAGCAGTAAAAAGAATGGATTGTTATATTTTTATGGGTAATTTATAAGTAGATACTTCTGACTTTATGTAACTTAATCAGAATGCTTTTCACCAGAATGTACCTAATTAGGTACCAATATTTCGAGAAAAAATACCAAAGCAAACGTTGCTTTTTGTATTAAAATCGGTGTAGCAGTTACAGTCAGATTATAGTTATTTTACACTTTTTAGTGCAAAGGCAAACCCACTATGAAGTCGGTTTTTTGAAAAAAGCCAGCCTACTGCTATTGAACTGCTACAATTTTAATTTAAAAGTATGACATCAATAATAAAAAATTCAATACAGCACCTACCATAATCTGAAGAAAATTATTCAAAATTAGTATTATCTACCTTCACAAAGCACGATTGTTAACACGCCGAAAACATTGTGTGTGTCGTTAAAAAACTAAAATAATAATTAGGTAAAATGAAGTGGTGGCGTGAGAACGTGTGGGGTGGCCATCGACGCGGTGGCGGTCGGCATACAAATTGAAACTGTCAGATAGATCGAATCGGACGTTCGGTGCCCCGACGCCGACGCGGACTCCGACGGCCGTAGAGGAATACTCACACGGAAGCGATTACCCTGGCCTAAGACAATAGCCGACAAGACATGCATCTATTACCCTTTTAAGCTTGTATGTTCTGACTGATGCCCTTTGAATAGCGTTCGATAATGAACGATATTGTTAACGATTGTAACGAAAACATTTGGTATTTCGGACACGTCGATTTTTATGGCCACGACTAGACGATTTGGTATTTGTTCTTATTGATATGGGTATTCATATACATAGGTACTTAGGTACATCATTTTATTATACAAATAATGCGTGTGAAATAGTCCCCATAGCCGTGGTTGTTTAATCCGTATCAATATTATAATCAAGGGAAAAAAACTCCTTTTGTAATGAATTGTAGATTTTCCTTTACCACTTTTTATGCTACCACCTCTGCAGCAAATATCATGCGCTTAGGCGAATAACACTCGGTACCGCGCTCAGAACGTTAATTTTGTACTGAAATGTAGGCATACCGCAGTCTTTGCATTGGTATTGTAATAAGTATAAATATCTACACTTTATATTTGAGTGTTTAAATAAATCATTGTCACCCATAAACATACAATTAAATTATCATTTGATATTCTGTCAACAATAAGTGCAACCCATATTATGGTGACGCGGGCAGGGCGCAAGCACGATTCGCGAAGGTTCACGTCGCGTGGCGTCGCCGTCGCGGCAAACAAATGACGTACACCGAAATGTACTCGCGCACCCCCTACGCCCGCGCTAAGCCCTATGCAAAATAAAACACTCGATTGACATCTCTTTGAAATTTATTAAATATTCATCTGGCTTAAACTTTAAATGGGGGGTTAAACGCTCAACAGAAAGGATTACCTTATATCTTTGGATTTGTTGTTGAATAAATCTTTAGTTTAAGACTGTAAGAGCTTATACACATAACACAATACAATAATAATACCAATTCCAAAGATATTTTGAAATTGTAGTTATGATATTTTTACAACTGTGTGTCGTTGCAATATTTTCCTTGACGGTTTCAGAAAATTCTCATTTCAGATTGAAACCACTTTAAACTGTGCAACGTTATCAAAGATGGCCGTTTATATGTTTATGATGATTAGGTGGCAGGACGGTTGCTAGGCAACGGGTGGCAGTGGTCAGCCGGGGGGTCAGCCGTTCCTCATACTCGAGTCATTCGTGCGAGCCACACACGGAACCCTCCCGACCCTGATAATTATTCTCGTTGTACTAGACAGTATTTAGGTTTAATGTTACTTTATATGTTTGAGAAGCTTGAAGTACACTACTTGTTCTTACAGCACTATAGCAATTAAATTAATTTATTATAAGGAGTAGGAACATTTAGGAGAAAAACTCCTTTTAATCATTTGTTCATTTCATTTGTTTCAGATCACCGCTGCATGTTTTATTATGCACCTTATCTTATGTGGTTCATACATAATACCCTACATAGCATAAGCCTTTTATGATAAGGTCACAAGCCACTTTTTCCACATTACCATTGGTTGTAACCAAAATAAGATCGTCGTAGTTATTGTAGCATCATGTGCGTGAATACTGAACGATTTACTCAAAATTGTATGTATGTCGATCGAGATGGCCTATTTAATTGTACCTAATCTGTTATAATTGTGAGAAAATCTATCGAAGATTATGTGGATATCTATAGAAGTATACACTGTAAATAAAAAGGATGCTTAACGACACTGAACTCGTTTTTGTCAACGCGCTTTTTCACAAATTCCGACTCATTTATACTTTAAATGAACGAATTCACTGAGCAGATCTTAATCGGACGCCACGGTCAAGGGGCCTCATCCGATTCTATTCCGAGACTAAATAGCTAAGGTTTATTTTGTGGCATCAAGCTTTTAAAAAATGAGGAGCATTTCTCTGTGACACTTTTTCCGTAGAAGCTTAAATGACCAAATAATTACTTGACGTTGAGATAAGTCAATAACTAAGCTCCTTAACTAATATATATTAACCAGTGATTATAAACTATATCACCAACTGGCTCCTATGATTCGAAGAAGCAGTAAGCAGGTACATCCTATTAACTTATGTAGGTTTGGCACTTTTGAAAGCTTTTTGTTACATTATAAATTTCATGATACGTGCTTCTATTGAAATGGAATTAAAAATAGCTATCATATTAAGTAGGTAGGTATCAACCTATTTTATTCAATGTATTGGCCTCTTGGCCCGAGTTCAATACACTATAAATAATAAAATATTCCAATATTCGAACGATACAATGTTTAAAATACAATAAACTATCGCACTATCAAGAGTGCATTCAACTCTAACGCGGTACTATTATTAAACGGAATTCGATTTAAAGCCGAACCCTCCTCGTCGTTTGTGAAATTGACATTTATTCTTCGTTTTTCATTGTTGCTGCAGTCGGATTCGATCTATTGTTAATTAGCTTAAACGGCCCATGCGCTATGCCATGCCAAACAAAACCTGCTACACTAGTCGAACAATCGCGATAATACCTCCCGATCACCACGGGGACACCGCCAACACCTTGTTTTATGTCTCATTTTTATCATCCTCTTTAATTCATTGACATATTTATCAAATATATTAATTGGAGAGGCAATGTCTTCGTAGGAAAGGGTGGCGCTACCGTCTAGTGGTCAACCTTGGAACTAATCGTTAAAAGCTCCGTGAGATACTTGTGGCGCCATCTGTTGTCGGATAGAGGAACTTTACTCTAAAAACTAAAATTAATGTTTTTCATTTATCTCATTCTTTATAACAATGAAATTAGTCTTTAGAAGTACTATTGAAATATTTTCATATTCAAATTACGCAATAAATACACATTACGATCAATCATTATCAACATTAAAATGTCTCTACTGGGGCACGAGCATCTCATAATAACGAGGCTGATTAAGGCCATAGTCCACCACGGAATCCCAGGGTGGACTTGCCATACCTTGGAATTTGTCTTGTATTATACAAATGCACCTTATCTCGATGTTTTCCTTCACCAAAATGTTTGAGGCGAATCTGTATCTCAATCTTATTGTAGAGTTTGAACACACGACCTTCAACATGAGCTTCCTACCTACCGCAAGGAAAATAATGCACAGAGCAATTCTTATCAGTGTTATCAACGCTTACATCGTAGGTAGGTATAGCCAAAGTCAAAGTAAAAGTGGTAAGCTGTTACCGTAGCCATATGGACGCGTGCACCACGCGAGGCATCAGCATCACTCACGCGTTACAGACCTTTCCTCTCTTCCCGATGAGCTCTGGTGATCTTACTTACACGCAGGAACACAACAAAGTTATTTGGCTGCGATATTCTGTACGGTGGAGGTACTTCCCTAGTCTAGCTGCTCTTTGAGCGAATAAACGCTATGCTCTACCTATCTCTACCATTATTGAAATAATTTTCAATTATCCTTTCATTAAATTTAGGCCCTAATAAGTAGGCCCTTATGAAGATAAAAGCTACTAAAGTTACCACCAGTTCGGAAGTCGGCCTTCAACTGAGAAGAACCGCCAAGAAACTAAGCAAGGTTACAATTTTTATTATATTTTTAATTGATTGGCATTATTTTCTAAATAAGACTACTAAGTATAGATGAACATTTGCTGGCAATATATTAGGCATCAATGAATCAAAATACTGCTTATGTCAATGAAATAAAAAAAGAAACGCTTTTCTTCGTAGGTACCTACGTACAGCCTTGCTAATAATGTACTTACAATAGGAACTATAACCTAAGGTACCTCTGCCTACAGACGCAGGTACCTACTCACACAATGTAAATGTGTATCGACATAGTATGTAACGTTATTACATACGAGAGTTATTCGCTCCCCATCAGGGCGGGAGTGCCTCGATTAAAGCAGTAAATACTTTGAGATTAATTATCTCGTAAACAGTCGGAGCGGCGCCGGCGCCCGCCTCGCGACTCAAATCGCTCACCTACGCCGTGAGCGCGATACAAATTCAACTTTTCCAATTAAATTTCGTGAGGCATTAATAATTATTTGGGTACATCAATTTGTTTCGTCGCGCGCCGCTCAGCTACCGCCCGAAGACTGCAGATCTACATAGCGTTATGCCGCATTACTGGTCTCACGATATTTGTTTTGCTATATTTCCAAATCGTCGTAACTATCAAGTAGTTATAGTTTCCACCAAAAGTTCTTTCTCCAAAACTCTATGGGCTAGGTGCAGGTATATTAAAATGTTTTTTAAAGCTAAGAAGGCTTTGTAGCTATTACCTACATGCAAGAGAATAGTACCCTTATTTCTCTAATTTATATTTCAAAGCTCTCATATGTTAAATAAGAAGAGATGAGAGTGTTCTCTATTTATCCAAATAAGTATTCCAAGTCCTTAAGAATTAAAATATTAAGTAAGATGTTATGTATGTAATAAGAGTTTTTATTGTATAGAAATAGCTATTTCCGGCAATAGACTGTCAAAGGTGGACGTATAAAAACATAAATCGAACTAAAAATAAATCTTAAGACGAATCCTTGAGCTCTACCTACGCTGCTTTCATTCCCGTGAGTCCTAACTTTGGAATTAATTAAATTAAACTTGAAAATGAAATATTAACACTTTGGCGTATAAAATTTAATACCGTTAAGTTATAACGTGATTATTCAACTCCTCGGCAATTTCCAAAAACATCTAGAAAATTAAATTCGCTGAGCGAACGGCAGCGAGCGCCCCCGCACCGCACGCCGCGCACCGCGCTGCCTTTGAGGCGAGCTTCCGCTTTTGTGCTCGCTGGGTGCGAGGCGCTCGCCACTTCGCACTGTGAAATTAATTTTCTTCGTCTTTATGTAATTTAATTATAAACATTTCAATATGGCGCTCGGGGAATTTCCGCCCGAGAGAGAAGTTAAATAGAAACGTTTGATACTTATCTCCTAATACACTTCTGGGATGATTGCGCGATTTAAACGAAATTAATTATTTTATTTGCATCAGCACCTACGCTGACTTATTACAATTATTACCTGTCGTTGGGCGCCAAATTAATTATTAAAATTAGGTAGGTAATAATCTAAATAAAAGTAGGTAAATCTATTTAGTAACATAGCGTTATTTCGCTCTAAGAGCATCTCTACTGTGAAAGTACCTCCACCTTACAGAATACCGCACCCAGTTGTGTTCCTACGCGTGAGTAAGGTCGCCAGCGCTCATCGGAGAGGGGGAAAGGGTCGGTAACACGCTACGCCTCACGCCTCGTGTGTTGCAAGCATCCGTAGGGCTACGGTAACCGCTTACCACCAGGCTGGCCGTATGCTTGCTGGCTACAAGACTAACTAAAAAAACTTTTCTTCTCATAGGCACTATCTATAGAGCGTAGCGTTTATTCGTGCTCGACTGGGGAAATAGGTACCTTACAGAATACCGCAGGCAATTGTTCAACCTTATTCCACCATCCCCATTTTTACACCGAACCACAAGACGCCGAGAAAATTTTCACCCGTACCTCAGAGTATATAAATACTACGTACAACCCGTACGTTGTTGACATACCTACCGAATATACGGACACAGCGTTTTGCATCCTCATTTTTAATGCGGACAGCAAGGGAGTGGAACTTGCTTCCGGCGTCTGTGTTTCCTGACGCTTACAATCTAGGTACTTTCAAGGCCAGAGTGAATAGGTTTCTTCTGGGTAAGCGTGTTTCATCTTAGGCTTCGTCATCGCCCCTTATGGGCGGGTCAGTGGCCAAACGCAAGCCCATCTAATTTAAAAAAAAAAAGCCAAATAACTTTATGTGGTGTAAAGTTGTGCTCCTGCGCGTGAGTAAGGTCGCCAGAGCTCATAGGGGAGGGGGAAAAGGTCCGAAACGCATGAGCGATACTTCGTGTGTTGCAAGCGTTCATATGGCTACAGTAACCGCTTACCATCAGGCGGGCCGAGTGCTAGTTTACCGACTTAGTCGTATAAAAAAGGCACTTGTAAAGCCGTTCACTATACATATACTTAATAGGATACATTGCCTAAATTAAACTATAGGTATTTCTATAGGAAATTTCAAAATTTTAACAACTTAATAAAAAAACTTTTTATAAATACCCTCTCCATATTTCATGTACATGTTTAAATAAATATTATCTGTATCTAGACTGGCACCAGTTGAATATAGGTTTTTGTTATTGAATAGCAGTCGTTCAATGACATTCCATCTGCAAAATTAAAAGTATCTATTTGTGCTGAGTGCACAGTTAACAGATGCCACTAGCGTTCGTGCAATTTTGCTCTTAAACCGTTCACGCTCCAGCGACGCGACGAGAGGCGACATCAAACATACGCGGTGCCTGCAAACCTTTTGCCAGCTTATCTCCCATACACTATCTGAATCTTCGCAAAATATCTACAACCCGCCCCATTGTTCAATGTTTATTAAATTTCATTTTACGTTTATACAACAACACTTTTGTCGGCTACTTTTTGTAGTGATTTGGGACATTTTACGGGTGGATTAGCTCGTGACGTCTACTTTTGTGAACGTCGTCGGCAGCGATGTCTTTTTATTATGTCCCCGGCATTATGGTCTGATATTGCGCGCATTATGTCATAACAGACAAGTACTCCAAGTGCTCGTTCCTCTGCTTTTTGTCATGCTATTTTATTTTAAATTGAATTCTGTGTTGACAATATGACGGTAAACATCCTGTCTTTTTGTACAATATATTTTAATAGCGGGGACAATTCAAGTTTCGTCGATTAAGGTAAGGCACTCATGTTGAAAATAACGTAAGCCTACGAAGCAGGTATAAATATTTGTCTAGCCAGTTTATACGTGTTTGTAGATTACACTTAAACAAAACTTAGGTAAATCGTTACTATGTGTAATCAAACATAGACTACGTGTGTTACTGATGTTTTTAATTTTACTTTTTGTAATATTCTCTTCTCCAATTGCTAGAGCCAAGAGCCAAATGACGGTTTTAGTTCGGATTTAATAATTTAAGTGACATCGTCCAAAAATAGATAACGGTCCCCAGAGCTACGTACACCTTAGATTAAACAATTCAGCCCTACGCCCGGTACTAAAAGCAATAAGACTTACAACTCCGCCCCTACCAAAACAATCCTGTATCTCGGTGTCTTCACTAATGGCGCAAGTTCGACAGTCGAAGTTAGTTCGAGTGTTCTACGGCTGCAATAAAGATAAATCCAGCAATAATATGTTCGGTTGGCCTTATGTGTAGGATTGCTTGGGCACCAAATTGAATTTGCATGGAGTCCTAAGTCTACGCAAATTGAGACGTGAAGCGCACACGCCTGTCTTGTTCAGAGGACAAATTGTCACCAGCGGTTAGATAACAGACCTGTTAAGATTTAATCTCTCACAGTTGATTACTACTATTAAATTTAGATATTTATCGCATGAGGAATAGATCTATGTTGAATAAGCAATCAAGTCTTAGTATGTATATTTATTCAATAATACCTTCGTACTGATTAATTGTCAGTTTCCAAGAGGTGTACGTACAAACATATCTGAGAAATGTAGTACGTGAGCGGCAATCTTCGTCAGTGGAAGGCGCACTAATCCGGACGCCGGAGGGCCAGCACCGTATGAAAGGACGTTCCTTATCCCTTGATCCCGTTGTTTACCAGACATTAAACAGATAACAAGTCCGCGCCCTGATACCGTCTGAGCAGATTAAAGCCCCGGTGGCCGTAATCCGAACTTCGATTAATTTCATCCAATACTTACTTAGGGAATGCTTAATTGTTCGTACTGTAAATTGTTATTTACGTACGTACCGCCCTATAAACTGGAAAAATCTACAAATCGAAGGTCTCTCCCTAAATTGATACAAATGTGCACATTTTGAGCCAATAGTTGCCTTGCCATGTGCAAAGTTTTAACTGCAATTGGGCCCATTATTTAATTTTGCCATCTGGTAATATGTGATCATCCATAAAGTCAATCATAGCGCCAGATATACAGACAAAATACGACATTGCTATAATGATGGTAGTAGGCGCAATAAGTTCGATACTAACATTTTTCGCTTAAAGCGAAATAATGTTCGGCTCGATTATTCATCTCATAACAATAAATAAAGAAATGAAATCGATCTATGTCGCATGATAGTTACATATCCGTGTCGTCAGCAAGCGTCAGCGGAGTACGGCAGGGCAGGAGTGTGCGACGAGCATGCGGGACCGCTGACATCTATACCTACCGACATGTTGAACAAACACTACTGCTCGTGCATGAAATGATATTGCAAATGATACACCACGCGCCCCAAATACAAACTTGATTTATCATAGACATACAAATCTAATGAAGTAGTACAAAAAAATAGGTTTAAAGTTTATTCACACAAATAATTAGAAATCGTAATAAAGTAGGCTTTATTCCCAATTGAATCAATATTATGCTCCATTTATTCATATTACGATAACAAGTTTAGCACAATTCTAACTAAATTGAGGCACTATATATTTTCATATTATAATCTTTTACAAAGTTGTGTGACAAAAATACATTCTATTTACAAAATGTTTTTCATTAACTGTGACTTCCTTTTTTAAGTCTCAACTAACAACGAAAAAAACAAGTTAGATCGCTCTATGGAGTGTCAAAATGTTCCAAACTCTACATTGCAATCATTTGTCCGACAGAGGTATATAATATTAGCAATCAAAACGCGCTCGTCTCCGCAGCACTGCCGACGAATTAGGTGAACACATTACTGTGTCAACAACTTCCCCGTCTGCGTTATTTAGTTTTTGGATTAACATTCGTATGATGTGTCAGTGTCAGATGTGCAGAGCAAATTAATCAGAATTATATCCACCCAAAAGAACGTATGCATTTTTATACCTATATAGGTTTGTTAACGTATTGGTTATTACTTCATTTTTAAACAAATTAACTTCTTATTTGTAAGGTAATTAATTCGTAGATGCTCAAGATAGTCCTTTTTAGGGTTCCGTACCTCAAAAGGTAAAAAAGGAAACCTTATAAGATCACTCTCTTGTCCGTCTGTCTGTCTGTTCGTGTGTCACCACCGATTTTCTCAGGAACGGGTGGACCTAGCAAATTGAAATTTATACCAGATACAGAGGTATATAGTCCCTATTAGGTGTAAAATCAAGGTCCTGAGTCAACACGATAAAAAGATATGGGCAAATTTAGATTTTCGCGAAAACATTTTAATTTACCTTAATTTTCAACTTTTTTATTTTTTTCCTGACGACCTGACGACAGTGACACGTGACGTCTTGAGGCGCAACACGACGCCGCTGTGCCGTACTGAAATGTGTGTATCTTAAAAAGTCGCGCCGCGTCGTGTCTCATCTCAGTGTGAGCTGATCCTAAAGCAGCAAAAGATTTAAACTATTATATTATTACTAGCTGTCTCCCGCGGTTTCACCCGCGTCCACGGGATAAATAGCCTATGTCCTTCTCCATACCATAGGCTATCTGCATGCCAAATTTCATGATGATCCGTTGAGAAGTTGAGGCGTGAAGGCGTAACAAACAAAGTAGTGAGAATCAATATTAGAAAATAAAACGAAATTCGTGCTTTTTATATTGATGTACGGGATGGATGTATGAATCCTCGTAAATTATTGAGGGTTAACTCAATTACATAAATTTTAAGTGCCTATTGTGAATCGCGCATTAAGCCGGCTTTTCACTATGGGATATAATATAATATAAATTACATCTTGAGATATAATATTTTATCGCTCGTCATACATTTTTGTATATTACATCCCAAACTATAAATATTTTTTGACACATAGTATGACGAGCGATAAAATATTATATCTCAATACCTATACCTATTATATTATATCCCATAGTGAAACGCCGGCTTCAAACGTACGGCGATAAAAGGACTTATTATTAGTATTCTATGTGAAACAATCATAGCACTTGGTATTTTGTAGCGAGACGATTTCTTATTAGTCTACTAAGAATCACATAGATTGAAACTAAAATTCGATTGTTATTATTCAGGTCAACCTATATAATTAGGCCTATGTAAATGCTTAAACCAGACGAACCGTATTCCACCAATGTTTGTGTTGGGTGTCTTAAATCACATTTACGTTTGTAACAAGCGGCCAGGTATGGTATGTTTGTCCACCGATAAAATTTAGTTTGTACTGATCGAATTCTAGTCATGTACTGGCAAGAACAACGGTAAGTACACGATACTCAACTGCTACCCAAATACAAATGCTATACATGATTCTACATACATTATGTTGTCATCTTTTGGCCTCTGATTTAGTTCAAATTGTTACATGTAGGTACGTAGGTATGTTTATAAATGTCATAAATATCAAGGTATATTTATTTTTTATGTCTACCTAGACGTTACATTAAAGTTATGTATTTTGTGACTTATAATAATGTTATAATAATATTTTCTACTTTTTAGGGTACTGTAACCAGAGGAACTAAACGTTATTGTTATGGTAACTCTTTCCGTTGGACTATCTGAGGCTTCTTACTCTTAAATAAATTACGATTGAGTCTTGAAATTAACACAATATAATTATAATTATGTATTTTTGATCTTTAAGAAATAAATACGTACGTAATAAGTATGTAAATAATTAGTGTTTAAAAATAGAGTTCTGAATTGGTCCAATTTTTTTTAAAGATTTTATGATGTATTTTCCCTCTAAAATCATCGTTTTTAATATGGCATATATAAAAACATAATATATAGTTTTAAATGATAGAGATAGAGCCATAATAAATAAATATCCTGTCCCAGATATTTATTTATTATGGCTCTATCTCAATAACGACATTACGTATGAAGCTACAAAATTTGGGAATAATATTGTTAACTAGCTGCCCGGCACGACTTCGTTTACGTGGTGTCCTACCCTATACCCTACACTACCCACCAACTTTCCAAAAAAAAATCCGTAAGAACCTTCTACAAAGTATTATAAAACTTCAAAAAAAAGTTGGATGATATGTAAAATCGTTCTCAAGTAGAAACGATAGATAGATAGATTAGAAAGATAGATTAATGACCAAGGGATTTATTTATATCTATATAGATTGATGGCTTGTTCATAATAGACAAGTACTATAGTTAAATAATAATACTCGTAAAACCACTATAGTCTATTTCAAATAACATGAGTTCGGTGACACATGGTATTTTATTAAATTTCTCAATGGTTAATGTTCATTTCGATATAATAAAGGAATACTATGATAGAGCTAGGTTTCACGAAATATTGTGAATATTATTTCAGAGTAATCAAATGGAATTTCACTAGATATTGGTAAAAAACCCTTGACCTTGACGACTCATCCTATGTGAAATAGAGTATAACTAATAATAACTCTAAGTAGTGTATATTTAAATTAATCATAGAATTGAATTCTTAATTCTATGAACAAATATAAATTAAGCATCGAGCAACGAGATGTTTACATAAACAGTAGATACCTATCTGGAATTGGGTTCAAAGACTTTTGACAACGTTATTAATAATATAACTTCTCAACCGTAGTCACCCAAATGACTAACTGCGAGACGAAGTCTCAATCTGCAAACACAAATATAAAGCTAATTAAAAAGTTTCAAACTAAATTATGAGAGGGGTTGCGTCGATGGACTCCGTACCAAGATTGCTGCTAAGATTTAATCAAAGTGGTGTTATCGCCAGGAATGTGCGCTAGTTGAATAGTCGCCGGAGTGTGTACGAGGGAGTCAACACGGCGAAGTCTCGTGGTACCGAAGCAAATGTTTGTTCTACACAGTTGTGGCAACAAACATCGGTGTCACACTCAGAGAATTCCAAATTAAGATTAGATATTCATAACAGGCGCCGTGGATCTGCTCATTTTGTAAATCCCAGCAGAATAACCGTTATACCTGCCACGCAAAACAGTTATGGCACAAAATGAGTAGGTATGTAAACAAGTACCGTAATAAATTATTGTTTTGAAGAAGACACCTATAACAAGAAGCATACGGTCCCTAGGACTATTAATTCAAGTCAAACTGAAAAGCGACAAAGGCGAGTCAGCTCATAAAATTTATAGGCGATCGAATGAGATAATATGGTCGACGTTAAGAGCAGCTTAGACAGTTTGGAAATTTAAATGTGAAGTAAGTTTTGCGAGATTGCGCGGTATAAATCAGCGCGGGCGGCGGACGGCGGGCGGCGCGAGCGCGGATCGTCAGCCCGCTGCGGCGATAAATCCGCGACTCCCTCGGGCTTCTTAACCGTTCTCCATCTTCATGTACACACGGATTCTGTAGCCATATGCCGTGCCGCGACGCGCCTTGCTATGCATACTGTATGTTAGTTAGTACACCACCCTCATTATTGTGCAAAAATGTGTGTATGTGTGGATTTTCACAAAAGATATGTAGATTTTTTACAGCTAAGAATGTTTCTTAATTTGACTTTATTGATATTTTCATACTTGAAGCTCATGTGGCTTACAAGACATCTAATTAATTCTTTCGTTGGCAAACCCAAACAATGGCCAAGGCATGCAGAAAGTTTTTCTTGATCAAACAAAATCAGGAGTGAAGATGAAGCTTAGTTCAGGGCTTGATAACGTTACCAAATAACAATATAATAACCGTTACTTAACGGTAATTTCAATGTGATACCTTAATAACGTTACAAAAATTTAACGGTATTTGATACCATTACCAATAAAATAACGTTATTAAACGTTATGGTATAATATGATAATAACGGTATTTTTACCGTTACTAAGCTACGTTGCCGCAGGGCTTGATAACGTTACCAAATAACAATATAATAACCGTTACTTAACGGTAATTTCAATGTGATACCTTAATAACGTTACGAAAATTTAACGGTATTTGATACCATTACCAATAAAATAACGTTATTAAACGTTATGGTATAATATGATAATAACGGTATTTTTACCGTTACTAAGCTACGTTGCCGTTCCGTATTCATCGGATGCACTGTTGCCGCTCCGCCGCCACGCCGCCGCCTATAGTGAGTGAGCCGATTTGTTCGAGAATTTATACAATATGGGACGTAATAAGCAAAACAAGGTTTATAGGTATTTTGAACTGAATGAAAACATCCGATTTTCCTCGACTTTTAAACGTCGGATTAAAATGAAACTTTGCACACTTATCAAGTAATGATGACAATACAATAATTTGGTACCATCGAGCTGATCTGATCATGGATCCGGAAGGTAGGCACTGGAGCTCCATAACGGAATAACATACGTTAACTTGTTAGAATTTTCTTGAGATACATTTTGACCATGTATGGTTTTCAAGGTCTGATGATGGAGTAGGAGGTTAAGCACTGGAACTCCATGGTGGAACATCGTATCCTATCCGTGTTTGGGGTTGTTAGAATTGTCGTGAGATGAACATTGACCACGTATGGTTTTCAGGGTCTGATGATGGAGTAGGAGGGCAGGCACCGGAACTCCATAACGGATCAACATTTCCCTGCCGTGTTTGGTCTTGTTGGAATTGTCGTAAGATGAACTTTGACCATATAGGGGTTTCAGGGTCTGATGATCCAACATCCTGTTCACTCCATAGTGGAACATCGTATCCTATCCGTGTTCGGGGTTGAGAATTGTGGTGAGATGAGCCATATATGAAAACCATATATGGTCAAAGTTCTCCTTACGACTACTGCAACAAGCCCAAACACGCTAAGAAACGTCGCTACGCTATGGACTTCTAGTGCCTACCCTCCTACTCCATCATCAGACCCTGAAAACTATACATGGTCAAAGTTCATCTAACGACAATTCCAATAACCCCAAACACGGCTTGGATACATAGCTCCACTATGGAGTTCCAGTGCTTATACCCTCCTACTCCATCATCGGACCCTACCACATATTATTGTCAAAGTTCATCTTACGAATGGAACATAATTCTTTTCAACACGACGGACACTTTTTCAATATTTTGCGAAAAAATTTTGTTTTGTCATCCCAATTAGGGCTTGCAATCCGGATATCCGAATTATCCGGTTATCTGGATATCCGAATTATCCGGATATCCGTCGATTTTAATATCCGGATTTGGGCAACATTATTATCCGGATAATTCGGACTTTTCGGATAATGTATAGTGCAATTAAGTTAACGCTCCAAACGTAAAATTGAAAGCTTTAAGATTAATTCTAAGAGCTAACTTAAGTGTACGCAAGAGATTGCAAAATCCGGATTATTTTCAAATCCGGATTTCAAGATTATCATGACATATAAATCCGGATTATCCGGATTTTTCGAATTTCGTTTCTTTTTCAATCTTTTGTAATTTTAAATTGTACGCGTAGTATTATGCTAAACTATTAGTAGTTTGAAGATAGGTGTTATATTTTATTATTTTTGGTACCCATTTCATTGGTGAAAATTTTCCCGGCTTCTTGTGGTTCGGAGTAAAAATGGGGATAGTGGTTGGAATAATAAGGTTGAACAATTCCTGCACATACTCTCCAAAATATAACCTGCAGAAAACCGATAAGGCAAGCAACCTTTCTTCTATGGTCGAAGCTCGTGAGTTTCGTCCTCATTAAAGTCTCATCTCTGATGAGTCTTCTGACTCGGCGGTTTATTGAGTCGAGGACGAGAGCGTGGTGGAAAGGACTCCGGTTGGCGGTGAAAAGACACGCCTGCGTCTTGGTGGCATTAAAAATTGCCCCTATTAGAGCAATCCCCAATCAAATCAAATCAATCTGAGACTGCCTGTAAAGTCACGTTCAAACGTTCTACCATGGCCTCTCGCAACAATTGGATCTAGTCACTGGTGGCTCACGCGCTGGAAATATGACAACGGTGCTGTGTCTGCGTACCCAAAAATACCAGGCTTCACCAGATCGTTAATATGCAGCAGAAATAAGGCTGCACATGAATTTTTTTTTTTTTTTTTTTTTTTTTCTCTCTTTATCTGCTATCGGCTCCATAGCCATAATCAGATGTGGTCGAGGTATCAGAGGTGTAGGTGTCATTCCATTAAATGACACCGTAAAGGGTAAAAGAAATTTAATTTCTTTGGTCTAGGTCCAGTATTTGCCATCTTTTCAGGCGCTTTACATTGTCGCTTGTGTTCAAGAGGTTTTTTGCCAATTCATTTACATGTTTGTTAAGTCTTGCTTTATATCTCTGGCTGTTGTTGCTGACTTCCTGCTTTACAGTTGGCATCTCCAGGTACTCATGTATCTCTGTGTTTCTGACAAACCAGTGGGCGCTTGAGATTGTTCTTAGAGCAATGTTTTGGAATCTCTGGAGGATCTCGATATTGGAGTTACTAGCTGAGCCCCAGAGCTCTATTCCGTATGTCCAGATCGGCTTGATGATGGCTTTATATACTAGCAGTTTGTTGCTGAGGGACAAACGGGATTGACGACCCAGCAGCCAGTTTAAGAGTTGAAATTGCATGTTCGCTTCTTTTCTCTTGGCTTTGATGTGACTGGCCCAGGTCAGTCTTCTATCCAGGTGCAAACCGAGATACTTTACGCTATTGTTGGTTGGTAGGACCTTGTCTTCCATACAAACAGTCGGACAGTCACCTTTCCGGAGTGTAAAAGTGACCTGTGTTGATTTCGTAACACTTGGTTTTATTCGCCACTTCTGTAACCAGGTGTCTATTTTATGGAGTTGTGCTTGCAGTTTCAATGATGCATTGTTTGGGTCTCCATCACTCGCAAGGCATGCGGTGTCGTCTGCATATGTTGCTGTCACAACATCTTCTGTTTCAGGCAAGTCTGCCGTGTATATAGAGTACAACACCGGGCCAAGGACCGATCCTTGAGGAACCGAAGCAGTGATGTTATATAGCTGCGAGCACTCTTCCTCATATTTCACTTGAAATTGTCTCTTATTTAAATACGATTTAAGGATCATAAAGAATGAGTTTGGTAATAGGGTCTTTAGCTTGTATAGTAGCCCTTTGTGCCAGACCCTATCAAAAGCTTGTTGTATATCTAAGAATACTGCTGAGCAGTATTCTTTTTTTTCCAGCGATTGTCTTATTTTGTGGACAACTCGATGTACTTGCTCTACGGTTGCATGTTTCTCCCGAAATCCAAACTGATGATCAGGTATAATTTTGTTCTCTTCGAGTGCCGGTTTAAGCCTTTGTAAGAAGATTTTTTCGAATACCTTGGATAGTATAGGAAGGAGGCTTATAGGCCTATATGAGCTGGGATCTGTTGGCGGCTTCCCTGGCTTCGCAATCATACAGATTTGTGAGATTTTCCATAGTTTTGGGTAGTAGTGTAATCTGAGGATCGCATTAAACAGCATCGTTATGAAAACTATTATTTTCTTAGGCAGCTGTTTAAGTACTTCACCCGTTATTAGGTCAAAACCAGGTGCCTTTTTATTTTCCAGGAGCCGTATAGTGCGTACAAGTTCTCTTGGAGTAACTAGTGCAAGTGGTAGGGATAGCTGTTGGTCGCTGTTAATCATATCATCTACTTCTTTTTCGAAGTCCACCATAGATGACTGATTAGGGGTAAATACTTCGCTGAGGTGTTTTGCAAACAATTCGGCCTTCTCACTTCCGCTCCTGGCCCAAGGATCATTACAAGATTTCCTTATAGGTGGAACATAACTTTGTGGTCTTTTGAAGTTTTTTGTGATTTTCCATAAGGAGTAGTTGTCTTTCTTACGGGCCGAGAGTTTAGATATTTTTTCTTGGAAGATAGTATTCTGAGTTTCTCTAATCAGCTCTTTAAGTTCCCTCGAGATTCTATTGTACTCTGTTCTGTCTGCATCTGATCTCGTCGAGTGAAGGTGCCTTCTTTGTTTTCGCTTTTCTTCCAATTTGTTGCGTATTTCCAATGGGACGTTGACCTTGTTGGTAGGATTATTCAATACTGGAGTAGAGCGCCAAGCTGCAACTTGTATTAGGTTTGTTATATAAAATGTTGCCTCGTCTATGTCATTGTTTGTTTTAAGTTTCACTTTCAATTGAACTTCGTCTTCTAAGTACTCAGCGAAGGCACTCCAGTCTGTTTTGTGATTGTGTAATGTAGATCTTCGTGTTCTATGTATCGGAGAAACGCTGAATGTTGCAATTATGGGAGTATGATCCGATACAGAGTCTAGTGATGATTCAACATCAAAGTATACATCAGACAGTCCTTTGACAACAAAAAAGTCCACAAGATCAGGCACCCTGTTGACATCCTTAGGCCAGTAGGTTGGTTTGCCCGTTCCAAGAGTCATAAGATTATTTTGATCAACACTCTTTTTCAGCTCACGGCCCTTTGTGGTCGTCAGTCGCGATCCCCAATGGGTATGCTTACAGTTCCAGTCTCCGCCGCTAATGAATTTATGTCCTAAGGTATGAAAGTAGTTATTGAATGAATCTTGTTTTGGATTGTGTTTAGGTGGGCAATAGACAGCGCTAACATTGATCGGGCCCATATTTACATTAATGGTGATAGTAGTGGCTTGTATCCAGTCCTTTTGATATTCACTATGAAGATGGTGCTTAATATTGTTCTTTATAATAACTGCAGATCCTCCATGTGACATACTGTCTGGGTGATTTGTGTTATATACACAATAATTGTCCATATTAATCTTTTTGCAGTCATTAAGGTGGGTTTCTGATATCAGTGCAATGTCAACTTTATTAGTCTTAAGCAGTATTTCTAGTTCTCGTATATTTGGCGCTAGTCCATTTATGTTCCAGGTGGCAATTCGTAATGAGAGCATTACGGCAATTTGCTGATGAGCGTCATGATGAGATTCATCATTGTACTTAACTGTGTTACAAGTTGGTCGATTCTTTCAGTTTGGTTCATTAGGAGCGCTTCAAGATGTAATCTATTTTCATGTGGATAGGTTTCAATATAGTTTTTTTCTAAATATGTTCTCTGTGACTTATTGTCAACGTGATTTCTAGTTTTTGTTCTTTGCGACTGGTAATTATCAGCTTTTGCATATGATCTCTGTGACTCTATGTAGTCATCTGTTTGACGCCTTCTACGATTATCTGTAAGGTCTATTATTTGGTCTGTTAATTTATTTCCAGATTTAGTGACGGGAGTATTCTTTATCGAGCTTTTGACAGCTTCATTGTACTGTTTGTATTGTTTTAAATCTTCTTTAACCGTTTGGTTCCTTCTTTTGATTTGAGTGAAGTCGAAATTTTTTTCCGCTTCAGACTCATTACTGGTAGTGCAGGTTGTGGCCATTGGCAAAGGGTTCGTTCTGTACACTTTATTTTCTGCTATTGTTCCAGTGTTTAAGTGGCCTTGAGATTTGTTGCTACTTTTCTTTCTTGCTAGTATCTCTTTGTACACTTTGCATCCTTTGTAACTAGCTGGGTGACTGCCTGTGCAGAGGGTGCACACTGCTGGGGTGTTCTTGTCTATTATGCACATGGTAGTTTTATGTGCACCAGCGCACTTGACGCATCTGTATGGCCGCATACAATTATTCTTGCAGTGCCCATATTGCTGGCATCTTTGACACTGTACTACAGTTGTCGTTCTTTTAGGGTCTTCAATTATTACCTTTTGGTTGTAAATATATTTTATGTTTTTGACTAATTAATTATTTTCATGGGGAGCTATGTTGACAAAGAATGTATTTAAGGGCTCTTTGGTTCCTGATTTCCGTGCCGTTACAATTTCTCCCTGTACACTATTTCCAGTATTCTCAATAGCTTTAATGATCATTTCTTTAGGGGTACTAAAGTGCAGGTTTTTGATAACAATCCTCATGCATTTTTGGTCTTTGCGTGTGAAGGTATGACCTATGAGTCCTTTGCTTCTTATGTGATCAATGAGAGTTTTGTATTTATCAATCGTACTGGAGGATATAATCAATTGATTCTTTGATAATACTTTAAACGTATAATCATTTTTTTCCACTACTTCTTCTATCAATTCTGTCAATTTTCCAAGATCATCGACACCATAGAGTATTATGGGCGGTGGTTTGGAGGACCTTTTGGGGGGAGTAACATCTTCTACTTCTATTTCTAGCATCGAGAAGCTGTTACTTGTTTCTACTTCTGGGGTAGATTTTTGCTCAGATTCAGTCATTCCTCTGTGTGTGTTGATTAATTGATTTCTTTGTTGTGTTCTTTTGGCTTGATGAATTTTAGACATTGCTGCCTCATCAGGGGAACGGATTCTTTTTTGGGTTGGCACCCGTTGCCATGGGACTTTTTCATTGTATAGCCTGGTTTTATCACTTTGCACAGTTTCTTCTGGTTTTTGTTTTTGTTCGCTGACATCGCTTAGCGATGACGATCGTTGTCGATTGAAGAGACCCGGGTGAAATAATTGTTGGGTCAGAGTTTTTGTTGGAGTTTCCTTGGGCAGCACTACTTTGCCCCCCCCAGAATACGTGGGGCAGCCCGAGCTGTGCTCAGGGAGGGATTCTCCGGCCTTGCCGGTACCCTCCTGGGGTAGATTACTTTTTAGTTTTGCGTCCATGGAGATTTTTGTAATTTTTTCTGTTGGGGTTTTCTTCCCCTAGCCAGTTTATTCGGTTACAAATGTCATCGTCGGCGCCCACTGTGTCAGCGGCCCCAGTCCAGAGCGGCCACGCTGCTACTCAGTAAGGTAAGTAACAACGCCACCACCGCTGTTGAACCACAGCTACCAACCCACAGGCACCACCGATGACACTTGGGCGCCGAAGACTCGCCCTCGCCCTTCATACTTAGCTGCTACGGTCCCGAGGTAGGTGTAATGTGCGGGGCTCGTTTTGGACCGTAACATTGCCCGGAGGGGACGACCCACAAAGATTGAAGTATGTGGGTCCATCACTAGGCCGCGGCGGCAGTCTAGTGATGACTTGGACGTGTATGAAGCACTTGTCGGTGCGCGCCGATAGCCTAGCTCCGCACACCTAGGCGTACGCTACTGGCAGCATAGCATTTTTTAGGCGCAGGTTCCCTGGCGAAGAACCTGCTCCACTAAGACCTACACCGACCCCCCCCCCTACACCGACCCCCCCCCCCCCTAAACATGCACATGAATAGACCGTTCATTCAGGAAATTGGAAACCCAAGAGCGCAGACCACCAGAGACTCCATATCAAGGACTGCTTACTTAGAAGGCTGGTATGCCAGACCCGAAAGTAACAGTTGCATACATTACACTATAATTCTTGATATTACGTTGTGCAAAGAGTTGTTACTCGCGCCGCACGCGCATTGCCTCCATCTAAGACTCTCTGGCCGATCTAGTAATTAGCTAGATGGATGAGCGAGAGCAGCTAGCAGCATGTGAGTCGAGCTGTTTATAGATTTTATTATAGACCTTATAGGCACCGTGAACAGACACGGCAACGCAATCGCACGAACTAAAGCGCAGGAGTTTTAAATATTGTGCGGATTTGTGCGTCAGAGTAATACTGACCTACATCTACTGGATATTCAATGTCCAGAATTTCAATTCAATGTTCAAATCAACTATTGTCAATTATGATTAAATTCGAAAAACCGGATTTGATTCTCAATATTCGGATTTATAATAGGCCCAAAAATCCGGATTTTTCGGTCACTTTCGAATTTCGAAGTATCCTTATTATGTATGAAATCTCTTTCATATTTTACTTTATCGTTATAAAATTTTAATAATTTATGTTCCTTTTTTTATGTCAATGTGTCTTCTTTTACTTTTCACTTACGACTGTACAATTCAACACGACAACATGCTATAAACTAACATAATTTTACAAAATACATTACAATTGCGGAGAGATTTGCCTTTCATTACTTTCCTGCAATCCCTAGTTTATTTATTTCTATTTCTTTGGCATGCAGCCTAATCGGCTTGATATAAACATATGAGGTGTCGTTCGAATTGTCTTACCTGTGAGAATAACACTGTTTATTATTTGAATATGGCATCTACGAATAAAAAAGAGGGTGGTAACAAAATGTCTTTATCATTATTATTACAGTATGGGTATCAAATGAAAGCTTGTAAATAGCCATATCCATGTATGTATATACCTATATACTGTTGCCTTGTTATATACCTTGCATTAAACGTGTTTTTTTGCAGTTTACGTCAAAATGGTAGCATATAAGTATTACAATATACAGGGTGTTGTTTTGGTCGGCGACAAGCGACCCAGGAGTGGTAGTACAAAAAATATCTTTCCCAAAAATGGACTTAATTCCATTAAATACTGTAAATGCGTTGAGAAATACCTTATTCAATTTGAAATAAAATTACCGCAAAGTATGGTCACTCGGCACGTGCACTGACTAGAGCTTGGCGCAAGCTGCCATCGCCCCACCCCTTTACTCTCTCGCACTCCCGTTGAGTATTACGTCTACACTTTAGCTTATTACACGATTTTCCAAATAATATTTTTTTGATTTTTATTATTTAAAAAAATATTAGTATTTTTTTTTTGCATCAGTGTCATTTGTATTATCGACCCTGAGTCGCTCGTCGCTGACCAAAACAACAACCTGTATACATATATAGAATGGGCTATTCACAAGCTTTCATTTGATACTCATATTGTTATAATAACGCGAATTTTTTGTCTTTAATACCCCCCTCTTTTTTTTATTCGTAGACGCCATACAAAAATTCCCTATGACACTCCCACAGTTAAGACAAATCTAAAGACACGTCATATGCTTAAATACGTCAAGCCGTTTAGGCTGCAGAGCGTGCCAAAGACATAGACATACATACATACACTCGAAAAACATAACCCTCCTTCCGGGTGAGTCGGGTAAAAATACCCGAAATCTTCTAAATCCCAGCACGCATTTTTGTAGATGTTTGCTCAACTTCATGGGTCCATTAAAAAACCTCTACCATATTTCATATTTTTGTTTCGCAAACATTGTAAATACATTATCTGTTGTAATAATTATGTAAATTTTCACTGTTTAAATAAACTATTTTCGTTGATATCAACTTAACCGTGACTGTCCTTTTGTCGCTTTTTGCTCGACGCCCTCTTAAGATTATCACGATGTTTTTTATAATACTTGTATATTTTTGTGATTTTTACTTAATTTAGAGTATATTGCATCAACTCAGATAAAAAATACGACACAAAACATTTTAAATTTTTTTACAAGTAAAATGTGCGCGTATTCGCGTGTTACGAAACTATGTTCCGTAATGTTCTCTTCGGTTGCGAACACAAAGTAGGTAGAAGTCGACCTACAAATGTGATATAAGCAATAATACGGACTACGCTAATTTTGCTAGAAGTAGAATTCAGCAAAAAGTATTCAGCCGTAGATCGCAATCGGCTGCAAACTTAAAACTAAGTGTAAAAGGCTTATACAAGTAACCAATGAGTTCGCAACTAGTACCACCATTGAATTGTGTAATAATTCAATGAGTACCACACATTTTGCCTAGATAAAGGCTCTTTTAAGTTTAGGTATATTCCGTATGTCGCAAGCGGTCCAAATTGCTTGAGAAGGTAGGTAATGGTTCTCTAAAGTCATGGTATTTTCGCAACTAGTACACACGGCAACACATCAAGCTATACATTTCCAGTATAAGCTGATCTCGCATTGTATAGGATTTCCGTGCAATGAGAGGTCAGCTTATATTGGAAATGTATAGCTTGATCTGTAGCCGTGCGTACCACAATTTTTGTTTAGGAATTATTCAATATCATAGTTTTATACCTTAAATCAATAGGAATTATTCATTTTCCATACTTTCAAATCGGTTGCGAATTAAATGTAATAATATCCATACATAACTCTATCGATATGCCAAAAATCATTAGTATCTACCACAATAATGCTAATTCTACTACCAAATTATTGTATTGTTGGCACGGCGCGGGGGGCCTGACCGCGTCGGGTCCCGCTTCTTCCTCCTTTCAAGTTTAACCTTTTAAAAATAACGATAAAAATACCGTTATCTTTCAATTACCGTTACTAAAAAGTAACGGTAATTAGGAGCATAAATAACGTTAAATCTAATAACGTTATTTTATTAATAACGGTACCTCTGTCAAACGAAGGTAACGTTATGAAAATTTTACCGTTATTTAAAGCCCTGGCTTAGTTAACTTATCCTCATAAGTAATATACATATTACATAAGTTGACTGACTTATTATAAAGGGGCGGGCGAGTAGATTTTTTTTTTAGATTAATCTTATTGTGACATTATTTTAACATTTCTCAGTTATCTCATCTGTCAGGTTGTAGCATCCAAAGTATCTTCCGCGTTCTTCGCCCTAATTCTTTTTCACGCTACATTTCACGAATCTTATTTTTGTAATTACAAAAATGTCTAGTACGCCGACGTTATCCTTAATTGCTGGACATAAAAATTCCATTTAAGTTTCCCTTTTAACGATCGGGGAGAAGTGTCTAATTGTATAATACACTCGTTTGCGTATTTTTATTGTCGGTACAATAATTAGAACATAACGCGACTTCGGCCTTTTTAAGCAGGTTTGTAATTAAACTTTTCTTAGGAGTTGTAAAAGAATATTGCGAGATGCGAGCGTACCTTTTAGCGGGGGAGTGTCGACGGGAGGCGGGGGTGGGAGCGGTTATTTAAGAAATGGAAAGAAAAGCAATTTACTGCTTATCAGCGGGAGTAGCGACCCGTAGGTCACTACGGATAAAAAAGTAATGTCGACAGAGGCACTCGAACAACTTTTACAACAACTCGCTATAACACCATTGTTTCCTGTTAAATAAATAACATTGTCGGTACACACGGAGCCAAAGGTAGTTACTTATTTATTCTCGCTCCTGTATATCTAAACTCATCTTATTAAGGTGTTATTCGAGCATAAATAAATTAATCTGTAAAGTTATTCTATTATAAGTTGTTGGAAGAGTTAAAGTGAAATTGGTTTAAGTACGAATTCCACCCATAGTTTGACGACAACGCGGGCTTGATTAAGTTCAGTGTTTCCTGACACGCACATTTAGGTGTTGATTCCTAAATAACTAACTAACGTTAGGTAATACAACACTAAGTATCTTATGATCCATATTCGTACTTATCAAAATATTAAACCTAGCTTAGATATCTACTACCTATACATTAACTGACACCTTCACCACAATCAACACCGATTATGTTTGCACACCCCGCCACGTTGAGTAACTTTGTTCCATAAATTGGTATGTGCTTTTTGTTTATTAGTTTATGCAGCCAACAAGCAGTAACATCTGAAATCTGAATAATTGAAATGTTTGTATGAAATTTTGATTATTTTAATATTCATTACCTAGTTAATTACAAAATTAATCAGATTATTTAATCAATTTTCATATATCACAGGATATCATTTGATGTATTTTATCACTGCACCTTACAAATTATAAAACCTAATCAATTTAATGTTCTAACAAAACTGTAGTTGTACCCCCCTTCTATACTCTATAATGAATCGAAAGTTTATTGCAACAAAGATGCGTGGCAAAAATGTGCGATGATTAGTTGGGGTGAATGCTTTAACATGAGCTCGTATGGGCAGCAAATAGGGTGGCCCGGGGTCGCGACCCCACTCACAATATTTGGGTGTCGATGATGCTGTGTTATTATCACTTTGTTTATTAACAAACATCATGAACGTTACAACAAGCCATAATGTATGTGATCGCGTGGTTATGATTTATAACTAAAAATGTTACTCGGAACGATATTTATCGTTCCGAGTAATTATAATTTTATAAAGATAATAAAAATCATCATATTGATTAAATTCAAATTAAAACATTTGTTCGTTTTAAAAAGGTATATTGTATTTTTTATGACCAGAGATCGGTGTGGCTAGAGTATGTACTTACCTTAACTTCGAGGATGTAAGTAACATAGAGTGCAGGTAATTCCTCCTCTAAAATCCCAAAATTCTGATCATCATCATCATCATCATCAGCCTATAATGTCCCACTGCTGAGCACAGGCCTCCTTTCATAAATGAGGGTGAAAAGAAATGGGCAATACTCCACCACGCATGCCCACTGCGGATCGGTGGAGGTAGGCTAGTGGTCAACCTACTGTTGGAATTTTTCAAGCCACCTAGGAATCATCCATCGAGCTTAACGACTATTACAATTAAGTGATAACCGGGACCAACGGCTTTACGTGCCTTCCGAAGCACGGAAACGCTCGATTTGAAATACCACTAGGCGGCCACCCATCCAGGTACCGACCACGAAGGTGGTAGCTTAATTTTGCCGATCGATTAAGAACGGCTAATCATGCTACACCACGAGCGCTTCCTGAAAATTCTGATAATGATATTTAATCCCGTGATTTTAAAATCATGAATTATTTAACTTACACGTAACTACATTTTTAATGGTTTCGTACTAAAACAATTTCAAATTAAATGGTAGGTTTTTTTGTTTACGAATGTTTTCTAAGTGCAATTAATACTTTACATTTCTTAAATCCCAGGGGTTATTCATGTTTATGATTCCGGGATATCTCTATGTTACTTAGGTGCATCCTAGAAGTTTAGATAAATAGGTATACTCCACCTATTCCGATCTCTGTTTATGACAAATTATCTTTTTTTTAATTATATTTAGGCGCCGATCCCACAAAAAAGAGTTCTAGAGTTCCGCGTTCCGAGTTCTGCATTCCGCGTTGACTGTAAGCTATGTGGGGCCTTTGTAAGTAAAAAAAGTGTATGATGTGCAATTAGTAGCGAATATTGCAGAACCCTAGATATCTAGACTGCTTGCTGTGTGCACAATAGTCAACACGGAATGCAGAACTCGAAACACGGAACTCTAGAACTCTTTTTTGTGGGATCGGCGCCTTAAAGGTGTACCTAACTCTCTACCTATTGGATGTAAACAAAGTATCTCAACCTACTCTAAACTCTATTAAATGTGCAACATATCGTAATCCACCAAAGCTTCGATTGATTGATGGATTAGAGATCAAAGCTAATGTTTATTAACTGCATACATTATACAAGCTAAATTTACGCTCAATCACTTATACCCAATATAAATTCCGTCGATGTTCCTTGAAACGCTGTGTCAACCTATCCATCAGTGTAAAAATTCCCTGTTGATCCCCTTAATTTAATCAAAAGATCGCTTCGCCTGGTCACGGACAAGAAAAAACGGGATGACGTAACGTAACGACGACACGGCGATATAAAATTTTCATCGAACCGGAGCCGGTAGGGGGTGCGGGGAGGGGGCTCGGGACGGTGGCGGGGTTCCTGTTGTAATATCCAAGTCGAGCCGAGTAACCAATAAATTACAATTTGACATAAACAAAACCCCACTCCGGTACACGTAGCGTCGAATTATTTATTGCAAAATACTGGTCGATATTTAACAGTTGCTAAAATATAGATCAATGTTAAAATAATTTCAGTAACGTATAAACTAGTTTTGCATTTCATAAAATAAATAGTTTCCTTGAAACATACGACAAATATTCAGAAGGAATTACAAATCAACTATAACTGTAACTAGGTAAGGAATGATGAAGGAAGAACTCGCTACATACATACACATGCTTGGTACCATACCTAAGTATTATATGAAATTTTCATATTATTTATGTCCTCAAAATCATTCCAGCATAATCGCATGCAGACCTACATGTTTAAAAGACCAAAACACTAAAATTAAGAACTTTATAAAAAGGTAAGGTACATGCTTATTTACATAAATGTCAACAATTATTTAGGGTATAATACCTAATTTTATGTAATCTTGGTCATGGTGGAGACTGCGAGAGGCGGTGAGCGCGGGCCGCACCCTGCACGAGCTAATAACATTTGCATACTTTTAATCAAGAGCCGTGTTGTGGAGAAGTTTCCCAATAACGGAAAGCTGTGATCGATTTGATGCCCAGACGAGGCATTGTTCCCGCATTATAATGTTGTTTGTTATACAGATAGGTACGATAGGACTTTTCTTATTTCTTGAATGATTTGATATATTTTTTTACATTATGTAGGATGGTAGGCATGACATTATTATACTTATTAATATTATATTTACACTTTTCGATTTATTACTTAACTAACGTTGAGGAAAATATTTGAATAATTAAATAGATCATTTATATTTTATGAGAGATGCCTTCAAGATTATTACGGCCAATAGACGATATTGGTTTTTGTAATTAAAAAGAGAATAATTATCAACTATCAGATACTTCCTGAACATTCATGTGTAAGTAGTACCTATTCACCTAGTCATTATCGATTGTTGTACATTAATCCACTCAATTGGAGCTATGTAAATGATGTTACTAATACCGGCTCACCTTCAATGTTGTAAGAGGATTCCCGTTGCGCAGTTTGCAATAAATTAGCTGGCTTCTAATATAAAACGACAAAACCCCGACGAGCGTCACAGCCCTGCTGCCGCCGCCGCCGCCGCCACCGCCGCTCCTCCCGTCTGTCCATCTCCGCTCCGCATTAATCGTGTTTAGTTTGCGGATATTGGAGGCGGAAATTCAAATGCAATCAAATGAAAATAGAATTTGTAAAAAAGCAAAGAAAACAAACCGACAGGCGTCAGTCTAGCGGGAGCGCAGCGACTCCCTCCCTCGAGCCGCCCGCCCAGCCCGAGCGCCCGCGCCGCACGTTGACCGTACTTACACGATTTTAAATTGTACATATCTGAAATTCCGATCTGTCGCGCACCCACCCTGCGCTATGAAATGAAACAAAATAAAAGTGGAACGACACGGCACGCTCGGAAAAAATCAAAATCGAAATTAAAAATAAAAGGTTTTTCCGACGTGGTGAGGGAGGCGCTTGCAATGTTTGCGGCCGTCATTCGATGCAGTTCGCAATAAAAACATGCTCTCGACGTCTACATATAAATATGTGCGGTGGGATTGATTGGAATTGAATATGTGTGGGTGGGGGTGCGGGGTGCGAGGTGGCCCGGTGCAGGAATCGAAGGTGAGCGCCGCTAAGACTGTAATCGGTTTTGCCCGAGGCTGAGTGGAGCGATGCGGAGCACACCGCCGCGCCGCTGCTGCCACCGCCGCACCGCTCACAATTAAACTTTGTTTGTACACGTGTCGCTGGAGATTAGCCGCAATGCTCTTTTTAAGTGGACCAGCTGCAGTCCCGCATGCAATTTAAGAATCTTGAACACAATTTCGGCAATTATCTAGCCGTTCTAAATTCTGTAAGGTTGGCAGATAAGATAATGGTTTTACATCTCTCTGTTTAATATATATGTGTAAAAGTAATTAAATTATGACTTTATTACTATTTGGATTACAAATAATGAATCCGATATGTATGACGTCGAAATCAAAAGACCTTTGACACCATAACAGTATGTCCTGTACCTACTAGCAATCGCAGCAAATGTACGAAAGATGTAAATGTAGGCAGAACGGTGGCGTTGCGGCGAAGTCCCATAAATCATCGGGAGGGGCGCCGATTGCCTTCAATTATGGCATTAGCTTTCATGCCTAATTTTATATCGCTAGTTATTAACTCCCCTAAAGTGGTCAAGTGTCTCCGAATAATTTCGAAATTGACTACATTAGGTAGGTATATACATACTTTTAAAATTATGCTTTATCTTGTTGTATAATCCTTTATCATGTTATAATATATAGACATCGTGAATATCCTGTATATTGTTTAAAATTAACCGTAATTTTGGCTTATGGATTAAATAGATCACTAGCTTTCTAAATCTAAAACTGCGATGCAGCAATCTAAAGCAATTTTTAGGAATAAACAAAGATAAGCTGCAGATAATATAATGTATGTGATTGTAATTTACTGAATATTGTTTTGTCTGGGAATGCATTTAACGTACCTTGTGACTTCATAGACGGTTCCTGTGTGTATATAAGTATTCTCATAGTACTAAGTGTAGCCCGGAAATGGATTTCGAATCAATCAATCACTCCCTGTATAACAGTTACAACCGTGAAATCTTCAGGGGCAAGACAAAGATAATTCCCGTTTAACTTCCGTTTCCAACTTATCGAATAATTTAACTGAACATTTATTTTTGCGCGCTCATCAATCAAGCGAGCTCGCGCTTCGCCGATAAGCCGCGCCTCGACGCCGAGAAATGACTAGGCATTACATAAATCCCCTCGGATGATGAAAAGTGAAGTCTAACAGATAAGAACCTACAAAAAGTTACGATGAGAAATGAATCGCGATTTATATCCGCTGGCAATTCCCGCAGTGGCGTTCTCGCGCGGGCGATGCGCGGTAGAGGCGGAGACCGAGCACCGGTGGAGGCGGCGGCGGCGGTGCCGCTTCCTTACAACTCGTATACAATTTTCCTTTAATAGTGACGTCGACAACACGACGAATATAAATCACGTCACTTTGCTGAGTTATTTCTTGTAGGCCGAGCATAATACTAATAGTAGATAATTACCCAGACGCCTGCGGTTCTGAATTCTACCTGTAGCATCACATTAATTCTTGTCTAATCAATATAGTCCTTGTGATAGTAGGCACACTCCTCGTAAATAAAAAAAACTCGTTACATAATTAGGTATATACCTATACGTTTATAACTCCGCATAAATATTAGAACCAGAGCATAATATACCATATAAAAGACAAAAAAAATGTTACTACCTACTAACGAAGCAAAAATTTTATTATATGTACCTAATATCGCAGATAAAAAAATAAAGACTAGGAAAATACAAGGCAAAAGCCAAAGTTTAATCGAAAGTTTTCTCCGGGCGGCCATTATTAAGATAAACAGTACAATACATAAGCCTATCTCGACATTTATTTTATCACGGGTTCACATCACGCGCCGCTATTCCCTGTTATGATACGGCCCGTACCTGAGTGGAGCTGAAAGAAAAGCTATAAACCTGTTCGTAGCGTTTCTTCCGGCGCGCCGGAGCGTCGCGTACGCGCGCCGACTAGCAAGCAGCCGCGCCCGCTCCCGCACCACTGCCGTACCGTACACCCCCCACATCTGCCGACCATATTTTCCACTTTATGTGTGACAGTTGAGGTAATATCGAGACTCTCGCCGCTCTCTGATTGGGCGAAAAATACACATTAAAGGAACCTGCCGTTTGCGAGCGAGCGATTCGAAGCTGTATTCCCGTGGAAAATGTCGGAAAATATTGTATTATGGGGGTGGAAAATTGCCACCCTTCCGCCCGCTCGCTCGACTCCGACAAAAACTGTCGAGTATTTGTTTTTGATGAAAACGATTTATTATTCTACGTGGGTTGGAGGCAATAAAGATAAGCCGGCGAGGTGGCGGAGCCTTATTACGGCTAACCCTCGCCTTTGTTTCCTTATAAAGAATAATAAATGAGGCCGCACGCTTATTTACCAACTTCCTTAATTATTTATTTATGCGGAAACATTGTTGATATTTGTTAGAAACATAAATTGGGTTTGTGACAGTGGTTGGGTCCAGAGAGGAAAAACGCTTTTCCGATTACTACAACCATTGAAATAAATATTGGATAAAGTAACAGCGATTTAAGATTAGCGCCGGCTTATATCTGCCGGTAATAAATCATGAGGTGGTAAATCCCGTCGTGCGAGCAGATAGCTATCGCCATAACGCTAAAGCCACAATTTGCATTAACACCCCCATGCTGCGTCGCATACAGTTTGACGTTGTTATATCTGATAGGTTCTCCATGTTTATGATAATACTATTCTCGAAAAGCTTAGCTTTATCGGCTTTTATTAGATACCTACCTACATTGAGGTACATTCAAAGGTTACATTACAACACGAGGTACACACATACATCAAATGTTAAATCAGTTTTCAGAGATTTCTGATGAAGAAATTTCTGTAAAGTCGGCAACGCGCGAGTGCTACGGTAACCTAAGTGGTACAAAAAAAAAAGATTCTTCTAAAATTATTTACTTTTTGAAAGGGGCACACCACATATAATTCAAACGGTGTACATTTAAATGCCTGCAGTGACATGCCATGGGCCGTCACGATTAAATGTCTCGGGCTGACTTCCTACATTTTCTCACGTAGGTACCTACTGTATTTTTATGACGGGACTGACCAAAGAAATGACTGATGCGTGATGACGTACCCTACAGATTCTTGCAAAAATCCGAGGTGTAGACCACATGGTGGCCTGTGGGCTTATGACTAATATTTAATTAGAATTATAATTATACATACCTGCTTAATCGCTTGGCTCGCGGTTAAAAATATAACAATGACATCAATTGTTATAATAGGATCGTCCTTACCGTACTTTATTATAGTTTTTGAGAAAGCATATCTCTAAATAAATAGCTTAAAACAAAGTAGGTTTCCGCGTCTGTCTATCTGTTTATCGCCTGTTTTTTTTTTACTTTCGAATTTATATTGACCAATATAATATTAAACCTTGTCTCATGTTTTTTATTTTATATGTAACAAATCTTTATATAATAAAACTATACTAAATAACTAATAACTAAACTTGTCTGATTAAATAAGTTGGTTATGTTGCCCACATAATGTAGATACAGTTTGCTCTTTACGGCAAATCATTATAAACATTTTGGAAGATATCACGTACCAAAAAACAGTATTCACGATACCGTTCCCGGGTGGCGGGCGAGGCGGGCGCGCGTGCTTGACACCACATTAGTACATACATTGCACCAGTGCGAAACCGGGGCAGGTCGCTAAGCATATCTCTCGCCTCATGGTAAGCGGTTACTGTAGCCTATACCTATAAAGACGCTTGCAACACCAGGGGTATTATTCGCCGGTTATCGGCCCTGCAATAATCTCTTCACCCTTCTTGAATAACCCCATGCTGCACTCCCTTGGGAAGCTACTACGGGAGCTCATACTACAACCTAAGTGATCGTGGTAGGAAGCTCCCTTAAAACTGCACAGTCTCAGTCCATTTTGGATCCAATGAGTGAGGATGGGCTTCCCGTAGACGGAGAGACATGCGATGGTAGAAGGTGGATGGTGGTAGGTAGATATGCAAATAAGAAATATGATGAGAAAGCGAGTTTTTAATTATGCCTGTATTTGACCACAATCTCACCGTGTTCAGTGATGGTTAGTGCCATTTCTATTGGAAGTAAATAATCGTTTGCATATTTTGCTTTTGTTACTTTCCTCATAGCCAAAATGAAAACTTCTGAGTTTTAACTCAGGTGAAAGTTACCAATTCCACAATCTACTATTAAAAACACTTGTAGTGGAACGTGATAATATGGCCGAAGAAGATAAGTACACAAAATCTAGGAGGGCACTGGCTCTCAAGTGCAGCTCCTGAAACTCAAGGCATTTTTTTTTACTGTTTATAGGCCTGTGTTTGACCGCAATCTCACCATGGTAAGTGATGATGCGGCCCAAGGTGGTAAGCACACAAAGCCTAGAAAGGAACTGGATCTCAAGTGCAGCTATCGGAACGCACTTAAAGGTGCTTGGCGACAGATTTTCAACTTGAGGGTGGTAGCCAGCCAGGCGGGTACTACAAAGTACCCTACCACTGTGCTATGGTTTCCTCAAGATGTTTCCCTTCACCGAAAGCTCAAGCCCATTGTAGGATTCGAACCCGGGACCTTTGTCTCGGTATCTGACGTCACTACCACTGAGCTATCATCGCCTTTGAATCCACCACTACCAGGTCGTCTACCAAGCCCGGCAGGCGGGAACTAATTACATAAATATCTCTTGAATTCTTAAATAAATATCATATACAACTTTTAATTTTAATTTATTCATAATATATTGTATTGTTATTATTGTAATTGTATACCTTGTGTATAACTTGTAGTGTTTTATTAACCGCATAATGTATCTATAGCTATAAACTCGTTGTGTATGTTTTGTGTGGAACCCCTGCGGAGCGCACGCGGCGCTAAACGTACCGTTTTGTCAAATATAATTTTATTATGGAAATACAACCCGTGCGGCAGATACTTTGCTTGTTTGTATCATCTGTCACTAAATATTAAAACATGACGTTATTTCGGCTTGAAATCTGCTGTGATTTATATATTAATCTTTATGTGAGGAGGCTTGGGTCGTATATAGATGTATTTGTTGTTTAGATGTGAAGATAATTCAAGTTCTGTTAAAATGTTTATTATTTACTATTTATATATTGTATAAATCAATGAAATTGCAAGTTGCTATGTTCAAGTAAATATAACTAAAATATAGGTAAATACAATCCCACGTTTCACTTTTTTATTTTAAAAACGTTTAGCTGAATTCCGTGATGCAAGAATAAGAATGAATTATATTTAGTCAGGCAAATAATAAATAAATTGGTTTTGCAGCGTCGCTCGTGTCACTATCTACGCGACATTTAAATATGAACAGACCAACCCCTCCTAAATTAAATGAGTGCACATCTGAAAAATGTACTTTGATGCACAAAACATATTCCGCAGTCTACCGGTACACTTACGCCATTTTGTTTCTAAACTTAATTGATAGTCTCATGCAATAGAGCACAATTTTAATAAACATGTAATATATGACTCAATAATATGGCAGTGGTACTGATTCTGATACAAATCTCACAGCTTCATCATCATCTCTTAGAAACTTTATTGAGAAATGATAGAAAATATTGAAATATACCTATTACTGTTATGCATGGGAAGATATTCGTGCATTTAGTCAACATCAAAAGATGTTCACCAAAAGCATGTTTAAAACAATTAATTGGATTTATTTTGGCGGTCAAAATTTATTACATCAGGAAGCGTTCATATAAATGTATGGTTGAAAAGTAAGTTCGCGATAGTAAGCACGCGTTTTATAGATAATGTGTGTTAAATGATGATAAAGCTAATCATTTCTTTCTTTTTTCTGAGTCTGTTTTAATTTTGGATATAGAATTATACACTAAAATGTTTTTTAAGAGCTAGAAGATGTTAGCTGCAGATGGGTTTTATAGTCTTATTAAACGGACAAGAAAACGAACATCCTCGTCGTATCCTATAAGGTACATTAAAATAACTGTTAAAAAAAAAACAATTTTAAGAGTTATGTTATCTCATGCATAAACTCATCCACAGCACCCCTAAATGGCGCGTAGCGGATGCGGTATAAGTTAACTCGTACTATTTAACCATCCGTTCATACAGCCGCGATGAAACAACACCCTCGCCGCCCTACGACAGACAGAGACGCCGCTACGTCTTCCCTACTATATGAGAGGGATGCCACATCCTCAACAGAGCATAACTCATAAATAAAATACAATATGGTGAGCAAAACATTGAATTATGCTGGTATTATGTCACATTTGGCCTTTGTGAATTAGTCACTCACTGCATATCACTAGGGGAAAAGATTGAGCGTCTGACTACGGTGTTAAACAACCGTAACGATGTATGGATTTATAACTATGTATGTTTTAATTATTTCAGGAAATCAGAGCCAAACCACAACATACCAGTATATAATTAACTCTTAATTACCACCTGGTATCAACATGTAGACATCTTACTTAAAATCTGAATGTCAAATTCATTAAAATACAACAGGAAATACTCAACATTTAAACAATTTAAATATTTTAGTAATACTTTTAGACAATATTCGTACTCTACTGAGCTATAAAGGGGAAAACGGCGGGCCCGATTCAGCGAAATCATAGAAAAGCACATAAATTGGCACGCATTAACATTTCCTTTATCCTACGTGTCGGCGTATGACGGGGGCGCCGCGCTGCGCACCAGCGGGGCCGCCCAAGACAATAAATTTACATATTTCACCCCTCAAGCAGACCTTTTTTGCCATTCCGCAGAATTACGCACATATGGGAATATTCTGTTGAATATATCAGCAGTAAGGAGAGATACTCTCTGAATAAAATTATCTTCAACGACGCCACATTTGCAGATAAAGAGCCGCTATGTTTTAACACCCTCGGGTCCCAAAAATATATATTAAATTCACACCATTATTCAAAATTAATTTTCCTTTATACTCATTTCTTAATGAAATATATTATATTAGGTTTTTATGTCTAGAAGCGTAGCACATAGACGAGATTTCACCTCCGTAGCATCTTCGTAGCACTTCGTAACCATGCACCTTGTAGCGACACACTTTTGAGTTTCTGGGCTGGTTGTAAGTTGTTCTATCCTACTAATTCTACTAATCTAATATTTTTAACTTATTTACGAAGATATTTTCTTGGATGAAATGATTTTTATGAGATTTTTCAAATATGTGAAGTACTTCCTAGAATGGAATACTTCTCATCCTTTAGTTCTTCGTGAAACGCGGAGTAGAAATAACTTATTATATAAAATGTATTCAGATTTTTTACATAACTTTAACAATCTCATTGTACTGGTTCGAATTAATAGTATAGTTAGAAAAATCATAAGCTTAAAAAGTTAACGCTTAGTGTAAGTATAATTTGAAAATTTATACCAAGTCATTACTAACATAATAAACTCATATTACTTTAATAATTTATGAAAATGTAAGGTGTGTAAAAATGTATGTATTGCGTCCAGACTGGTCCAGACCGTTTCAAGATGAATACTTACCTAAGTAATTAAATCGTAACATCCAATTACTGGAAACATTATGAAGTGTCAGGTACATGAACAAATTCACATATGGAAATGTAATTTTGCGGTAGAGGAACCCTTCAAAGGGTCAAATCAAAATCATTTTCACAGTCCAGTGAAGCGACGTACGGTCGGCAACATAACGTATACAGTATACGCGCTTTTTACTGGCCTATATGTTTTTTATTGCATCTTTGATATACTAACCATAATTTTCTTTAAAAAGAAACTATTTCCATATTTGTTTATATTCATAATATCATAAAATAACGTAAACAAACATTTTGTACCTAATATGTAGGTATATTATGTCATTTAGTTACAACAAAAATACAAGAACAATTCAACACATTATGTTTTCCTGCAGTGTTTGATTCACTGGACACTCCGATTTTCGGTACAAGTATTATACACAATCGTATTAAGAGTGGTGAAATAGGGAGATTGCTGTATAGAATAGAATGTAGCGACGGAGTGGACGGTACGAGGTAGACGTACGACACTAATACTCATTAGAATTACATGGCGGAACGTAGTCCGGGCCGGCCGCCCAGCCGGCATCGCCGCTCGGCTGCTCGCTCCAATGCCCATTCGCACTGAATGCGCCTCGGATTTGTCACACTACTATTTTAAGCGATTAATGTACTAGCTCTTTACCTATGAAAATGCTGTTCTGTATGAGAAATTTACAAAAATCTATATTTATTATTTGTCATTAATTACATAAATACATTCATATTTACCTTGAAAAACGTTATCCAATCTCCAAAAAAAGTAAAAATTGTTCATTCTTTCTCATTCAACATACTACAGAAATCGACAGACTCACTTTTTTCGGAGATCTAATAACTTTTTTCAGGCAAAAACTTTATTTTTCTTGTAGCTAACTTTTGCAAATACATTAAATAACTATAAGTCATTTTACTTATCAGGCAAACTATGTTAAATTTATTCAATACATATAATTCAATGTCGATCAGTTTAATGTAATATTATGAATTGAGGCCATATTAAATATTTACGATTGAATTTGCGATATTTAGTTAAAACAATGTCTATAAATCACTAGACATATCCATAAATTAATGAAATATTTGTTGAATTTAGGTTCACTCTATAATTAGCTACATGTAATATATAGACAGAGGTTATGTCGTATGGATTTAAGTTTTGTTTAATTTATACACACTTTGATTATTTGATTATTTCCCATAGCTGATAAAAACAAAGGAAACCTTTAATATTTCCTTTTATTGTCGATACAAGATTTGTAGAGCGCTTGTCGAGAAATATCGCATTCTGTGCACGAATTCCACCACAATCGATAAGAGAGATGACCGCTGGCCGCGAGGGGACGCGGCGGGGGCGAGGAGCATCGTTGGGGAGACTGTTATTTGATTAGTCTTACCGAGAATGAGCTCGCTTCTACTTAATGGGGTGAGTGCTTGTAATCGGACCACGTATAATTTCACTACTCTACGTATACACAAGAAAATCTCTCCCGAAACTCAAAATCCACTTACAGAAACAATTGAACGATTCACAGCGGAACGTAAGAGTAAACCCAAAAGGAGTTCATCCCATCATCGGTTTAATAGACACGCATTTCAACATAAATGAGTTTCGCTTTAAATTAATTAGTAACACATTTTCCATTATAAGGACAAATGTAAAAGCGACCGCTTAATAGCGCGGTGGAAAACTCGCTAGTTTTCGCTCGCGAGAATAGGGACGGAGAGAAATTGCGGATAGACATAATCAGTCTTCTGGCTTTGAGGCCGCCTCAGCCCTCTAATGTGCTACACACCTCTTCATCCGATGAATAGGTTTAAGTACACACATAACTCATTTACTCGTACTTCAATACAGCCTCTATAATTCAAACGTTATTAAAATTTAAATTAACTCGTTAATTATCCTGAGCATATTTATCTTCACTGGAATTGGGCTATCTAAATAACATCTACTTGTTTAAGACAGAAATTAGTTCTAAACCAGCAACCAAATGTCTATAGTACGAGGAAAGTTTTGCAAAACGGGAGGTCGCTCGGTTTGTGAGGACGGTCCGTAATGACCCCGTCCCGATCTTACAAAAGGCAATTACAATAAAGTCCATTCGCACATGGTCGTTAACTGGACGATATATCTTGGAATCCCTCAGCCCAGTCGTACGCACTCTTTTCATCTCACCGGCGCGGGCGCGGCACCGCCTCGGTACCTACATTACACATCTCGCGTTTTTTTTTCTTTCGATTAACTTCAATGCAATCACCTATTTTAAATAAAAATAATGTGTATATTAATAAATACTCAAAATACTACTAATAAGTCTTTATCAATTAAAATGGCATGTGATTACAAAGACAACGAGTGATTCAGAATAGTTTGTGTGTAAAGTAGGTGTGCGGTGCGCCCCCCATGGCCCCGCACACCTTTACTTCCACAGAGCGCACACTTTACGACCGAGGGATTAACCCGTGTAACGAGATTCATTAATTCTTGTCGTTAAAATTTGTCGTTCTCGATTAATAAGGAAGTCCCACGCGGCGGGAC
Source organism: Polyploca ridens (assembly GCA_951394255.1). NCBI lineage: Eukaryota > Metazoa > Arthropoda > Insecta > Lepidoptera > Drepanidae > Polyploca > Polyploca ridens. The sequence goes on along the minus strand of OX596246.1, from coordinate 10,896,620 downwards.
GTTATTATCACTCGACCGCAGCCAGCGATGCCGACGACGCCGGCGCCGGGCGTCGCCAGGGGCGGCTCGCCGCGAAACTTCCCACTCCGCCCGCTTTATTTACACTATCGAGTAAATTAAACTCGCGCTCGAGTGTCGGAGAAAACTTTAACGGAACTTTGTGTGTAATAAGTGGTGCAACAACACGAGTGGAAGAGCAAACGTCGGACGCGGTCTCCGCACCGTACTTCTCTTACACTTAACTCTTTGGGACATATTTATTCGACCCTCCGGCGACCACTGCGAAGCTTGTCCTCTCCGGACCCCTTCAAAATTAACCTAACGAATCAGAGGAGCCATTAAATAGTACCTGAACCGTTCTTACGTACAATTTGTGCTCATTATGTTATGAATGCTCCCCGCAACCTCGATCGGGCTACTTCGTATCGACCTACTCTTATAAATTTTTTATTGCTCTTGGAAACGAATCGAAACAAAGCACACGCCTTCGTTATTAGAGTACGTTTCCTCTATCTGCTTGTATGTAATTTTTAATGCGAGGTCAATCAGGGAGCTATATCGTAGATCTCCGTCGGGTCGAGACCGTAACGATAATGAATCGTAGCTGTAAGAGCACCGGACCGCACTCACGAATTATTAATAGCTGTATACTCGCACAACAACGACGTTCTATCTATTAAAGTCACTTAATACTGTCGCAATCTTAAAAATAGATTACACTCAAGTGGCAGATTCTGCTCTGAATATTTGAGAAGTGTTTTGAATTTAATATTAGGAGCGATGGTCAACATCGTAATTCGGTTTCAATTAGATAACATTACTAATGCATAAAGAACACCTTGTGGTATTCACACCGGCCACATTTCCTTGTCCTTTAAGAAGACCCACCCCTCGTGGAGGCAGAGTGGACGCGTCCGCTATTTGTTTTACCTACCTGAGACCCTCGTACAATTGTCCACTAAGTGTTGATTGCTTATAAACAGGGTACCCTCTTTAACTATTTACATTTAATTTTAACACTAAATATAGGGTTTACGTTTATAACAAGAACGGACAAAGCACATAATATTTTCAGTTTAACATTAAAAGCTTACGTCATAAGTTTATTGTGCGATTCGAGTCCCATGCGTGGAGGGAATTGATAAGGCGCTTGAACCTTTGCGTCTATTGCTCGAAATTTATTGCTGTTTTGGGTTTTTATTGTTCCGTTTTACGGCCTCCTCGTGTATAAATCGAACAGATAGAAGATGTATTCAGCGCTGGAGCGACCGGCTCCGACGTATCTCATGCTTTACATATTAAAGTAAACGTGAAGACACTATCGCGCAACCTACTGTTTTGTGTTAGCATAATATTCGAGAGCGCTGTTATTTTGTGCTTAAATACCCTGCCCCACCCTGCACGTACACGGATGTAGAACGATTTTCATAGAGGTCCATCACGGTGACCCAAGCGTGTACGATATATCACACGAAATTATGCTCGGGCTACGTTCCAGTGCCGAGCGTGACAGAGACGGCGCGCACGAAAGCACGCTGACCCTCGCCTCATAATGTACGGTCCGGTTAGGTACACGACTTACGGAAAATAGGTACCTACGTAACCTCCAGACTCCGCGCCCGCGCCCGCACCCCGTGCATGAAATGCTTATTATACGCGGCACGTATAGAGCCGCCAGCCACCCCGCGCCTTCAGCAGAGAGCGACCCGTTCGCTCGCACTTGAGGCCCGCCCGCCCTGAGAGGGACGCACGACCGATATTATAGCAAATCGAGGATTGTTATGTCCGGTCCGGCAGAGGTCGGCGTAATATATGGCCACGGTATTCCGGGCACATATATTAACAGGGAACTCGCCTCATACGAAAAGATCTTGCGCGATGGAAACAAATGGCAAGGAAAATTTTGGTGGTGAAATTCATTGAGATGGAAGAACACAAAACGGAATGAAAAATTGCAGTAATTTTTCAAAATGATCACATGTCCTTTCAAAATAAATCTATGAAAGGCAAAGGTAATACTTTTCCTTATGGATTTCAATTTTAAAGATTAATACACAAAACTGCACAGGTAAATTTGTAGAGTTTGGTGTATATTTTTTTTACCTAATATAAAAAAGATGAAGCGTTTCTAATCTCTGGAACAGATTCGAAAAATTATTTTACTACTAGGACAGCTACACTGAAAAAAATGATCTACAAAACTAGTTATGTAAGTTGACTTTTTGTTGTCGGGAAACTAACTTTAGTTACATTTAATCAAAAAATTTAGTAACGAACAAAAACTAGTTTTGTTACTGGTAAGTTTAGTTCGCAAGTCAGTCTGTCGTCAAATTTTGTGTTAGTGTTAAATAAAATTTTGTAGTCACTTGTAGTTTATTTTTTTCAGTGTAGATTACTAGAGTGTTAAGCTTTTTTTTATTCCGAAACGTGGGAGATACCTAGTGTAAAAATAATATAGAAGGGCAAATCTTTGGCCAAGTACATGATTGGGTTGGGAGGTGAGACAAATGAAGAATGATCACCGGTGTCGGGTGCGGGGCGCTCGCGGCTGCAGGGTGCAGGTGGGAGGTGCAGCCTGGAGGCATCACATGTCCACCTAAGTGAATGATGATGCAGTCATCTAAATATATTTCACTTAATCAAATACATTTTACTCATAAATAGATAATGAAGTTTGATAAAAAAAAATAGTTGTATATATGTATAGTTGTTAGAAAGTGTAGGAGTTATTTTGATATTTTAACTTTTTAAGGTTCCGTACCCGAAGGATGCCAAACGGGATTAATTACTAAGACTCCGCTGTCCGTCCGTCCTTCTATCTGTCAGTGAGCTGTATCTCATGAACGGTAATAGGTAGACAGCTGAAATTTTCAGAGAATATGTATTTCTATTGCCACTATAATAACAAATAATAAAAATGAAATAATATTAAAAATTAAAGGGGGCGCCTATATAACAAACGTCTTTTTTATGGTATTTTGTTTTCATAGCACAATGAGAATATTGTAGGGAACCCTCCATTTGCGAGTCCGAATCGCACTTGGCCGGTTTTTTTATATTGTTATTTTCTTGTTTTTTCGTCAATATTATACTACTGTCATTAAAGACATAGTTCAGGTCACACGCAAAATCGTAATTTCTTTCCTGGTTTCCTGAAAGTACCCTAGTCTTCCCATAATCTGAGTACGAATCAACATGTACGAGACCTTACCAAGAAGTGAAGGTATATCAATCAAAACTAGTAGATATACATATAGACTAACTTTAGCTAAGCCTGCGTTACTATGCTTATTTCTTCAAACATATTATTTAGCTTGAAAGGTAAGGGGGATACACACAACTATTACTACCTCCTTTAATCTATTTCATTAACGATTATTTATATCAAAAATACATTTAACATTCCTGTATCATATTAAGGTGCTATTCAACAATACCCAATAGGACCCGAATAAAAAAATCGACCCCACCTTTTATAGGATTCTATTTGATAATTCTGTATGCATCATTAATATCTAGGGTTAATAGCCTCCGAGCAAAATGGCCATGACAGAGAGATGAATGGATGTCTCTCCATCCGTCGTCGTCGGATATGACGCAACTACAAGGGTAGTTTTTATGGAACCGGAAAACTAAATGGTCTTTACTAAGGCGACACCATTTTTAGGCCAATCCCGTATGCACACATCAACATACAAATAAATGAATGCCACAAAATTACAAAACTTCAACTTCTATTTTACCTATAATAAGGACTGATGAGTGGTCATAACAAATCTGTCTAATGTGGGATTTTAAAAGATTCATCAATGTTGGAGCGAGGCCGTCAGATTATCACATGTCGCTTCACTAAGATGGATGAGCCAAAAAACGTACGATAAAATCTACTCATATGGGGATATGATCCTACTATCTAGGGGGCGGAAAACTTCTTATGACCGTTTACAGTGCACAAAACATCTGCGTATTGAAGTACGTGCGGATAGTACAGGCGGTGCGAAATCTGTCTGCTTATAAACACAATCACGCCCTTGCGATAAATGTCTAGGGGCGCAGTCACCCGCACCGCCTAAACGAATTTAAATAAAATCGGGTATTAAAATCTCCAGGCGATCTCGCAAAAATATACCTATGTCAGGAGAGATTTGAGCGGAATAAAAATTCCTAAGGCTCGTCGCATTATCGAGGGGCGGGCCTCCTGTTTTCTTTTATGGCTGTCGTAAGGTATAATCTTCAAGAAAAATGTGAATATTTAAATGAAGTGAATTCCTCGAAGGGGATTCGCTTGATACCCAAATTTTTCAGTTGTAATCTCTTTTATTAATTCATTGTGCTTTTATGTAAAAGTGTCGGGATGTCACGGAACAACTGTACTTTAATTATTTTTCAAGGATAATATGTTTGTACCTACATAATGTAGTTGAATGGATTAATAATATTGAAAGATATCGTAATCGGAGCATCGTCCTCACGTTGCGTACAGTATAAACATTGGAGCTTAATGACGGCTGTGTAATGGTGTGTCGCGTGCGCAGGCCCGCGAGCCCACTGCGACGAGGATCCGCCGCCACGTGCCCGCCACGCGCTACACGTCTCTAATTGCCCTTCCATAGATATTGCGACAATATTGGACAATCCAGTGAAAATAACACCCGACTATTGTGTCGCGTACCGTTTGAGCCGACTATAATCTCTCATTTTAAGACTGCGTATAAAGCAAAATAACAATCTTAGAATTGAAATTTAACCAAGTAAATAGTATTTAAATGAAAAAAAATTTTTATATGGATATTTTCATTATATACGCGAGGGTTCTGCCTGAGCAAAAACATAATGGAATGAAATTTCCTCGATAGAAAAAAATCACAAAGCTACCTCTAATAATAACGAATTTTCGGTTTTATTCGTTCATGGTGTATCTAATTAAGACAAAAATTCGATAAATAATATCACTAACATATGACCTAGGGCTGCTACTAACGGTTTTTTAAAATATTCTATACTTTACGAGTTATTTAGATAAAAAGCGCTTAGTTCATTTTTGTTCCGCGGAACACGCTATCTCCATCTCATCTGCACGCGAAGATTAGACATAAGTTTGTTTCATCTGACATTGCCATATTTTTCTGGCTTGGTACGCACTCTTAATAGATAAGTGGAGGCGGAGTCGTGTGATTTGTTAGCGCATGCTGACCTTGTTTATTTAACTCCCGACTGTGTTACTGATATTAGCAAACAAAACGTTGTACTTGTTATTTTCATTGAGATTCGGATTCAGGAAAAGTAGATAAATTGTTGTCTAACGAACCGGTCCGTGGTCGTTTCATTAAAATTAAAAGAAGTTAAGTCGCGACACAAGACAAACTGCCGCCTAGAGAAATAAAAAGAGCAAAGCAAATGAGAAGAACTCATTTGGGCGGCCTCTGAATCGTGTTCGAGAGGATAATAAAAAGGGAAGCCATCAGTGACACGCACAATAAGCATCAACCTCAAGAATATCATAGATAACGGCGCGGAGCCGCCGCAGGGACCTCATTAGGAGGCCGCAGGGAAATTAAAAAGAAAGCAAGATCTCGGACTCGATTGCGTTCGGAGAAAAACGCCAGACCTTCCTCTCATAACATTACATACAGCCTCCGCCGATTTTCCGGACGATTATTATTTTGTGGTGCGTAAGATAGACCCGGAAAAGTAGTTAATGGCAGAATGGCGGCTGAAGGCGAACGAAGCGCTATATAAATCAGTCTGGAGCAGAGATGAATGTAATTACCGTACTGGACGAGACAATTCCGATCTGCGCCCGGTGCTATTCATTTGCCACCTTCACAAACCCGTGAAAATGGAACTGTATATTATGATGTAATACTCGTAACTCAATAAAAACTTTTAATTTATAAATAAACCAATATAATGAAGAAACAATTGATTACCTTTTACGAAAACTAATTAGTTTTCGAACTTACTCGATGGAAACCTACAGAAATCCTGCATTTATGCAAAACAAAGGCAATCAAGGCACGGACGAACAGAAGAAATGAGCCTCATTAAGCGACGGAATGAAAACTTTAATAATGTAAGATGCAAAAAACTCGACAAAAAATACTTAAGAAAATCTGACGACATAAAGGCTGTTGTAACCGGGGGACTCGCCGTAAAATCATTAAGATGCTAATAAAAACTTCCTTTTGTAGCGCAGAGACGAACTCGGGTAGCGACAAAAAAATATTCAAATAAAAACTCAATCGAGAGAGTGGAATGGGAAACGGTACCCATGATTATTCTTCAAAACATAATGAAGAGAATTAATGTAAATATTCTTTTTGCTCGGAACTTTCCGCCCTCCGGAAAGTTTTATTTTACGGCGCGTCGTTTAACGGCCGTCCCTACTTATTGACATTCAATTCGGGGGGAAATTGATTTATGAAGATTGTCGCCTTAATTGTAAAAAGATTTTTTTCTGTTGACAAATGTAAATTTGGGATACCTACTTTTGAGGGCGTAGTAACACCGAGAAACAATGTCTCCCTGTTGATGTTTTTGTTTAAAATTTTGAATTAGTAGAACAATGGTTCTGCGTTGTTGCATTATTAAGTGAGTCATGGCATGACAGACAGCAGGCAGGGGAGGCAGGGTAGAGGCCAGGGCGCTGCAGCTGCAACCAGTTGATTACCCTGTCAGGATCGGTAGACAGCATTGGACAAGCGGAACAAATGTGTGTCATTTTTTTATTCATTAACTTATTCAATTACTCGTGACTTTCTATTGTTGCATCACAACTAATTCATATGGTGAAAGACAGGAGAATATTTTTAAATTGTATTTAATATTAATTTATAATTTACCTACTCAACACACGATTTCATTACATTGATTTATATCGCTACTTCCCTACCATTTAATAATAATAATTAAATAATAATAATCCTTCTAATATTATAAATACGAAAGGTTATTTGTTGGTTTGTCCTTCTTTCACGCAGCAACGGATCGACGAGACTGACCTAGGCTTCTTTTTATACCTAACGAAAAAGTATAGGTGAAAACACAGCGGACAGCAAGTAATTTTATATTTAAAAAATAAACGTGTACATCCTATATACATTTATCGACATCACCATAAACAATGTAAAAGTGGATTGGTCCTGATCAAGCATAAGACAAGTACCGTACCCTTTTATTGGCCAGTATTTTTCGGGATTTGGAACAAAATATCCGTAAATAATTGGAATCTCTCGAGAAGAAGCACCGTGGAAGGGTCCATACAAGGTCCAGCACCTTTTTACGGTCGATAAAAATAATAAGTCGCTGGTCCCCAGCCTCCCCCTCCGCTCACTCCTCCTTCCTCGCCTCACTCGGAGACGGTCACACGCCTCCACAACACAGCCCGCCCACACTCGGACACTGCTCATTTTTTGCTTGTGTCATTTTTATGTATTTCAAATATATATTCCTATTTATAAATAGCTATTACTAAGCAAACGCCTCAATCGACCTCTTAGCAATAACACCTTCAAACAGACGTTACGCACATTAAAAGTTCCCAAATCGACACTAATACATATAGGTGTGCAATGCAATCACATACTTTATACAAAATTTATCGTACCTATTACAAGATTCACATTAAACTACCCAGAAAATCTTTAACCTAAGCTTTAAGCTTATAAAAGCTCGGCGCTAATGGCCGGATACCGGAAATTGCGCTCTCATATATCTCCCGACAGATTTATGAAAGTACCCACACATGAGCCGGTGTCTCTTGGGCACACACACGTGTCACATGTGTCGGTGACGGCATCGGGCACACACACTAGCGCCCTCTGTCGTTGCTAAACTTTGACACTTATTAATTTAAAGGATCATTAATTTTAGAGCACTGCTTGAGAAAATGTTTCAAACTAAATGTAAAGTTGCAACTACTTAGTTGGTATCAAATGTTTGCCTATACACATAGCTACTGCTACGAAAAGACTACGAAAGGGTTACGAAGCAGAAATATTTTCAATAAGTAGTTTTCTATTAGTATTTATATGTATATGTATTGGTATTATGTGTTAAAGTAATATTATAATGTAATTTTATAATTCACTGATAAAATGTTAAACAAAACCATTTTCGTAGACGGTAATCTTTGCACGCAAGCTAATGCTACGCGCGTAGCAACATAGAGTGCTACATCGTAGCCGCGTAGCGGATAATCCGCGTCCAGTGGTGTAGTCTCACGCTTCGTCGTAGCCGCTGATATGACTGATGCTCTTTCCCTGTCATTTTTAATGCATCAGTAAGCTCTACATACATATTTAATAATAATAAGCTTTACTCCTTGCTTTGTTTTGAAATTATTACTATAAATAATGATTATCTTCATGAATCGTACAAGTTAGTAACTTCTATACCTACGTTTTCGACATAGTCGCACCATACTTCTCGAAGATAATAACGTGAAATACAAAACGACTAGTACGGCAACCTAAGTCAATTGTGGAAAGAATATTAGGTATATTCAAGAGAGGAGGCTGTTTTTTTAGGATCGTAATCTTTTCCGCGTATCTCACCTCGGCCCTCGCCGACACGTACTGGCCATTGTGACGTCGAATACGTCTTCCGCGGCGCTTCTTATATGAGCGTTACAAGTGCTTTCTAAATAATCTAAGTCCAGTCGAAGAGAGCGTATTGTATTGACACAGTGGAGTGGTGGCCGGCCGTATAATACCGCGTGAGTGTGTGCGCCGTGTCGGTGCACGGGTGCGCGTGTGTGCGTCCACGCTTGATAGAATAAGCAAGTCGTCCGGCGCCGTGGGGGGGTGGGGTGACACCCCCTTAAGTATCTTCAAGACTGGACCTCCACCACCCCCTGCCCACTACACGTCTTCTGTAGCACTTCCCGTAGCCGCATTGGACTCTAATGGGCCTTTATGTTATGTCGTAAATATATGTTATCAATTTTATTATAGTCGTAACACAAAATACTAGACTATATTTAATGCAATATTCTTTAGCTCTAATGAAATATTAGGGAAACATCAAATCTCTCAAATAATTAATGAACACTTTTAAATCTCAAATATAAAGCTGAATAATTTTGGGTGTTATTAACGTAAACGTAAACTAATATTATTATTAATAAATAATGTAAATACTAATATACCTAATAATTAACTTTAATTCAGAAGTTATATAAATTATGTACCAACTAACCATTTAACTTACTAATTAATGTTATATTGTGGACTAATTTAATACTGTAACATCTTAAAATGTAACATGAAGCAATTAATAAATGAAATTAAAATAAAGAAACCAACACTATTTGGTTTATCCAAAATAGCCAACCACTATCAACATCATTACAGTTTACTAAATTTAGAATATTAAGTTCACCTAGTATAGCAGTTGAATATTTAGCTGTTCAGTTATTAATGAAGCTATACGGTTCAGGTAGGTACGATTATAATTTCTAGACTAGACTATTTCTGCTGTGTGCGCTGTGTGCGGTATCAACAACGGTTTTAGGCCAAGTTAAATGTAAGATTACTCTTTGGCGTTCACCTATATATATTTGCATATTATTGGATTTTACTATAAAATTATTGTAATTTTACCAAAAGGAAATAAATAAATACAAGAATAAAACAATTTAAATGGTTGTATTTTTTTTACTATGAAATGGCCTGTGTTCCCACAATCTCACTGAGGTCAAATTCAAATTAAAAATTCAAAAAGTATTTATTCAATTTAGGCCCTGATAAGGCGCTCGTGGTGTAGCATGATTAGCCGTTCTTAATCGATGGGCAAAGTTAAGCTACGCCTGTCGTGGTCGGTACCTGGATGGGTGACCGCCTCGTGGTATTTCAAATCGAGCGTTTCCGTGCTTCGGAAGGCACGTAAAGCCGTTGGTCTCGGTTATCACTTAATTGTGATAGTCGTTAATCTAGTTGGATGCCTCCTAGGCGGCTTGAAAAATTCCAACAGTAGGTTGACCACTAGCCTACCTCCACCGATCCGCAGTGGGCACGCGTGGTGGAGTATTGCCCATTCCCTTTCACCTTCATTTGTGATAGGAAGCCTGTGCTCAGCAGTGGGACATTATAGGCATCAGCCTATATCATCATCAGATGATGAAGGCACTTATGAACGTTAACAAGATGACCCTACACCGGTTCCAAATGATCCAAATGGTCAGTGATGATGTGGTAAGCATACAAAGGGTCGGTAACGCGCGAGTGATACCCCTGGTGTTGCAAGCGTCCATAGGCTATGGTAACTGCTTACCATCAGGCGGGCAATACGGTGGTTTGCCACCTTAGTGGTACAAAAAAAACACCTCTAGGTGCTTAGTGACAGATTTTCAACTTGAGGGTGGTAGCCAGCTAGGCGGGTACAAAGAACGTTACCACCGTGCTATGGTTTCCTCACGATGTTTTCCTTTAGCAAAGGAAGCTCATTGTAGGATTTGATCAATTCGAAAAACAACAAAAGGTCCTTGGCATTCGACGTCACAACCACTGAGCTATCATCGCCTTAATAAAATGTGTGCCTTTTTTGAATAAGGTTAATATTCTTAAAAACCCTTTAAGTTCTGATTTAATGCAATACTTTTATTGCAATTCTTTATTAGGTTAAGTTATAAGTGACCATACGACTCATAAATAACTTAATCCTCGCGCGAATGTGACTGTTTGTTTGTTACGCTTTCAAGCCTCAACTGTTTAACCGATCACGATGAAATTTGTCACGCAGATAGCCTATGGTATGGAGAAGGATATAGGCTATTTTTAGGTGGAACCGTTCAGGACAGCTAGTTTTCTATAATTTAAGAAATCACCAGTGTATACAAATTCAAGAAAATTCCAAGTACCACAACATCCAAATATTTGAACTTCTGAATAAAACATGTTGAAATTAAACTCCACACGTTCAATATACAAGCAGGTAAGTCACGCCCAACTAAAAATAAGTAGAGTAAGCTCACTGTTAGTTTATTAAGTTGCTTAAAATGTCGGGAACAGTGTTAGAGTGAAGCCAGCACAGCGCCGCCCGGTGCGAGTAAATCATATTAACGAGCACGTCCCTCGCCTCGCTTGCTTGTCCTATCTACGGAATTTAGTTCACATTGTCATTTTAAAACTACCATGTAAGACATATTAAGTTACTGAAAGCTTTTTGTAAAGGTATGTGATGTCGTGGCCGAAAGTGGTATACAAAACAAAATAACACACTAATAGGTATTGAAGGTGTGGTAGGTAATCATCAAGTACCGTAGCATTATACTTATAGTTTCCTCATGTTTTCGACTATCATATGACTATCATGACTGCAAAAGAAGTTATTATTTTTTTTGATATTGTGATTTTCTGGATTCGTAATCATACTTATAGCCAGTATTATATTATTTCCTTTTAAAAGAATGGCTTTGAAATTATATCATTATGGATTTTTAGATAATATGCTATATGTAGGTTGAACGCGCATACGGTTTTTTTTTTTGCGCGAAGCACAAATTCTTTTTCTGATATTAAGGTAGCCTAAGTTTAACATTAAAAGATCATCTATGTGTCAGAGAAAGTCTTCTCAAAATCGGTCCAGACGTTTCGGAGACTAGCCTAAACAAAGAGACAGACATACAAAAACTTTAAATAAATGTTATCGCTTTTTCGCTAGAACAAACGTTGTTCAGACCATGGTCTACTAACATTCTATAACATAAAATAAAAAATAAAATCAAAAAGGTTTTAGTTTTAGATAATGTCTTTCCGTTATTGATGTTGTTACCCTACGCGTAGAGAGAGTAGCTAAAAATAAACCTATTACCTATATAACATAGATCAAAGAGAATGTTACTGTCGGTACATAAGGTGGCCGAGCCAAAAGTTATGTTGGAATACTTCTAACGGTGCGCGGCGCGGCTCGGCGCGGCTGCTATGAGTAGATTTACAATAAATACACCAAACAAAGAAAAAGGAATCTCGCTGCGGGGAAAACTTCGGCTTTTGTGCTCTAGTACACTGTTACGGTGAAGTGTTCTCTTTATACTTCTATTCCTTTATATTTTATTTTTAGACATTAAAATAGATACCTAGAGGGTTCTTTATAAATTAAACCTATCTTTAAAAAAATATGACCTCAAATTCTTATAAGGTGAAAAAACATTACGGATGCTGATATTGTCTATCAACAGCAAAAACGCTGACCACTTTTAATCCTATAAAAGCCATAAATAATTACTAATATTTTCAGACAAATAACGGATTAAACTTGTCTTTTAGTTTGAAATAAGTATCCGTCACAATCATACCGGTTCAAAAACAACACACAAGTGTATTGAACGGCGCGCCTGTCTCCTTATAGATGTGTTGAGTGTCGCCGGCACGGCACCGGCACCGGCATTGAGGATGGCAGCCCGCCTGAGGCTGTGCCACCTGACTTAGATATAATTGGACTTCAAAACTGCGCGTTCGTGGCAGATCCCCAATACTTCCGCCTCGCTGGCTCGCCGCATACTGCCGCCCTCCTATTTATTTTGTCTACGTTGTCTTTGCCGCTGTCAGGGCTCTGCCTTTTGAACGCTTTTCTATCCGACGCATTATATTGACGGTATCAATTCCCTTCACATGGAGAAATGTTGAGTAAGTGCTTTAAGTACCTCCTCTTCGCAAAATCTCGATACGTAATAAAGAAGCTTGTGCCGAGGTTTATGGAAAATTACTTCAGTTTATTATATACGCTTTATTACTTGTCTCAGTATTATATAATGCGGCTTATCTTGGGATATTATTTCTTTTTTTTTCCTACTGAACTAAAAGGGAAATAATAATAATAATCAAATCCCAAACTAGGTTTGTAGTTACACAACTTGATACTACGTTTAGCACTTATTACTTAGCTCTGAAAATAATTGAAAACTGTTTTACAAAAAACTTAAACCGACTTCAAAGTACACTAAAAAGTAATCAAATGCTGACCTGATGGGACCAAATACCAAAACAAAAAAAGATATTTCCAAATCGGTTAATAAATGACGGAGTTCTGAGGTAACAAACATATGCATGAGACAAATGTCTGTCCTGGTTGAGAATCGAACTTGCGCCACTTGACAAGTAGAGTATATTGAATTACCCACCACTCCAACCTTTTCCGTTTCTTATTCTATATTTTAAAACTTAGAGTCACTTATGTATCATCCCAAATGTACTAACATATGACAAATCTAAGAAAGCTTTAAATATCCTTTAAAGGAATTAGTACATCTGTTCGTGTAAATCTTGTCAAGTCGTCTTCAAATGTAAAACGAAATTTCCGAAATCAACTCATGCAAATAGAAGTGTCGTTTTCGGCCACTCGAGTAGCAAATCAAGAAAGAAACCCCGGCCGGCACCGGCGGCGGCGGTCGAGCGTCGTTCACGCTTCAATCAACTGCCAGTTACGAACCTTTGTACGACGAGTGCCCCCTCTGGCTTCACCACACAAACTTCACAAATCTCGGAAACGTTACCTCCATTGTGAACTTTTCCATGTAACTATATTGTACTGAAATCTCAAATACTGCAGTTCTATTCTACGCCACTGCCCACATTCTTCACACACGGCTATCTGATCCTATACTAAACACAGCTTATAGAGATATTTACTTATACCCAGACTCGAAACAAAAATGTCCGCAAATGCACATAAATATATGTCCTGGGTAGAAATCGAACCTACAGCCAGTCAATCAGGGTATCTCACGTCCATTCCAACCGGTCTGACAATATGTTTATTGTACAAAATCAAACCCAAACATTCAATCAACTTTTATTGTTGTAATTATTGGTAGATAGGAAGATCCAGAAGCATAAAATGGGATGCTCTCTTCATAACCCCAGAACACAAACGTCTAACGTACACGACTTGCTGCAAGCGACTTGAGACCGACATTCCAAATATGAAAATAAAGAAAATAAGCTCTCCCTGACCGCTCCTCCAATCGCGCACCTCGCTTTTATTACATCCATAAATTCATCATATCGCAGTGGCGGCGGGGCTCGCCATTGGCCGCGCGAGTGAGACCGCATTCGTTTCTCGCTCGCACCTCCTTCATATTAATATTGAATTTTTCTCGACCCCCGCCCGCCACCCTCGGGAGGCTCTACACTCGCTCGCCCCCGTATTGTTGTTATCTTTAATGTTGTGGAAAACGCGTTTTCTTGTGTCGTTAACTTTTATATTGCACGAGTGATACTTTTACGGGTTTGATACATAACTTATGCTGATACGTTCGCAATAGTACATTATGTACAAATGACATACACGTTTAAAATAATTGGGTAATAACTGACTATAATAGGTACCATACCCACACGGTAAACTTTTCAAAACGTAGGACTAATTTTCCCAACCAAACATTATGTTAATATGCATATTGTTGATAAGATTATCTTCGTTAATATAACAATAGCAAAATTAGCCATTTTCATCAGAAAGATTTGTATGGTAGTTAGTATTTTAACAACAAAAATACCTTCAAAACTCTTGAATAATAAACGTTCATCTTATTTCCTTAACTTCGTATTATTATTGTATTTCCGAAGTCAAAACGGAAACAAAGAACATAATGAATAAATCACTTCACAAAAGGGTCGGAATTCACCCCTTTAATGTTTTCCTTTAGTGCATTGTCTGCCTGCCAAAATTAAAAAAGAGGAAACAACCTATCTTCGTTTTTTTAATGCCGATGACCTTTCGTAGCAATTCGTCTGTAGCACACATCTACTTTTGCTTTGAAGTTAACTTAGTATCAGAATGTAGCTAAAACAACTTCCTGAAGAATAAAAAGTTATAAAATACCATACAACATCAAAACCAGGTACATCGTACATATTCAATGTTGAGAAAAGAAAATACACGGAATCTTTTTAAATCCCTCCCTTATATTTCAAAGCTCAAAAGAAATCGCTAGCAATATCTGTCTGAAAAATATATCGGATTGCTTTGTCGCAGCTTTGGAAATCGAAATCTATTTTCCTTCAAATCTAAGTGAATCCCGTGCGGATTGGAAATGTACCCTTTACCTACCGCCGGGCGAGGCAATTGATATTCCAACAATACAATGTATGAATAAAATATAAACTCAGTTCCTATCGTATTCGTTGCGATCGCCTTATGGATTTACAAAATCTGTACAGAGTAGAACGCCAAAATAATTGAATGGATTTTCATAACATAAATTAATAGGTGTCTAACACTGGCTGACTTACAGCCTTAAATTTTAAACATGAGTTCCTTATATAACGTAGGTGAGCACTCAGAAAGAATTTCCCGAAATTTAACCCTTGAGGGGACAAAATTGGGGATCCCGGGTGGATCCGCCGGGCAGAGAGCTAGTTATATACTAGGTCCAATTAATCGACGTATATTTTATAGGTAAAACTCTTGATATTACAATACAGGTATATTTATAGAATAAGGTACCTATATAAGAAGGTACCTATATTGTAAGCATATTATTTAACTAGGACAGTAAAGGGAAATTTGTTTACTACTAATAAACGCATTTGTTAAAGACTATGACAGATAAATAAAGCGGGCGCTAGTCAATCAATAATATGACTACAGACGATTTGTGTAATAAATGTTGGTAAAATTGTTTTTTATGAAATGTTCACGTTTAACCAAAAGAAATCCAAACATTAATGTCAAAAAAGCGAAGTTCCTATATCTCTTTCCCCATACTGCTGTAGATAAATAAAACACGATTTTTATACTAAACCTAAAATATTGCTCAGAATAACTTAAACTATTATCATAGTTGTTTAAGTCCTGTTCCCTGTGTTGTATAATCTGACGTCACAACGTCACAACGTCAGATTATAAAACTAATCGTGAAATTAAATAGATATTTCTTATCCAATATATAACATAAATTAGACAAAAACATATCTATCTTGTTGACTTGAGAAGCATCTTTGAAGTTACTTCGATTTTCAACAACACATTATCACAAAACTTTCCAAGTCTGCAACATAAACTCCAATTAAACTAAAATAACCTCAATAAAAGCATCTACTACAATAAAGGTAGGTGTAGCTGTGTCGGAATCGTAATTTTCTTTATTGTTCCTTACCGCGACGGGTAGTAACAAATCCAGAGGGCTATTCTGTACTTTATCGCAATTTGATTCGTTAATTTTCTGTTTATTTTAAACGTTGAATTGTTAGATTAAATAAAAAGGCATACAAATCAAGATTTGTTTTTAATACAGAGCATAAATCATAAGCATTATTTGTTATAATTATATAAAGAGGACATTTTTTGCAATTTAGATTTCGTTAATTACCTAAATAATACCCTGGAACATTTTTCACACGCGGCTACCTGATCCTATAGAAACCAAATAACTGATGTACTACATAGGTATATATTTTTTTTGTAAATACTTAACTACACCCAGACTCAAGACATGCAGACATATTCATGCACCCAACTGCATGTCGTATGTGGGAATTGAACTCACAACTTGCAGCGTGATAGGCTAGCGTCTTAACAACTACGCCAACTGGCCCGTCAAATCTATAACTTACATATGTTAACGTACAATATCAAATAGATCCATGCGTGCATAATTATGGACCCAAAATATTACCTACTAGACATCTACTATCTATCCACATACCCGTGATTGGGCTACCAATTTCTACTGGTCCTGATGTGCCAAATATAAACAAAACAAACATTCTATGTCTAATAGTTCCGAATAAAAACCCAATTTTCAATAGGACGTAGTTAAACAGAAAGGTCTCAAACCACACATTGGTCAAAATAGATTTAAGTATGCCTGAAGGTCGAATCTGTCTTGTAGTGAAAACTCTATTTTTAAAATGTACACGGAAACTGTTTTTTTTTTGCTACCCCGACCCAACCCACATTATGAAGAGCACCTTTTCTTAGAAAAAAATTACAGCTAAAACTTCAAACGCCTATAACTCAAAGTGGTTTGAGTCCTTTCTGCTTAACTACGTCCTACGGAAGCACCTATGATAATAGACATAGCGATTTTTAGACAAATGAATTTTCCTGGACGATTGAAAGATGATAATGATGGTTAAATCAATAGTTATAGTATTTTTAATCATATTGTTAATGTTAATGGTCTTTTACTATCTATAAAGGGTTATTAGTAAAACATTAACTTATATATGTTAATTACATCATAAACAAAAACTTTTGTTCTATGATTTTTAAAACAAACAAGAACTATCTTTCAAGATTTCGTTGTATGTACAGTAGTACCCAATTAATATGGCTTACCGATGTACCTTCGCAGAAGATACATTTTCAAAGCGTGGGAATCGCTATTGGTCGGCAGCTGCCGCCATGTTAGCGCGCGCCGTACGGAGGGGCGTGACTTGCGAGTGAGACGGAACTTACAGCTGCAGTGTATTATGAACCTTATAGTAGTGATCTAAGGTTGATTGTAAGTTTTAAGCATTCTTTCGTTAATCTTCGGAACCATATTTTCTTTTCTGTGCGAACGGAGATTCACGACGCGCCATATAAGTTGGGTAATACTGTACTATCTGATGAATTTATTAAAAGTCATAGAACAAAAGTTGTTGTTTATGATGTTGGTAATATAGTCCTGAGAGGTCGTTAGTGTTTAATAACCCTGTACAAAAACTTATTAGTTTACATAGATTTTACGTCATACTATAAACTAAAATTAAAAAGTTAACAGTAGGTAAAAGTGTGAAAATTTATAGAATAATCCACACTGGACGTTATTCGCGTCCCCTACTCATTTAGCTGTCGGAGAGTTATTTAATACTGCGAGTGACCCCAGGCTCGTGCTCGCTGCGGACGCTGGCTGGCAATGTATTGAACACATCTGCCGGACATTTGAGACGCAACACTTTAATCAATTTGGAGTTATTTTAATGAATTCCGTTGCATTTACCATAGAACATATGTACACACAAACGATCTGCTCATCCACAGATTCATCATCAACAACCTGCCGCTAGTGCTGGACATATCTAGATCTTTCTCAGTGGTTGTGATTTCCCTACTTCTTACGATTCTTTACAAGTTGCATCCACTCTCATATGCTCAAACCCTAGAGTGCACTGCTTAGCCATTGCCGAAAAAAGAAAACCTGAAGTTTGAAAAAAAGCTAAGTAGCGCGCTCTAGGGTTTGAGCATATGAATACACTCACTGGGTGCTAACTACACGCGGAACCTAAGTTTGATTTGAGGACCCCACACCCTTGCCGTCTCCTTGTCAGTGTAATGTAATATACCTACATTCGTACAAGACCTTAATAAAAACAGTAAACTGACATAAGATACACGAGATTGATAGAAAGATAGCCATGCTTAGAACTCGGTACGCGCCCCATGTCCGTAATCTTTCAACATCTTAAATAAAATAGTCCAGAGTAGTGCTGCTATATGGCCGGTATCTTATGAATTAAATATGAGCGCTTTATTCGATTCCCGAGTCCCTCGATATCTGATAATAAAAAAGAAATTTATCGCACACATGTAAGAGAAGCAGAGGTCGAGTCTCATCGGCCGCTATTTTTTACGGCGCCGCGCCGCGCCGCGCCGGCGTTCTTCCATCGGCAATCACTTCATAGCGACCCCTGTCCGAGCGTTCGATGACAGAATTATTTATCAGTTTGAAAAATGACGGGAAATTGAATGTAGTCGCAATGTTTACAACGCATTTTCTGTTCGGTGTCCTCGGGGGCTCCTTCCCTCGCGTTCCGATGTCCACTTTTCAAAGAGACTGCTCGGACGAGGGTCGAAAAAGTGTCCCCAGAGAAAAAAATAAAAAAATATATATTGTATCTTCGCTCAACAAAATCATGTGTACGGTGGATGACAAAGAAAAACTCTCTTCGGAGGAATCTAGTGCAGGGTGCGTGTGTCGACGGTTGATACTTTATTCATTTTGGTATATAATTGTTTTGCGCTCTGGGACGGCATTACGCTATGACACAATCTATTTGAGTGACCCGGAGCCATGTGCCCGCGCGAGCGGAGCGGCGGGAGCGGCGGCCGACCCACCAGGGACACATCGGCTACTTCCGACTTTAGATACATTGAATTATCTAACTGTGATAAAACAACTTGAAACGAAATCGCATACATTGATACGTCTAGTAATCAGTATCATTAAGAACCTGTTACAAATGAAATGAAATTAATTTATTTGCGAGAATAAAGGTGACAAAATAGTTGTGGTAACAATTATAGAGTTCCAAGCTTACTCTACCAAGCTTTGGTGTGAAATATTAAAACATATTACACAGAGGCACGATGCCTATATGAAAATCTTTGATTACACATGACATAGCTCAAATAGCATGCTTGATAAAACTGAATTTCCTACTTTTCATACTCTATTATCATAAAATTTTAGATTTTACTAGCAGCGAAACCCGGCGTTGCTCGGGTTAAAATACATCGCATGTTTAATGGTATAAAAAATATATAAGGATACATTTTTTAACATATTATAGATTTCTATTTTCTATATTGAGAGACTTTCCAGAACATATAGTTTATTCTTTTTTTTACTCGACTGCAATCACAATTGAACTGACGAAAAGTCACTGAATCATTCTAAAATGATCATAATAATTTGCACTCATTTATGAACTTCCCAGATAATTCGGAAAATTTCTAGAACGTTCTCGAACATTCTAACTCGATAATAACAGTTTTGGGACATTTTGGAACTTTCTAGATGAAGCCAGAAATTTGTAGAACTTTCTCAAACATTCTATATCGATTATAATAGTTTGCATTCATTCTAGAATTTTCTAGATATCCTGGGACATTCATCACACACGGTCATTCCATATATTTGTTCATTCCAGATATTTGTTGAACTTTCTAGAACACTCCAGATAAATTATAACCGTTTTACTCATTTTGGTACTTTCTAGATCATTCAAGAAATTTCTCGAACATTCTATATCGATCATAAACAATTGCACTAATTTTGTAACTTTCCAAATCATTCGGAAAATTTCTAGAACGTTCTTGAACATTCTAACTCGATAATAACAGTTTTGGACATTTTGGAACTTTCTAGTTGAAGCCAGATCAATTATAACCGTTTTACTCATTTTGGAACTTTCTAGATCATTCAAGAAATTACTCGAACATTCTAAATCGATCATAATCAATTGCACTCATTTTGGAACTTTCCAGATCATTCGGAAAATTTCTAGAACATTCTCGATCATTCTAAAATGATCATAATAAATTGCACTCATTTATGAACTTTCCAGATAATTCGGAAAATTTCTAGAACGTTCTCGAACATTCAAACTCGATAATAACAGTTTTGGGACATTTTGGAACTTTCTAGATGAAGCCAGAAATTTTTAGAACTTTCTCAAACATTCTATATCGATTATAATAGTTTGCATTCATTCTAGAATTTTCTAGATAATTCCAGATATTTGTTGAACTTTCTAGAACACTCCAGATAAATTATAACCGTTTTACTCATTTTGGAACTTTCTAGATCATTCAAGAAATTTCTCGAACATTCTAAATCGATCATAATCAATTGCACTAATTTTGTAACTTTCCAGATCATTCGGAAAATTTCTAGAACGTTCATGAACATTCTTACTCGATAATAACAGTTTTGGACATTTTGGAACTTTCTAGATGAAGCCAGATCAATTATAACCGTTTTACTCATTTTGGAACTTTCTAGATCATTCAAGAAGTTACTCGAACATTCTAATCTCGATCATAATAAATTGCACTCATTTTGGAACTTTTTAGATCATTCTGGAAATTTCTAGAACGTTCTCGAACATTCTAACTCGATAATAACAGTTTTGGACATTTTGGAACTTTCTAGATGAAGCCAGAAATTTGTAGAACTTTCTCAAAACATGCTATATCGATTATAATAGTTTGCATTCACTCTAGAATTTTCTAGATCATTCCAGATATTTGTTGAACTTTCTAGAACACTCCAGATCGATTATTACCGTTTTACACATTTTGGAACTTTCCATTCCAGAAATTTTGAGATCTTTTCAGAAGTCCTCATGCGTTAGAAAAGGACAGCAATATATTTTTTAACATTTTCGCCACCCACAACCACCCTCTTCCACCCACCGCGACCAAACTCCCTTACTACCATCTGGAGACCAAGGGGTATTTACCACCCCAACGGGAAGTTGATTGGGGTTGGTGGTGATTGAGAAAACTGCGTATTTACGTACCCACAAAAGCATTTTATATATATTATTAGATTTAATTTATTACCGGGTTTCCGATCTCGATTCGATTTAATCGAGAATAGATTTTTTGAATTGATTATTTAAGATACTAATCGGTCTAAAGATCGCTTCATGATTTTGACGGGCCAGTGGCGCAGTTGGTTAAAACTCGTCGTAGGTTCGATTCCCGCACAGGACATACATTTGTGTGCATGAACATGTCTGTATGTCCTGAGTCTGGGTGTAATCATATATATTAAGTATGTATTTACAAACAAAAAGTAGTATATGTATTATATACCTATCAGTTATCTGGTTTCCACAGTACAAGCACTGCTTAGTTTGGGATCAGCTGACCGTGTGTGATGAATGTTCCTGGATATTTATTTTATATATTTTATTATTATGGCATACATTCACGCATTTCGATTTTATTATTGTAGCATAAATTCACAAAATTATTTCGATCAAAATTTATTTTTGGCATTTAGTAGAAATTCCTTTGCCTTTTATCACCTTTTTGCTGTGGTGTGGGCAACAGGAAATTTATCCGATGGTGGGCAGTGCTTCTCAATCGTTCAGTTTTTCTTTAAAAGTCCCGAAAATTGCAAATCTTAACATAATTATTTTCCTATAAAAAGTATTTTTTTTTTAATGTTATTACTACTTGTTTTATTACTTTTGTAAAATACAACACAATAAATTACCGTAATGTCGTTGGAAATAGACCTTATAGAAATCGATTTTTTAGATATCGATCTTTTAGTTATCGATTTTATTCTGAAACGATCTCCATGCCCGTGATTCGAATCAATTCACGAGATCGATCTAAAAAAATCGGAAACCCTTGTAACTAACGTTAAGTATATGACAGCAGCTGCTTGAGAGCCAGTTCCTTGCAGTCCTTCGGCCACATTATCACTCACCTTGGTGATATTGTGGCCAAGCACAACTACATCTATAAAACCACGAATCAATCTTGACCTATAAAACACATGTAAATGATATTCTAAACTTGCAAACAAGAATGCTAAAGAGTATTGAGCCAGAAATACTTCAAAATAAATATAAATATGACGAAGATAGCTTGTTCACATATTGTAACGTTATGAACGTTTTTGATAAAACCAAAACGCCGCCTCAGAATCACTCAAAATATGTAAACGTCGAGCGCTTACGTAGTAAATATGTATTACCAAAATATAATAACTTCTACGGAACAAGAACCGCCGATTACTTGCTACCAAAGCTGTTAAATGAGCTACCTAATAACATTGTTGATATGTATAACAATAAAGATATACCCCCTTACTCATAAAACGTTATTTAACTAATAAGCTGATTAATGCCCGGTTTCAATAAACAAAAACGAATCGTTTTGCTTACCAATGGTAGGTTTTCTTATTGCCAAACTGGGCATATAGATCATTTCGTAAGCTAATTTTACCTGTGATAGCTACTTCCATATGGCAGGGTCTGATATGCAAAGCTTTGAGGTATTTGCTTCATTATTAGTAAAGATATAAGAGTCTTAATTTTAATAAATCTTAACCGATACTGGTCCGTAAATTATTGAAACTGGGCCTAAGTGGTCACCTAAATAACGTCAAATTGTTTGACAATGACAGCAAGGTGACGTTATTTATTTGACCATTTATTCAGTTAAATAGCGTTTATGAGTAAGGCCGTAGAAGAGTAAGAATTAGCTGAGCATAAAATTTACACTAGTGTTATGTGCGTATTAACACTTATATACTTTATAACGTGTACATATAGAAGCATAGGTGTGTGTGTGTGTATGATAGCACCCATGGCCGCTCGTAAAAATGTTTTATTCACCCCATACGGCGTCGTAAAAGGCGTAATAACGCGAGAAGGTATCGTGGAAGCAATTACCGATCTGTTATAGTTTGTTACAAAGGCGCCTGTTTATTATCGTTTTATTATCAACTCATTTGCTGAACAAGGACGCCGTTTAATTCAATACGTCTTTTATTACTTTAATGTATCCAGTGTTAATATAAATATACTCATTAAATTATTTGCAATTACATTTCTGTTTTAGTTTTACGAATTAGCCGGATTTTATTAATCGGGACAAAATAGCATAATCTCTCCATAATATAGTCCAATATGATACAAATTATAATGTAAACAGCACATTACAGTCACAAACTAATATAAACGTCCATGCTACGCGAACCGAGCACGAGCCGAGCAACGAACTAACAGAATTCGTTCGTTGCTCGCGTGGCATGGACGCACCATTACATGAACAAACAGCGCAAACAATATAGGCAGCCAAATAGTTGAAAAGATTTCTTCCAGAGAACCAGCATCATAGTATCATAAATACATTCAAAGAAAAGTTGTGACAAAATAAATCAAAATTATTGGTAGGTATAGGCTCGACAAAGTCAGAAATGAAACTTGCGCAACAAATCCTTATCTACGTTTCAGGTCACGATTCTGCAAAATCGACGAAAATAAAATCAAACGTTCCAACGCTCAGAGCCGAAATGGAAAATGTGATATTGGATGGAAAGCGCTGAAATGTCATCATAAGATGCTCGCTCTCTACGTAGATGGATTACCGATTCCGCTTTCTGAGAAAATCAATAATAATAGCTACCACAACTTTATTTGAACCATCATGTGAACACTTAAAGACCTACCTATCAAATGTATTAGATCTATTTAATTCACCTCCGTAAACCATGTACATTACCTATAGTAAATAGATCATCCCCAGACATACACCCCATTATAATCATAACTGAATATCATAAAACCGCCCGCCCTACGAGGAAAACTGTTGCTTGCACTTCGCCGCCGCCCGCCTACAATATCATAACGGGCGGGGATTGGCCGATATGAGTTGATATAATATCATAACGAGCCACCATTGGGCGAGAAGCTGGGGTGCGCGCCCCTCACCCCTCCCGCGCCCTCGCCTCTTATTAAAAAGGTTAGTGCACCAGCTGAGGTGGCCTGCGTCGTTATAATAAGTTTTACGGCGGTCGGTGTGTGCCGTCCCGCGCCTCAATAAATATGTCGGGCGTCGGCCGGCGCCCCCGCCCGCCCGAGTATGAGCGGTAGGAAATGCCGACCGCCGACCGACCGAGCTGGATCAATAATAATACTCGCCCATATCTGCAGTGGACTGGATCTGCTTGAGAAAGCGACCCCTTACCCCCCTCGCCGCCCGCCGCCGCTACACAAACAATATAAATCATTTTCTCGGCGCTGAAGCCGCGGCCACACGCAACCCGCATCCGGCGAGTGCCGCCACGACACGCCACAGCGTGCCATCCACAGCTCTACCAAATGAAAAACTCTATCATCATAATTGATGCACTTTTGTGCTTCCAAGAAGTATTTGAACTTCGCTTTCATTCATAAATTATTGCTTACTATAATTACTTATTCATTAAAAAAATCGAAATACAAATTATTGAGGATGAGCAATGATTAGAACTTTAAGACGAGCTAAAAAATAAAAACACGTCCGCTCACTAGCGTATATTTTTTCACACAAAGCCGAAAATTGAAACAAAAAAATGACATCGAAAATCACACTGAAAATTTGAATATTTAAAGCCAAAAAAGGTTAGCTCTACAGTTAGGTCGCCAACACAAATAATTTCTTATTTTGAATTTTCTTCTTCAACAAGGAATTACTTCATAATTTGTAGGTACTTCATGAAACTCAGTACTTCTTTTGGAAAAGATATCCATCATTGCCATCGTAACATCTATCCGGTTGTCAAAATAGTAAAATCCTATTATTCATCCTAGTAAGTCATGCCTGTAATTTCAGCTCTCTCATCCTATTTCCTCATAAAAATAAACAAATAGTAGTTACATAAATAGCGGAACACGCTTGCCATGCCGTGTTACAGTAAAAAGACACAATTTTGTGGTGTGCAATATTCACATATTTCGTGTAGGTACATTGCGTGTACATTTCCACCAGTTTCGCTTGACTACCGTTCAGCTACGTTTTTTTTATGTTATATATTGTCGTTTACTGTTTTCTAATCTTTTATATACGACAATACCATGGGAGATAGTGTAGGGGACAAGACACTTGTGGTAAGACTGTTGAATGATAGACTTTGATTACACTTTAAAATTGTTTATTCCGTTCATTTAAATGCTAGATAGAGAAGCTACAATGAATGCGACCGTCTTGCTGACCGAAAATGTACGCAATAAGGTTACCGCACACCTAGTGAGGCCACGCTATATTAATTGTTGGCTCAGCAAAACGGTGTTCGATTGGAATTGCATCGAACAGATATCAATTTTACTATTGGGAAAACTTTAGCATACCTAGAGTACAACGCAAATTTTGTCTATCGCAAATAATAATAGCTAAACTTACTTGATGAAATTTTAAGTATATTAGTTAACTTATTTTTTTTAATATCTTAGGTGTTTTATTTAGTACTGGATAATATATAGCTCAGTAGTAAGTTCGCCATAAATAAATAAATTAAGCTACATAGTTAAAGCTGAAATAATAAATGTAAGGGTCATTAAGCTTTGTCCTTTCAGAAAGTCAATGAACTTGCCGCCTTTTTGTATGAACCAAAAAGGTATGGAAGTATCTAAATAAACAAGAAACATATATAGCACAGGTATATACTATCTATTATTAAGTGGCAGGTAATATATAGGTACCTGTGAATGTATGTATGTTTGATTTTATAGCAAACGAAACATCGATAGAGCTGATACCAATGCGGAGCAGGCGAACTTTGCACAATTTATCAAATTGAGTTACCGAGGGGCAATATCGCAGAGCGAACGCAATATTGCAGCGCGTGACCGCGTCTGCAATACGCGCTCAATACATCGGCCGGCGCCGGGCCCGGCACGTCCGCCGCCCGCCGCCCCCGCCCGTCTTCTAGCCGCCCGGGCCCCCGCCCGCCCAACTGACCACCTAGATATTTAGCTAACAATGCCTCGCCGCGAGCGACGGCCGGCTACGTACCACGGCAGTACCACGGTATCGCGCGCCATCCCGCTCCGCCGGTCGCACCGCTCGGGCGCCCGACAGGGACCGCGCAAGCCTCCGGTCATCGCTATATTTATTGGCGACGCTCATAAGTACGCGGGTCAGGTTATAAGTTTCTACGAAATGAATGGCCGAGGCACGTAGGAGGCGAGCGCCCGTCGCGCTTAACAAGAAAGCACCTCCACCAGAAACTTGGCAGGGGGGCTTCACCCCACGGACGCTGGCGTTATAATTAAAAAACAAAAGAATACAAAGCCACTCAGCCTCTTGCCCGCCGACGTTCGTTCGACTTTCATGCGAAAAAATGCAACGACTGACAAATTCAAAAGAGAAATGGAAGCTACGAGTAACTTAGTGAATTCAACAAATTAGTTTAGGAACTTTCTTTATTAATGAGAATTGTTAATACTGAAGCACTCTCAATCATAGTAGATAGCTCTTTTCTTACAATGATTGTCTTAAGTTTGGCCACAATCTCACACTGAAATTTGATGATGTAGCCAAAGGTGGTAAGAGTAGCAAGAACAAAGCCTAGAAGAGATATGACACTCGAGCATAGTGCCCGGCACTCATTGGTGCCTGGCGACGGACGGATTTACATTTTTTCTATATTAATAACGAAAAACCTTTGACACAAACGAAATGGCTCCAGCATAACATAGATTTGCATCTTTGGTACAAAAAAAATGAACCGAGGCGAAAGGTGACAATAACGAGACGTCCATCATCAGGACTACCGCCACAGAAGTAACAACGCAAGCACATGATGATACAATATTGTATAATATGGAAACTATATCATTAATTGTTTTTCCCATAAAACTAGAGGCAATCATTTACATTGAAACCACCGAAATAGTTTCAAAGGGGTGCATGAGCGTATAATATGAAGAAGGTAGCTATAACGGGATACATAAGTGGAGAGTACGAAAACCCGATGCGGTCCAAATTAATGTTATAAATAAACCATCAGACCCATGTGTTTGGCGGCGCGGGCGGTCATCACAATCCATGCGGCCTGCTCCTATTACAAATACCATTACAGAGTTCGCAGATGACCGCACGGTTTTATAATGCGAAGGCAACGTCGTCCGGCTACCCCTCCCTCCCCGCACGACCTCCACTCCTCGCCCCTCGCCCGCTCCCTTGACCATCGACCGACAATTGTAAATGGCACATAAAATAAATGAATGTGCAGCGGGACTCGCCTCTGCAGCAGACAATATAAATTACGACCGGACGATTATATTCCGCCGGGAATGAAACGTTTTCCTTCAGATATACACTTTACATTGCGCGGCGGGAAGGCTCTCTCGTATAAATTCACCACTGCCCACTACCCGCCGCGTTCTCGTTAGCCGTGCGTGTAATTGCCTACTGTTTTTAGAAAATAGGTAGCTACTTTGATTAGAAGTATATTTTATTTAGGTATTTCGAATGAAATAGATCGTGAAGATATTGCAAAACTGCACATCACGATAAATCTTATAATATCAATAAACAGAACAAGTATCTACTCATAATTTTGAATTCACATCCTTGTTCTCATTCCCGTAAAAAATCCATCAAATTAAAAAGGTAGGTCTTGCAATATTTTAACTCGAGGACAGACGTACGTAACTAATGGCAAATTTCCAATAACATATCATTGATCTTGCTAAGTGAAATTTATGGTATAATTAAGGCCGATCGCTTACGGATCCTATAACGCCCCGACAAAGTTTGTTGAAGTAGTGTCCCTTAGACTGATCAATGTTTCTTACATTATTTCCTATTAATTGTATTAGTATACTAAGAACGTTTTATTCTCGTTCTTGATCAGTAAATTGATTATACAGAAGATCAAAACAACGTAATTTTTCATAAATCATATATTATTAGATGGACATGCGTAACAAGGCAGAAAATTACGTTTTCAGTATAGACATTGAGAAGACTAAATAGTCTAATCACGAGCAGAATGAGTCATTCGATATTGCAGACCAGTCATTTGGTCAGTGTCGCAAAACTAATGACACATAATGACGGCCGGACTGGCGGCCAGAGGGTGTACGGCTCTGCCAGTTTAGAATTACATCTCCGTCAAAGTAATTTGGCTCATATAACAATAGGATAGAGGTTACGTTGTATGTATAGGTATCAGTCAAGGTCTGTTAGCTGTCCTCCCTAGGAGGTCTTGTCCGTTCGGGTGCAATCGCGACCACCTGACCACCCAACCCACAGTTAATTGGAGATCCCCTCACCCATGCAATACAATATTTCCAAATCATACTAAAACATGTATAACATAAATTTTGCCATATCGTTTGGTGATTAACGAGATAGAGCATAGGACGCACCATCATCTCAATGTGTTAGTAAACAAGCCTGTGACGTCATGTGTGTTGAAAGGTGATGTTTAGAGCGGCCGCATACTATAAGAAATTTTCTGTCAGAAATTTTCGGACGCCCGCCGTAAGGCACGTTGCTCATGCATTTTGTTCTAGACCCCGCAAACTATCCGAAAATTCTGACGTGTCTGACGTCCAAAAATGTATGAGCAAACGAGCGTCCGAAAATTTCTGACAGAAAATTTCTTATAGTATGCGGCCGGTCTTAAACTTGGCCCTGGTGTAACCGGTACATCGCGCACCAGTCGAGCGTGTGCTCCACTGATCCTCATACACTATCATATACAGTGTACGTACGCAGAAAATTGCACTTAATATCACGTTGCTCTATCAAACCGTTACGTCGTCGACTGCTAGGTAGGTTTACTTTTATTACTTACTTAACTTTCCGATTTTTCTTCAATATTTGTCTCATTTTAATTCAATTACTATTACAAAATACATACCTATTTCAAAACGTTCACAAGTTATAATTTTCTTCTAAATATTTAAGTTAAATTGAAGTTTGAATTCTAAAGAATGACAAGCTTACAATTTTCTCCCAAGGGTTAAGGTGAAGTAATGCAATGATAAGTAAAAGTAATGCCTCAATATATAAGTTTAATACTGTTTAAAGGGTCACGTAAATAAAGTCACTCTATTGTCATTGTCAAATAATGTGACATAATTTACGTGACCATTTAAACAGTACATTAGTTAAATAGCTCTATATGAGTAAGGGGGTTAATCAACAAATCATTACCTATGTATATGAAATAAGTACCTCTTTGCATTAATCCTTCTAAGTATACGAATTGAAATTTATACACTAGGTACATTAAATTACAACTCAATACGGTGAAAATTAGAAAGTGAATTGTCGTTTACTGTTCGATTTAAAATGCACTTTGATTTCAATAATTTCATTAACAATCAGACGCGTGCGCATGCACTTACTTTCACTCCGTCAGACTTTTCTAACTGAGATATTTGTAAAGAACTCATAAATTTTATAATGATTGTAGACTATTGTAGACCTATATGGTCAAATAAAAACCCCCTGACTATCGCGCGCATCACAGGACAGATTGGGAACGTACGTCTAAACACCATCACTAATATAGAAAAGCAAAATAAAAAAAAATTAAGTAACCCGATGACCGGTGTAAACATTTTAATCAAAAAGGATTAAATACAAAATGTTGGAAAACCCTCGAGTTGAACTCTCGTAGAGATAGACACAGCAATAATAACAAATATAGGTACGTACTACACATGTATTCTCCTAATTATAAAGAAAAAATCAAGAAAATCCGTCTGGTACTGCTATTCCCTACCCCAAAATGAACTTGAAATTTGCAATTTTACGAGTTTGTGACGAATTTAAAATTAATGATAAATTTATAAATGATAAATTTTATTTGCATAACACATGGTTGTAAAAGATGTCAGGTACATTATTATTAAGTCATACATGTGTTGCTTGTTTGCGTTGCGTTGGGTACGTAGGGTACGTAAATAAATGTAGCTTTTAATTTATTTAATTTGCTGCATCTCTATGAGACACATAATAGCTTTACTATACTGCTATATTTTAATATGAAATTGGGAACAGCGATGGCAATGGCACCTCTGTTTCCTTACCCTAAACGCATATACCTTCTCCGTTCCGCCGTGGGTATACGACTATTGGTTATCAAAAGCATTCTAAGGATTTTCTTGGGGAATTATTTTTCTAGCTTTGGGTAGGTAGTAGGTACCCTAAACATTTATGGTGTACCTATATTTTACCAGTTTCGTACATCAAACATTTTCCACGATATCATTCTTTATTTAAAAAAATACTTTAGACTAGTAAGATTTTTTTATCATCGATTATTCTAATAGAAAGACTTTGGTCAGTATTTATACGTACGTGGCGTGGTTCAAACTGATAAACTGGTGCAGATTGCACCTTCGAGTTGGTGTATATCTACGTGTGTTCTGTACGTACAGTGTAGGTACGTAAACGGGTCCAGAAATGAAATTGATGAACTTTTCTCGCAACAATAATGGCTCTGGCACGTACCAACATAATTCCCGACAAACTTGCTCACGCTGTCTCACTGAGCTTCAGGGTTGCTTTAAACTGCTTATTTCCTGGTATAATATTTTAAAAATAAGAAAACTTAAGTTTTTTTAGGTATTCGCTTACGTACCTAGGTCCCTTAGTCAAATTCTTATTATACGCCAAACTCTTGTATCAACCCATATTAATTTAATTTAGAACTTCTTAAATTATAATACTTTACTTACAATAAGTAACTAGTAATGCAATGGATCTAATAGGATGTTGTTTACCTGAATCGGAATTTATTTTATATATAAAATATAATATATAGGTCGTAGAGTAATATATCGACGGTCCCTACGTACTAACGGACATGTCCCATACATCATATAAGTAATAAAAGTAAGCTTAACTCAATAGAAATCTGATAAGTGTAAATATTGCGTTGTAACTTGAACCAACTAATCCCAACGAAAGTGGAACCCACTCTTCGGGAAAGCGTGATACAAGTCTCTACGAAAAAGAAAATCATAAGTCTGATTAACAGGTCAAAGACCAGATTTTTTTTATAGCTTGACTAAAATAATCATCTTAATACCAATTGCCAATTACTATAATGTCTAATAAAATAATAAGGTACCTAGCTAAATCAAAAACTTATTTTTGTTTTTACCATTTTAGCAGGAAGTTTTGCTTTTACTCGCAGTACAGTTCAATCTACTTCATATTTATTTTATTTGATGTTGTATACGATCTGGGGTTTGGATACTATAGTATGTATGATCAATTTTTTCTTGGTCACGGGCCCACTGCAGGCCCGTCTGTATCATCCAAGTGTCCTACAAAATTATTTCAATAGTAGCTAAAAAGATGTGTTATTAGTTCGACGCCAGAATACTTACTAATGTAACTTATTTTTATTTTCAGTTCTGACAACCCTACCCAAGAGGACAGCGGACGGCATCGCGGCAAAGAAGGGAGAGCACATCCAATATAAGAAGAGAACAAAATAGGTTTATGTCGGATACTTTGACCATTCGACCGTAAAGTAACTTCGCTGTACGAGTGACGCTGACGCCCGTTGCCTCAAGTCCTCCAAGTGAATGCTCCACGTCTCAATCACTTTAATTATTTATAACATTTCCAATGAATAGTTTCCTTATAAGTTTCTATGTCCGGTTAAATAAATAATATGATAATAGTGTAAGCGTAATAAAATTGGACACAATACAAATGTGTTAGGTAAAAGTAAGATGGACCAATATGGGCCAGCGCGGACACGAGACAATCCTTTTGTTTATTCATAGATTTTAATTAAGTAACTAGTAAGTATGGGAACTCATTTCGTTATTAGTTCTAAATAACTTGTTTACTTTGTAAGTGTGTCCTTACCTTCCTTATATTCCTGAAATTGAAGTATCCTATACATAGACATAAGAGTATAGTCCTATGCCAATTTACGTGAAAATATAGTCAGTAATCAAAGTCTTAAACTAAATCTATATTTAAAAAAATAAAAGTTGAAAATCTATCGCCAAGCACCTTTCGGTGTGTTCCGATAGAAAGAAAGAAAGAAAAATTTATTTATTTTGATGTACACACAACACACACACACATAATATACAGGTAAATAAAAACTACAATAAAGAAAAATGTAATGTTGTGTGACATCAAAAATGGTCAGTGACTCAGTAAAACACTGTTAGCCCATATCCGGGTAACAGCACTGATTTTCAGTCACTGCCGTAAGTTATATCACGCACAACCGGACAGAAAACTCAAAAGATTTACAATAATGCAAAAGAACTCAATAATACAAAGGAACAAAATAATACAAACGAACAAAATAATACAAAGGAACACAAAATAATAATGACTTTATCAAAGAAAAAAAAAACTGTAGGAAAATAATAATAATAGATAGATAAACCAAACCCATACAAAATACTTATTAAGTTAAACAAACAGAAAAAAAAAACAAAATATAATATTTGAGCACTGTATGTACAAAAGCGTAACATGGTGAAAAAAAATAATAGTAATAAATTACCTAATTAATAAATATTGGAACCTGAAGTAGTGATGGTACGATCCGTGGAGAAAAAAGAAATAAAAATTGAACAAAACTATCTTTTCTGCAGATTTAAAAGGTGGGTCTTTAGATGTTTGCTGAATGTCTTGAAATTTTTCAAGTCACGAATTGGCGGCGGTATGTCATTCCAGCACCGAGAAGCTGCTAATTTGAAGCTTCCACGGAAAGCTACCTACTTATGTCGTGGCGTAGTTAGTCGATTCACGCAACTTCTTATAGAATTTCTCCCATTCCTCCAAGAGAGCTTGTCATATAAATAACTTGGTTCCTCATTTTTAATGATCCCAAACATAAGTCCAGCGAGATGAAGGTTCCTCCTGGATGACATTTTCATGAGATTTGCTTGGTTAAGAAACGGGGTAACATGACTACGTGGAGGTATATGAAAACAAAAGCGGGCACAAGCATTTTGGACTCGCTGTATTAGATATTCAGTCCTGGCAAGTAAGGGACCGTAAACACTAACTGCATAGTTTAATTTAGATAAAATTAGTGTTTCACATAACCTTATTCGAAGTTCAACAGTTAAAAATGGAGGAAACCTATATAGTAACTTTAAACGATAGAAACAATTGCGAACCGCTTCCAAAACATGGTTTTAAAAGCGAAGATAAGAGTCAAATAGTACACCAAGATTTCGAGCTTCAGGTACACATTCAATCGGTTCATTCTTGACCATTATATTAAGTTTAAAATTACTTATAAGGGATACTTGCTTTTTTGATCCCAATGTCATAGTTGGATTTACATGGATTAAGAACTAAGCAGTTAGCATCTGACCAGGCAGATATACGACTTAGGTCATCATTTAGCTTACTTATAGCGCTCATGGTATCACTGGGAAAGAAATTAAGATATATTTGTAGGTCATCCGCATAAATATGAAATTTGCAATTCTGAATGCAATTTACTATGTCCGAGCAATATAAAATGAAAAGCAGTGGCCCAAGTATAGATCCCTGTGGCACCCCTCTTGTTACTGAACAGTGTTCAGAGAAAGATGATGAACCATCATTTTTCTTTACTTCAACTATTTGTGACCTAAACTGCAGATAACTATGAAACCACTGAACAGTAGGCGCATCGAAACCAAAGAACGTCAGTTTGGAAATTAGAAGAGGGATATTAATGGAGTCAAATGCACGAGAGAAATCAAGCAAAACCAAAATAGTACCCATTCCCTTGTCTTACGCCGTCAGTATATTGTCAACTACTTACGTCTAGAAGAGCGGTTGTTGTGCTACGTACCTTTCGAAAACCCGACTGTGCACTGGGTTATAAATTATGCGATTCTATGAATTTACATAACCTTTTCCAAAATCTTTGATAGACAAGGTAAGATGCATATAGGTCTCAAGTCTTTAACACTAGAGATATTTTTTTTTTTGGTAAAGATAGCTGCACTTGAGAGCCAGTTCCTTCTAGGCTTTGTGTGCTTACCACCTTCGGCCGCATCATCACTTACCATGGTGAGATTGCGGTCAAACACAGGCCTAAAAAAAGTTAAAAAAAAAAAGAGTTGGACTCGCGCAGCGATGGTTCCGTATAGACCTGTAGGTATGTAAATAGTTCATTCATAACGGGAATCGAGTCTCGAAGATGTTTCCCCTTTTTCCCGATTATGTTATTTTTTGTGATTTAGGTAACTACAAATATACGGTTTTCGGATCTTCCTATACTTGTGCTACATGACCTTGCTTCTTGACAATAATCATCATTCTAGGTCAACGGGAAGTTCCCCTATAGTCAAAATTTGCGGCATAAACGGCCGCATCTTTTTTTGCGTTTACTTATAAGTTGGATTTTTTCACTGTCAAAGGGATTGCGGAACTGAGTATTTGATATTATTTTCTGCTTGATATTATTTCGGACAAACAAACAGACGGACAACAAAGTGATCCTATAAGAGTTCCGATTTTCTTTTGAGGTACGGAACTCTAAAAATAAGATATAAGTATCTTAATGGGAATAGTATTCAACTTTAAATAGAGACATTATGTAAATGAATCATGAAGGTAACTATCTATCTACAGCAAAATTCAACACAATGCGGCCTTCCAATTACGCGTAGTAAATCAGTAATTTGCGGAGACGTCAGTGCAATGGATGGCCTAATTTGAGACGAACAGGCATCAAGTATTGAAGGCGGAATAGATGGGTGTCCGACACCTCCGCCAGGTAAGGTATTAGCTACAGACGTGACGGACAGTACTGCCAGCCGCGTCCTGGTCCCTTGATGTTCCATAGCTGTCACATGTAGCAGATGAACACAGTTACATCAATTATATATACCTTTGTATTATACGGGGTGGATACGACAATAAATGAAACTACGTAAAGTAAAATACATAAATACAATCAACTTATAATGGGACCCACTTCGAAATCGCAAAAAAAATTACAACTTTTCATCTGAGGGCACGGGGGTGCCCCCAGCCAAGACGAGCCAAGCGAAGCGCTTCTTCGTTTTTTTGACCCTCAGAATACATTTTTGTGGAGGAGACATGTACTTTTTGTATGAAAAACTGTATTTTTTTGCTATTTCCATGTTGGTCCCATAGTAAAAGTTTCATTTATTGTCGTATCCACTCCGTATATGATCAGCAATATATAAATAGTTGAACAGATTTACATTAACACCTGTGCATGTAATTTTTTATTAATCGAGATCTTTTCAGCTACAATATAAGATATCTCATACTAACTGCCCCGCGGTTTCACCCGTGTGCCTTGGATAAAAAGTCTACAACACTCGGAGATAAAGTAGGCTCTATTAGTGAAATAATAAAATTTCCAGAGATTATTGCGCTTAGACAAACAAACGATCAATCAAAAAACTCTTCAGCTTTATAATTTGCAGCTGCCCGGCGCGACTTCGTTCGCGTGGTGCTACCCTACCCTGTGGTGCTACCCTACCCTACCCTGAACTAAAATTACAACTAAAAGTGGCATTGATTTTTATATATTTAGATAGAAAACTTTTATATGGGAAAAAGAAAAGGGCTGTTTTTTAGGGTTTTCCCGGCAATTATTCGAAATTTTCTCACCTTTTAAACCTTCCCTAGACCTCCACGAATATTTCAAGACCAAGATAAGATAAATCCGTTCAGCCGTTCTCGAGTTTTAGCGAGACTAACGAACAGCATTTGATTTATATATATATAGATAATAGATAAAGATCACAACAGTAATGTTATGGATTATAAGATAAAATCAAGTAAGAACTTATTTGGTGTTGAACCTATATCGTGGCAAATATGGCAATTAAAGCGACTAAACTACATAATCTGAGTACCATATAACTGAGATAACTAATCAACTGACACGCAATTCCTAGAGCAGAAATGAAGCCAACGTCACCGCCGGCGCACCGCTTAATCAGCGTTGGGCCGCCCGCCCTATATTTGCGTATGCAAAGAGACGCCAGCCGCATTAACGATGCCATATAGCCAGCGTAGCGTGCAGCGATTGGGCAAACACATATCTGCATTATAAACAGCGTCCGAGCTCACAAACGCGCACTGTGGTCGGCCTTTACCGGTGCACGGCTAATCAACGAACTGACCTTCCCCAGCCGAACAAACGCACAACCACACTCTGCTGCACCTCTTCATGTAAAATGCTTGCCTGCCCTGCTTCTATACGTAACTTTAATCACACACAAACGTACGTTAACCCGCCTACATACAGAATATAATCACCCAATTTAATACTGCATCTATTTATTTGTTCCTATTGCTAATTATCGTACAGTGCATATAAATTGAATCATTAATACCTAATTTATTTTAATTAGGGATGATGCAGATATACATACGTTTGAGTGATAGTGTTTATATCCTTTAGGTATATGCCTAATTACATCGAGCTAACATAATATTTTTCCTTTATTATTTGTAACTGTAACAATTTATTTAGGTGAAATTATAAGTACCTATAGTAGACGAAACACGATTTATTATCTAACTAAATGAATTCCTTTTTCACTAATAATAAAATAAGCTTTTCATATACATATTTCATCTTTTTAATAATTATTAGAAGTTAGAGCAGTGTAAGTATACAGTAGCTATGCTTATTATGACAAACTTCATGAAATGATTAAAAATATAAAAGTGATACGAAATTAAATGCTACACATTATATCGACACAGTAAATTAGAAACTATTATTATAGCTATTATTTATAGAATCATTCGTTTTCATAAAATAATACCGATATTATAAAATGCCCGGAATAGTAGCAATAATACAGTAACTATAGTTCATAAAAAACCTAACTCTTTACCTTCCCACATATGATGAAAATGGTGGCCGAACAACAACCGGTATGTTCCAGATCTACCGGAAGCTACCTACTTGGTAATTGTGCTAACCAACCATGATCATAGTATTTGTCGTGGTTTGGTGGTCACACACATTTTAATCCGTGTGAAAAATACTGAAGAATCTCATTGGATAAATAATAATTAGGTACTTATATTTACTATAGATATCAAACAACGTTTTAATTTGACTTCATTTGTCATTTGCTGCTTAAATGACCGATACAGGTGTACCTAATCAAAATAGTAATACACTAATCAATAAGTAAACTAGGCATAATAGTAACAAGCTAGGTATGTATTATAATAAATAACCGTAGTCGTGCATGTGCAGTGATTCGATCAAAACTTTCTACTTTCCACGTTCATAGCAGTTGTGCCCATATTAACGGAAAATCTCGACACATTTCTCGGACTGCTCTCCACTAGAGCGAAGAAAGAAAGTGGGTTGTTGCAACAATTAAACCACTATTTATTCAAAAATACATTGATACAGTATTGAGAATTGCGAAAACGCTTCATATAGATGGAAAGTAAAGCGAATCATCGTAAATTTTCATTGTAGAATTACGCGCGGCGTGAGTGTCGTATACAGCAACAAAATGGATTTTCCAATACTTTCATCAAAAATTACTTCGTTCTGTTCGCAATAATGGAAATGCATCTAAAAGGTTCCATGTCTGTCATAAACCTGCATAATATGCGTATCCCTGAACATAAGTGCTAGTCTGTATGCAGATATGCCACTTATTTCCGTAGCGAGTTCTCTTATATTAATTTCATCGACATATAGAGAAAACCCTATTTAAAACTCGCAGCACTCGCGACTTTCGTTTTTCTCATTTATTTTTAATAGATGATATTCCTACATCGTTAAATAAAACCAAAATTAGTGTAATATTTTTTATTATCTCTTACATCACTTTAATAAATTAATTTACATTAAAACATACAACCGTAGTCACATTTAATAAATTAAAAATAATTTACTGACATAGACTTGAGAACGAAAGTGAGCGACTGCATCGCCTATAAGGAGGACGTCCACAAAAGGGACGATACTTTGGTTTGAGGTTATTTTTGTGGGTGTCAGCGCGGTGGAGTCGACCGGCGCGGGCGGCGGTGGAGGAGGCGCTCGACCCTGAGAATCGCTGCCGTAGGCCCGGGTGCAACCGCTGTGCCGTGGCCTACGCGCTCACTGTCGTCTGCTCCGTATACAGATAAGGATCCACCGGGACTGTTTTCGCTGGCCTCACCACATACAGGTTCCGCCTTCGAATTAAAGACTAGAATTAAAATATTTTGCATTAAACACGTGAACTAGAATACCTACTTAAAATTTTGGAAATGATTATTTCTTGAAAGTATATTAGGTACGATACGTGTGACTTAAGTAGTCTATCACGGCGAAGTTAGCACCCGTGCAATAATGGACTTAGGTCACGCGCACTTATTACACGCTTCTTCGTGTAAAATTGGACTACTTCAGTAAGAGAAGCGTGTAATAAATGCAGGATTAGGTAACACAATTCTATAAACCTAATTTACTGTACTAACCTATGGTGTCCATCTGCATGCACCTGGAATGTAGTTTCACCCGGTGCTCCATCGTGACTGAATAGTTTTTTCAGAGCAATAATTCCAGCAATGGTCAGTGCCACCTTACTGGCGATGAGAGCTTTGCCGGCAATAGCAGCCAAAGTCTTTAACGCCATGCCTCCCACTATGCTCACGGTAGTGAAGATACCGAGAAGCAGGTAAGGCAGGACCTTCTTACCTGTAATATGATAAAAATACATGAGTAATGTGATTGAAATAGTTTTATTTTATTTTATCGGAAAGCACCATACAAATATTAGGTACTTACCCCTTCCTCTGCCTTCAGATGCAAGGTCCATAGAGATGGTGTGTGTTCTCATTAGTTGTTCGAACTTTGCGCGCAACACAGTATCGAGCTTGTCTTCCGTTGACATTCCAGGGAAGAAGCGAGGCTCCGCAACCGCTGAGGGTGCGTCAGCCTGTTTCACCAACGTCAGCCCGTCGGCGAGCTGAACGCTTTCCTGTATAATACATGAAAATGTTAGAATACTCTGTAGGTATTACTCCACATAACTATGAACACTAAGATAACTAGAGGCTTCACCTGCTCCACTGCCCTTGTGAGCGCCGTTAAGGCTTTGCCTTTCAAACACAACGACATGTGCCTCTGCGCGTTACAATCGTCGTAAACTTTTTGTAATACGGCAAACTCCGCAGAGGGCCACCAAGAACTCTCTTCAGCTCTTCCACTATCGATTTCGTTCTGTGCATAATCCTGAGCATCCATCCTTCGTGTTCTTCGAGGTCCATGAACATGGCCAGAAGAGATGACCACACAGATAACTGATATGACGTATATCCGAAATGCGGTACACATGTTTTTATTTTTAGGATTTCACACACTACACTAAAAACTAAATATCGATGTATGTGAGGGTGGTCCAGCGGCGACTGACGTGCGCTGGAGCGGGTGAGAGCTTATAACCGTGCACCACTTCGCCGTCGAGCACCACCAAACATCCGCTATTCCGCACTAATTCTCCACACGCGTACTTACGTAACTGAACTTGAATATCATCGAGAACCATTTTCCAAGTGAATTTCTCCAATAAAATGCACGGCAAAAAGCGAGACACATATCTGTTACCAATTGCACTGCTTGTGGTACTTAACGTTTACGTGTGCGAAAAAGCGTAATTACGGGTGACTTTGCGTGCCGTGTGAGGACCATTCAGCCCCACATTTCACTCGAAAACCACAATTTCGATAGATAGTTGCCGTTGACTAAGCACGTCAAGTAATGTTTTGGTCTTTATCGCCGTACGCGCAGGGTTCAAGGTTGATCTGCGCTATCGCATCTATAGCTCAAGTCACTGAGGATGTAAAGTAACGTAGGAGCAGCTACATGTATAAGGAACAGTGACTATATTACTTACGATTACAGGAAAGTAAAAGCGTTAACTGACCGTATCGGTCATTACATTATTATAATAATTGGCTTTTTTATTATTATGTATAGGTACTTATTATAGTCCACCCATAAAATGGTATTCAGAATCAAATATGTAGAGATCTTCTAAATATTACTTATTATCTCAGCCAATCTTTACGGATTTTTAGGGTTCTGTACTCAAACAAGGAACCCGGTTTTGATTACTCCATCCAGTTTTCCATTTCTGAGGCAAAACTATTGAGTTATTATACTGCACACAAAGTTATTAAATCAAAATGTATGCTGGAGTGCTTTACCCGTTGGTTCTCGCGAGGGACGCACGTCGTATAATAACAATGATGTCATTGTTATTTTTTGTCTTAATCTACTCGATCATTCTGGCTGATAGCTAGAGAGCCAGTGAGAGGCAGATAGTACATATTTCAACAAACCTTTTTTGTACAGATACTATCCTATACCTACTACATGAGATGGGGACTAACTAAGCCCGGTTGCGGTAAGTTCAGAGTTACTCAGGTGTCAAAGGTACAAAAATCTATGAACTTCAACAAAGCTGGCATATGTATATGTTAAAATATACTACCGTTGCACATATATTTTCCGGGACGAAACATGAAATAGTGACACAAGATCTTGTCTCAGATTAAATTCAGTTCAGTGCTGCATATCAAATCGTGTATATTCATTCACTCAATTCCATTGACTCATTTATTCTTTCATTCACTTTCAGTTTCAATTTACACGTTCATAGACTAATTTGCCACAAACGTTACCTACTTACTACTAAATCGTATAACAATATTTCATATCGATTGAACGAGTGTAATTAGCTTAGAATCCTTCACAAATGTATCCTTATTTCTCTTTCTTGCTCCACCAACCGACTCTGATCACCATCTATTCATAACCTATTCATTGAGACCTTTCCAATGAGCCCAAAAAAGATACTTCTGCTGTAAGTTGGAGTAGAGTTAGGTATCCTGCTGGTGTCAAATGATGCTGCAGCATCAGGTCAAGGTAACCATGTTTTTTCAATGTTATTGAAGGTACAGGATTCCAAATTTCGAATAGATCAGACCTGTGGATGTTGCTCACATCCCTTCATCAACAAGAAAGAGCTGATGATCTTCAAACGGCTGCACCGATTTTGATGAAATATATCTAAGAACCAGCGCAAGAAATTTTCTTTCAAATAAAAAAACCGTAAGTAACCATAAACCATAAGTCGGTGGTTAATAAAAAGATTTTGTTAAAAATTCATTTTTAAAACAAGCTTTTTATAGTACTCATCAAACGAGCCTAAACTCAATGGGGTTATGTGGTTTTATTACGGAGTTCCTATGGCCACCTTCCAGCTCCATCATCAGATCAGCTCCACTTCATCATAATATTGCATTGTCATGCGATTTGCATGTTCGTGCAAAATTTCAGCTCAATCGGAAACCGGAAAGTGGGTCAAAATCTTGGAAAATTCCATTACAGACAACGGGACAGGTGAAACTAAATAAAAGCTTGTAAAAAATAAAAATACAATAGAACCCCTTACAATAGAGCATTAGGAGTTAGACTTTTCAAAAGCACCTGAAAAGTCTAACTCCTAATGCTAACTCTGACTATTCCCTGTGGAAAGCAACGCGGACTCTTCGCAGACCATGTCAACAAGTCCCTCCAATAAAAAATAGAAATGGGAAATGGGCTAGAAGAAATCAGGAAAAGGCAGACCTCTTTGCTGAACATCTCACAAATGTCTTTCAACCAAATGGCAGTAATGAAGATTCAAAGTTAATAGAAAAAGATATACAGGATTTCCTTGAATCCAGCTACCAGTTATCTCCTCCAATTAACAGCACATCACCAAGAGACGTTAGATACCTAATAAATAACCTTAACAATAATAAAGCACCGGGATACGACCTCATAACTGGAAGAACACTAAAGGAATTACCACACAAGCCTATTATGCTTATTACAGCTATTTTCAATGCTATCTTGAGGACGAGCTTCTATCCTGGGCAATGGAAGATAGCCCAAATAATCCTAATACTGAAACCAGGTAAACCTCCAAGCGAAGTTGCGTCATACAGACCAATAAGCCTCCTACCAGTCTTGTCAAAGCTATTTGAGAGAATGCTACTGAAACGATTGAAACCTAATTTAGATAATGTTATCTCTGACCACCAATTCGGTTTCCGTGAGCAACATGCAACCGTTGAACAAGTCCACAGAACAGTGAACACAATATCGCCCTTGAACGGAATATAGCCCTTGAACGGAAGCAATTCTGCACAGCTGCATTCCTGGACATCAGTCAGGCATTCGACGGCTTGGCACGAAGGACTTCTGTACAAACTAAAATGTCACCTCCCGCATAATATTTATGCCATTCTTAAGTCATATTTGACTGATAGATGCTTTGAAGTGAAATTTCAAGAGGCGACATCTGCTCTTTGTAGCATCCAATCTGGTATCCCTCAGGGGTCGGTTCTCGGGCCCGTGCTCTATTTGATCTTCACAGCAGACCTACCGACCTCTGCCAATACTACAACTGGCACGTTCGCGAATGACACTGTCATATTAGCTACCCATAGTAACGAGGTTGTAGCTTCTGATTACCTGCAGAAAGACCTCGACCAGATGAGCAAATGGTACCAAACATGGCGAATAAAGCTTAACGCTGACAAATCGACTCAAGTCACATTTACCCTGAGGAGACCAACATGCCCACCTGTTTCCCTAGATGGACATCCAATACCGCAAACTGAGGATGCTAAGTACTTGGGATTATATCTGGATAGAAGGCTTGCAAACTGAGGATGCTAAGTACTTGGGATTATATCTGGACACAAAAGTTAGAAACATGAACTGGCTATTGGGTAAACAGTCGCAACTATCAGTGGAAAGTAAGCTAACCCTATACAAATCCATCCTAAAGCCTGTCTGGACCTACGCAATACAACTTTGGTGTACTGCTGCCAACTCAAATATATGCAGAATTGACTTTTCTTCCGGAATAGGTACTCGCGCGAAATGTACATAAAAGCGTACGATTTTTTCCTCGCTGTAGTGAGGTGAAAAATTGAGTGCTGAGTGAGAAATCCTCGCTACGCACAGGAATACTCAGGATTCTTTAATTCAATCCTAGAATTAGAGTTCGCTTCCTCAGGTTGCAATACAAGTATTTATTTATTTATTTATTTATTTATTCATTTTTAGGAAGACTATCGACTTGAACAAAAATATATAACATAGAATAACAATAGAAAGCCATTAAAAAGTCTCCACTAATAGAAATTGAATGGGTAGAACATGCAGAGTAACAATTAGCTAAAATAAACAATAGAAATAATACTGCCGAATAGTAATACAAAAAATCAAGCACTGCACTCGCCAACATACAACTAGAATAAAGTTTATATTATCGTAGACACTTTATTAATGATAATCAGATCCGCACACGACGCCGCTGCACTAACAATTGTTATGAAAGAAGTTATCAGTAAGCTGTTTCCTCACTGCGGGTACTCTTTCCAGAAATATATCTATGTTAATGTTTCGATTATGACGAAGTTCGTTAAAGGTTTTACAGACACGATGAATAAAACAGTTCTTACGATAGTTTGTAGTGACTGATGGAAGAAAAAAAAGGGGACTATTTCGGTAGGACCTGTTGGGTACATACAAATTAATTTTATGAAGTAGGTCGGGGCAGTCGATATGGGAGCAAATAATTTTCTTTAAAGATATTATGTCAGATATGTCCCGGCGGTAGTTTAGTGGAAGAAAGTATTTGCTGTGAACTCGCGCTGAAAAACAACTTAACAGCCTTGCATATCAAATAACTATTTTCTATCTTCCATACCAAATAAGTATATAGAATATTTGGTATGGAAAGATAGAAAATAGTTATTTGATATCAGCACCAATAAGCCAATAAAAACCGAACAATGACAATAAACATACCTATAGTATGGATGAATACGGTAAGTATGTATCAAAACATAGTGGCATGCCTTTGCTGTGAACATGTTGTGAAAGTCTAGTTTGCACAT
Source organism: Polyploca ridens (assembly GCA_951394255.1). Classification (NCBI taxonomy): domain Eukaryota; kingdom Metazoa; phylum Arthropoda; class Insecta; order Lepidoptera; family Drepanidae; genus Polyploca; species Polyploca ridens. The sequence continues at coordinate 10,852,490 of OX596246.1, read as the reverse complement.
TTCCCGTTGGGCAGCGTTGAATGCAAAGTTGTGTGATGGAGATCACCGACATCTAGCGATATAGCACTGAACAAAAATGGAGGTCTCTCTCACATACATCTTCTGACTTTCTCAAGTAAGAGCCCTACGTACGACGACACCAGGATTCATAGTAATCTGCATTTGAATAAAAAATATCCTTTAACAACATGAGGCGGGTTTTTTTTTCGAGTTTTTATAGTGTTTTACCTTCGTAGAATAATATGGCTAACTATTTTTAGAGATTCGCGACCTTTGGCACATTGTGTTATAAATGTTTTTTTGTATAAAATCAGCGTAAAACTGACTATTAAATGTGTGTGTTAAGAAATAACCTCAACACAACAAAAATATAAAGAAATAAAAGTAAGGAGTTGTTTATTTTGCTATACATTGTAACATCCCGTTGGTTCTCGCGAGGGACGCGCGTTATAATAACAATTGATGTCATTGTTATATTTTTAACCGCGAGCCAAATGATTAAACTAGAATGTAATTTTTCTAGCGATATAGCAGTTCTCCACGGTTTCACCCGCGTTCCCGGGATAAAAAGTATCCCCTAATACTCGGGGATAATGTAGCTTCCAATTAGTGAAAGAATTTTTCGAATCCTACTGGTAGTTCCAGAGATTAGCCTCTTTAAAAAACAAAAAAACTCTTCCGCTTTATTATATTATTAGTACTTATAGATTAGAATATTATAGTGTCCGACCGAAAGTTCGGTTTCGGTTTCGGTCGAGTTTCGGCAAAAAAACGAGTTTCGGTTTAGTTTAGGTTTCGGTGGCAATGGCAAACCTGCCGAAACTACGACCGAAACCGAAATTGCATTCGGGAGTTCTCGCACTGTGATCGGTTATGTTCGGCGCGTTAAATTCTATCCAAGCGAGTAAGCGACGAAGACATTTTGCCGCGTCCACGTGCCTAATCAGTAATCATGAATCAGAATCATTTATTGTCATAACTTTGCTTTGAAATACAGCTTTGTAGTAAAACATAGCCATACTCTTGAAAGATTAGACTTGTCAAGCAGGTTACAAATCATTTTTAGTAATAATCATTCATATCAATCATTTTACAATAATAATAAAAAATAAGAAACAGTAATCAAACAATCATAATTATGTATACTCAAAGTAATTATCTCATGCTAGGTACTTAAGTATAAAAATAAAAGTTAAAAGTTACTTCAGCTGTATAGAGGCATCGTCATTTTATGAATATTAGCTAAATAATAAATAGAGCAATAACAATTTCATTTCAATATTAATCAAAAACAATAAAATAATAATTTTAAAAACAATAATTATTCATATAAATAATAATATAGGTTATTCAATGTCAATGCAAACTTTAAAGTGACTGTAGTTATTTGTCAAGTATTCCATTATATCATACAATGCATTGCCCAACAACAAACGCTTAACATTGTTTTCAAAAACACCTTTAATCGAGATTTCTCTAATGGGCTACGGGAGTTTCATAAATAGTTTTTGACCCATTATTTTTGGAACCTTTTTGGATAATGCTAGTCTACATGAGATAGCTTGTAGGTCATCATAGTTTCTAACACTTCTGGTCGTAGCATGTCCTCTTGTCATATATTCCGTGAGGTGCTTTTTAACATACATCACTATTTCCAGTATATAGACAGATACCGACGTAAGAATTTGTAGATCCATAAAGAGTTCTCGGCAAGAAGTCCCATATTTAGCATTAACGAGCGTTCTAACAGCTCTTTTCTGCATTTTTAATACACGTTCATATTCTGTTGAACATCCCCAAATGATGATGCCATACGACATAACACAGTAAATATATGCATAATAAATTTCATTCAGGCTTTCGGTAGAGACTAACTTTCTCAATTGTTTCAATGCGAATTCACTTGACATTTTTGCGCATACGGAGTCAATTTGCAATTTCCATGTTAAGTTTGTCTCGAGATCAAATCCCAAAAGCCTGACGCTACATGAGGTATTTAGAATTTGCCCACTTGAGAACATTACTTGTGTCCTCGTGTTTGATTTTTTTGTCCTTGCACTAAGTCTTTTTGCCTGTCTTTTTTCTGCCAAGAGGAGCTCCTTCAACCTGACTCCCGCATTTCGTGACGTATCTGTAACGATATCCAAAAACCTAGATCTTTTGGGTCTCAATTTATCCTCTGACCTTAATTTCGGACGGTCCATCGAGGCAAAGGCTAAGACTGTTGCCAAAAAACTTGGTATCCTGAACAAGGTGAGATGGTACTTCACAAAGGAACAGCTTCTAAATTTATACAAAGCTCAAGTTCGACCTTGCATGGAGTACTGTTCTCATCTGTGGGATGGCTCAGCCAAATATCAACTAGCAAATTTGGACTCGTTAGATAGACGCGCTCGAAGGATAATTGGCGATTGCGACCTAACGAGCAAGAAACTGCAAAACCTAGATCATCGGCGCCAGGTTGCAAGTTTGACGGTATTCTACAGATTGTTCCACGGAGAATGCGATAAAGAACTCCATAATCTTGTCCCTCCATCCCCTTTCTTCTATCGGACCACTAGGCGTCGGGGGGGTCTCCACCGCTTCGTCGTCGACATCCCGTCTTGCCGTACCAAGCGTTTCGCTTCCTCTTACCTTATACGCATGGCCAAGTTGTGGAATGCTCTCCCAGACAACGTGTTTCCAGACAATTATAACATGGGTCTATTCAAGGCCAGAGTGAACAGGCATCTTATGGGTACGCGCGGTCCACGCTAGACCTATGTTTACCTCAACAGTTTGTTTTCTGTCATGTAGGGAGGATTTTATGAGTTCAGCCTGGATTCCATCTATTCCATAGCTTTCAAGTTTTTTAAGGAGCAGTTTATGATTCATTGAATCAAACGCCTTGGAGAGGTCAAGGAATATACCAGCAACCTTTTATTTACTTTCTAGGGCCATCACAACACATTCAACAAATCGTTGAGTTGCCAGTACAGTCGACCGCCCTGCTCTATAAGCATATTGAGCATCACATTCATAGAAATACAATGTACCAGAGTAGCAGTTACCGAGTGAGAACTGTCGGAATGGGTTTGAACAAGGCAACGATCCCACCGCAAGCGCTAGTAGTCGTTGTCGAGTACTAGCTGTGCGCGTCGGGTGCGAATTGTACGGATGTTTGTTTTTGTTTTTACCAATAAACATGGTTAAATGTGCAGTTCAAACGTGCAGGAACGATAGTAGGACACACTTAAAATATAAATCTAACGTCACTTTTCATCGGTAAGTCGAAATATTGATGCATTTCTAACAATTAAATTACGCGTCTCGGGGGTGAAATAGACGCGAGGGGCGGGCACGATTTGGCCTCCCGCGCTGCCCCGCACTGCCGCGCCGCGACAAGTGATGTAGCGCGATGGATACTGCAGTCGATAAATATTCTAATAGTTCATAAAAAAGTTGTGGGTCTTTTGAGAACTAAATGTTTTATTTTTTTATGGAATGTTAATAGTATACCTAAATATTAAAGTAATTATTCGGTTTTAATAATTAATTGAATTGTTCAGTCGGAATTTGTGTTTTACGACTTTTTTGAGACTGAACAATAAATTCAAAGGAATGTGGTGAATGGCAAAATGAAAATTAAAATTACTTCCTCGGTAATATTATACTGAAGTGCCAGTTGTTTAACAAGCTTTTATTAGCTTCACGCGTAGGTAACTAAGTATGTAAACAAATCTATGATGTCGATTTTATTTAACCAACTTCTAGTCACCGTATGGTACGACACAATTATGTTGGTAAACCTGTGACAAAATGGTGTGGGGCGCTTTTTAACACGCTTTTATTAGCTTCACCTGTATGTATAAATGTACGTTTATATGTACGTTTATATGTATGCTTGTAATGTAATCTTCAAACGCAATTTTCATCGACTTCTCATCACAAAATTTTGCACACTTATCGAGTACTGATGACAATACAATAAGTAGGTACCATTGAGCTGATCTGATGATGGATCCGGAAAGTAGGCACTGGAACTCCATAACGGAATAATGTATGTTAGCCGTGTTTGGACTTGTTGGAATCGTCTTCAGATGCATTTTGACCAGATATGGTTCTATTTCATTATTCTACCTACATTCAGTAATTTACGAGATTAGGGGCCTATCAATTAGCATATCTAGAACTTATGTGCCAGAAATATCATCCATTATCTCATCATCATCATCATCTGTCAGTTTAGTTCTGAAAAGCTAAAATGCGTGCCGTGAGATAATTTTGTCACCGAATCAGCTCGTGTACCTACAGTGAAAATCAAATGAATAAATGCCGCGCTTTTTCAAAGTGAACTTCACCGCGCACGACTTAATGCGGTAAGAAAATTATCTCAAGGCGCGCATCACGCGCATGTTAACCCTGATGGATACGTTATCAGGAAGCAGTGAAACTGATAGTAAGTTACCTCAAAATGAGCAAAAATTCGTATTTTTTGTTTTTGCATCCAGGGTCATTCGAAATGCGTAGGCACCTAATAAATTTACCATTTCAATATTAATTTTATGCTTACATACGGTTTGTATATTTGCCAGAACTTACTAAATAGGTAAGCAACATACATACCTATACATACTACAATGAATTATGCGGCTATCGATAATTCGGGGCACAACGCAGTTACGTCCCTATTGTCACATATTCATCAATATAAATATCTATAGCTCATCTGCCTACGCTGGTACTGGGTGAAACTGTGCGATACTCGCGTTCTCGTATATTGTATTTCTATGATCACATTATTCTCAAGATGCTTCATAATACTATCTGACATTAAACATTCAATAATTCTCGAAATTGTGGGTACGATCGTGATTGGTCTATAGTTCTCTCCATTCGATTTTTCTCTTTTACCTTTATATATAGGACACAGACGGGTTTGTTTTAGGGCAGGTGGATAGATATTCGATTTTAAGACACTATTAATCAAGTAGGTTAAATGCTCACATAATGTATCAATAGTTTTATATAGAAAGCGACCCGTTAAATCATTTATATCTCTAGTAGAACAATTCGATATTTTGTCTTTAATTAATCTAATCAACCGATTCGTGGATATTAAAATAAATTGGAATTTCGGTTTTAGTTCCGGTGGTTCTATATAGCTTAGAGCTTTTGGAATATCTGGTACGTTTGTCCTAGACAGCTGAAGTCCTATGTTTATAAAATGATTGTTTATTCCATTGGCTACTTCTTCTTTAGGGATGGGTAGATTAGTGTTATTTTCTATTAAATTCCACTTAATATCTTTTATTGTTTTATTCGCTTCTTCCAACTTTATCTTTATCACTTGCCAAATTTCCTTTTTTGGGTTTTTAGAGTTACATATCCTTTCTTCTATACAATTTCTTTTCTTCGTAAAGTTTATCATTGCGTTTTGCTGTTAAACTTCGTATATGTTCATTTAAATTTATATGTTGATACTGTCTTTGTAACTCATGTAAATTATAACAAACTAATACATAGACTATCCTGGGACCCTGGGACATTCCTCACACACGGTCATCTGATCCCAAACTAAGCAGAGCTTGTGCTATGGAGACCAGATAACTCTACGAGATAACTGATATAATACATAGACTATAGTAGAATCAAGTTAACCTATCTAAATATTTTGATTGATTTAACTCTATGGCTAATGCTATACCCAAACAAACATTAGTTAGGACTTTTTGGCGGGAACTTGCAGAGTGACATAGCGTTTTCATTTTTATTTTCATAAATTCGTGTATTTTGAGTTTTATTGCATATTATCGGTGGTATTTTATCCAATAAAGATCAATCCATGTGCACCAGTGAAGTGAAATGAAATGAATCATGTGTATCGTGACTTTACAAGTTGTCTCAAGAAGGCCGTGTAAAGTTTTAGTACAACCACCATTGTACTAAAACATGACTCTAATGACTAGTGACTGACTGAGGACTATGTGAAAGTGATTTATTGTGACTAGAACTGATATTATAACAGGAAAATGGCAAAATACACAAGCCGTGTGACGCCAACATATAAAAAAAAAAAAAAAAAAAAAAACATTAGGTAGGTACTTGGTACTTACTATAGTTCATTAATGGTAATTGTATGTTTAATATAAAAAAAAAACATGAATATTATACAAAAAAAGACTAACTAAACTACTCAAATAAATACCTCACCTATTTTAAGTATTTATAAGGCTCAATTAATATTTTTTTCTTAAATGAGGGATTGTTATGTTGAATATCATACCAATAAGTGAAAATTACGAAGGCTGCATAGCTATGTGATTAGATTATAATAACGTTTTCTTTTTTTTATTTGTTGGCGTCACACGGCTTGTGTATTTTGCCATTTTCCAGTTATATTATAAGTTCTAGTCACAATAAATCACTTTCACATAGTCCTCAGTCAGTCACCGTCCATAAAAGTCATGTTTTAGTACAATGGTAGTTGTACTAAAACTTTTCACGGACTTCTTTTGACAACTTGAAAAGTCACGATACACAATTCATTTCATTTCACTTCACTGGTGCACATTGATTGATCTTTATTGGATAAAATACCACCGATAATATGCAATAAAACTCAAAATACACGAATTTATGAAAATAAAAATGAAAACGCAACGTCACTCTGGAAGTTCCCTCCAAAAAGTCACATTTTCTTTATTTTTCCCTCAAAACATGATCCTTGTAAGGAAGTTTCGGATTCGGCCGAAACTGAGACTGTTGCCGAAATTCGGTTTCGGTTACGGTTTCGGTCGGACACTAGATAAAATTAAATACCTATATCAAATATCGGTGTATTCAACACATCGAACAATTAACCCAAAGAAGAGCGATAACGTTAATTTTTCTTGAAATCAATTCCGCAAATTTTCCACCACCGACAATGCGCTCTGATTGGTTAAATCAAGGACACATGCGCTCTTATTGGCCATGTCAAGAACACACGATGGAGTCAGATGGAGTGATTGGTCCTTACTGTTCAAAATCAGTACAAAGGAATGACTAAATGCAGAATCGAATTGCTAGGTATTACTATAAAGGGATATTTCCTCATTGATTTACCATTAGCACGTCGATTTTTGATTCAAAATGTAACTTTTATATAAAAATGTAACCCTTCAGGAAGCGAAACGTAACCTTCGACTCAAGGGCCTTAGCAACACTGCCCATCTGTCAGTCACCACTGTCAGTGTCACATAGCACATCTCACAGACATCTAATATTTTTAAGGCACATCTCTACTAAGCAGGGTTGGATACCTCTAAGTAATCTGTGGGTAATACGTCTCCAGTATACAATAGTAGTCTTTGGTTATACGGTTATACCTTCCTTACCTACACATCATCACAATCTTATTGTGATTGTGATCTTATTACAGAGATGCGGAATCAAGAAATTAATGAGGATTTATTTTTTCTTATTCATGTACTTGGTTTCTTTACACAAAAGTTCTGTATGCACGTGCAATAAAATCGTTTGTCTAGCATTAAGTTTGTGTTCTTGAAGAGATAAAATTTATCGTTTAAATTGCATAGAATGAGTGGAGAAAGTGACATGAAACCAAAAGAACCTAATCTGAACTTTTTGGGAAACAACCCAGGCGCAGTAAAACATGGAAACTTTATCAACTATTACTGCTTTCATGATACACATGAGAGGATTAACAACTTACATTCACAGATGTTCCCAGTAATTAACTCCAATGAAATAGTTTGTTTAGATATTGGCTGCAATACAGGAGAACTTACAAAGGAATTGTTTCTTTATCTGAAATCAATTTATCCCAATATGAACATTCACATGCTTGGTGTTGATATAGATCCAGTTTTAATACAAAGAGCTAAAGAAGCCTACAATGGTGTGAATATATCTTTTGAAGCATTAGATATCATGGATGTAGTTGATCGTGAAGTTATTGACAAGTATCTGAATACATATGGCAAAAAATATTTTGATATTACATTTTGTTTCTCTGTTACCATGTGGATTCATCTCAATAATGGAGATGAGGGATTACTTGAATTTCTGAGATTTATCAAAACAATATCTACCTCAATTATAATAGAACCACAACCATGGAATTGTTACCGAAACGCTCAAAAAAGGATGAAGAAGTCTGGTAGTAACTTTGAACTATATGAAAAATTACAAATAAGAAGTAACGTGGATTCCATAATACAAAATATCATAGCAGATAATTCACATAAAAAAGTTTATGAATCTACATACTCATCATGGAATAGAAAAGTTCAAAGTTATCATAAGATAGCTCATTAAGGATTTTTAGGAAGCGTAAGCAAAATATACATTTATATTACATAATGTTTATTTATACTGTAATTGATAGTTATTTTTACTTATTACATTTCTTACATTATCACCAATTTTTTCCTCATCTGCAAATTCTATTCCTTACTTACATCTACCATCTTTATAGCAAAGGAATCATTCAATGATTTATCACACAATTTGACTACCTTTACTATACTATTACAAAAATACATTATCATTTACCATAATACTTTAAACAGTAACTTCTTCAGTACTGGATTCAAACTCTAATTTCACATCACTGCCAAGTCCTCCAACATCCATTTCAGACTCTTGGGCATTCAACATGTTTAGTGTTACCTGAAAATGATGTTGATGTATTATTGGTAAGTTTGACATAAAAAATATAGGTACCATCAATGTGGCGAAAACTGTCGGGTTGGGTAAGACCGTACAGTAAGAAATACAATGAATTCTGAATAGCTACAAAGATACCAGCTTGATATATGAAAAAATTTGCAATTATTCTATGGCTATGCTAAAACTAAATATGACTTCATATTTCACAAGAGGGTCTCTCACATAGAGTTAGAATATTATAGAGCAACTGTACTAGAGTACGGTCTGTGGTTTACAATAAAACCAAAACTATTGTCTATTACAAAGCTTTACTCAGAGTCATCAGAGCTAGAGATTGATGACATGACAATCATTTACTTGCTTTGCATCCCAATTATATTGTACACTTTATAATGATGTTTCTAATAATTAAGTTTAATGTACAAGGGTTTGTTTGAACAGAACCTATATTTTATTTGATGGTCATAGAAGTTCATGCTTTTCAATACTCCCAAGCCTTTCAATAATCAAAAAATAGTAACCTGTTGGGAAATTGGTGGAGTGTGAATATTATGTTGAGGTTGACTGGGAGTAGTACTGCCTTGAACTGGAGCTCGTTCATCTGAAATTTTCCTCTTAACTGGTGTCTTTGTCTGTAAACTAAAATGAATAAATTATTTTAATCTTAAAAATATATTAGAAATGGCAATATCATCATCATCATCAGCCTTTAATGTCCCACTGCTCACAGGCCTCCTTTCACAAATTAGAGTGAAAGGGAATGGGCAGATAATACACCATGTGTGCCCACTGTATAGTAATATTGTATTTTAAGAAAATTATTTCAAGCCTTTATATTATTTACTATCTCTCTGGTGCATTTTCACTCGCAATCTCTTATGATGGTAACTTAGGGGTTGGATTACAAAAACCTTATTAGTGGAAACATACATGGAACCTATGTTCATAATATACCTAATAGGAAACCATCAGTCTTTAAACGAGCCGCAGTAATCTTACAGAATTATTGATTGTTATTTTTCACCTTGGTGATGATTCAGCCATTGGATGTAAGAGCATAGTCATTTCTGCCAATTTGTTGAAAGCTGCACCAGCCTCCGTAAATATCTCTCCAACCTGAAATTTTTCAGATAACATTTGAGTTCTTCAATTGAAAACCTGATAATCTAAACTGTGGTATATTTGTCAAAGGGCTTGTCCAACAGTTCCCATTTAACATCAAATAACAGAAAGGAAATATGCTTGTATGCACTATGTAATGATTGAGTTCATTACCTTAACAACCAGATTATTTCATTGAATGCAAGTAATTTAGAAAAGGGTCCTCTGTTTAGCTTGAGGGCAACACTGACTCTTCTAAGAACTCCCAAGGGCCAGGACCTAGCTAGCTTATTATACCAGTGTTTGTAGACTCAGTTTGCAGTTTTGGTTGGTATGGCTGGGCCAGTTTCAAAGACACCAGAAAGAAATGTGCGGCACAACAACAAATTGTCAGTGGAAAGTTATAATCTCATCCTACTTAACAGTTGAAAAGCTGTTTTTTTATTATTGTGCGTCCCATCCGCAGGCCAATGGATATCAAAAACAAAAACTCATTTATTCAGTTTAGGCCCTGGTAAGGCACTTATGAACGTTAAGTTGTACATACAGTTGAATTTACCACGGTTCTGAATACACTTAAACTGAGAAGAAAACCGAGAAGAGACTCCGGCAAGAAACTCAGCATGGCTTTTTTTGTGGAAGGTCTTTTCATGCGTTTGTTCCAAATACTTATACAATATACATTAATTAAGCTTATTCATATAATTTTCACTTAGCCAGGGGGGATGCAAGTGCAGAGAGAAACTACTACAAACATACATTCTTGTCTTCCACCTAATGAGCCACCTTATAGTAGGCTTATGAGGCTTATAAATGCGCAAGTGAATTTGTTTATAACAATAGCTTTATGCACTTGTGCAGAAGTCTTACCTTAGCTGCTGAGTTGTTCATTAGCGCTGTTTGCGTGTTTCTTGTCGATAAGTCGTTATAGTTTGAGATGACCCAGGATAAGGTGTGAGGTTCATACAATTTTTCAGTCTCAAAAAAGCTAAGTATGCCTTGGAAGATCCTGCCCAAGAAAATATACTCTGTGTCAGCCAGAAAATAAAGCTTTTTATTAAGTTATAAAACACGCACACCGACTACTATATTCCAGCATAATAAAAATAAGAATTAAATATGTTACGTACCTCCTACTTACTTTGTTTTGATTACTAATAGAGGTGGGTAGCTATTCTAATAACTAGCCAAAAACGGCTATTCACAAAATAGCCAGGCTATTGGCTACTGGATGACTACTGGCTACTGGCTAGCTAGAAAGAATTAGGAGTTTTTTTACCTGTCTAACTGTTGATAATTCGAACCAATTTGAACCTTAAGTGCACGATTTGACAGGTATTTTGACCATAGAGGTATCATAAGAAATCCTCCTCATTACGAGAAGTTTACGTCACACACAGCGGGTAGCCGCCTAGCCGCCATTAGCGGGTAGCTGGCTGGCTAGCCAAAGCCATTTTAGCCGCCACTAGCCGGTAGCTGGCTGACTAGCCTAAGCCAATCTAACCTAGTAGCCGGTAGCTGTGTGTGCGTGCGCTTACTGCGAAACTGAGTAGTAGTGCGAGTCCCGAAAGTGTAAAATTCGTTATTATTATTTCGAATTTTCAACGAATTCAAACCTATTTTTAATTTTAAATTTAATTTAAATTAGTCTGTAATTTAATTGGGTTTAAATAAATCGTTTTAATCATCTGAAGCAGCGTGACATCTTGCTAGTTATAAAAAGTACTCTGTGGTGACATCTATGGTTTACTTGCCTACAACTAAAGACTGAGTTTTTTTTTTTTTTACTGTTTATAGGCCTGTGTTTTTGACCGCAATCTCACCATGGTAAGTGATGATGCGGCCGAAGGTGGTAAGCACACAAAGCCTAGAAAGGAACTGGCTCTCAAGTGCAGCTATCGGAACACACCGTAAGGTGCTTGGCTACAAATTTTCAACTTGAGGGTGGGAGCCAGCTAGGCGGGTACTACAAAGTACCCTACCACCGTGCTATGGTTTCCTCACGATGTTTTCCTTCACCGAAAGCTCAAGCCCATTGTAGGATTCGAACCCAGGACCTTCGTCTCGGTATCCGACATCAGTACCACTGAGCTATCATCGATTAAAATCTATGTACTGTGAAAGCTTTTAGTTCATATCCATAAAGATTGTTATTGTTGATTTTCGATATTTTTATTAGTAATACCTATGAGAGAAAGTCGTTTCTGTCGGCTAGCTAAGCTATTGAAATTTCGGCTAGTTACCCATCGCCGTGGAACAATTAACCCATAGAAGCGCAATGACGTACATTTTGCTTGAAATCTATTCCGCCAATCCCCCACCACCGGCAGTGCGCTGTGATTGGCTCAGTCAAGGTCACTCACATTAAGATTTAGAGATGAGGGTGAAAATTGTATCGATATCGATACCTGTTGCACTAATATAAATGTAGGAGTATTCTAATATCAGTCGTTTGTCATGGTTTTTTTACAAATATTTCTAAGTTATTGTAACTAGTAAGTTTGTTTATAATAATTGTTTGCATAGTATATTTTGATATTAATTCGGCAGTATGATGTAATCATTCTCGATAATGGCTCTATTTTGATAAAATTTGGAATGCGGGGATTTTTGGGAGTGATAAATCAATACTGGCATCTGTCTAAATATTTTTATGTTCGTACAATGAAATTTAAAGTAAATTACTAGATATATATATATATATATTATTTAATATTACATTATATTAATTTAGTTATACCTATTTAGGTCTGTGACTTAGGTAATAAAAATTGTTTACTATATGGTTTCAGGGGCTATTTAAGAAGATAATAATAGTAGTAATGAAACAAAGTATATAAAGTCACAATACAAATGTATAATTTATTTTTAACTTCAACGTTATTGACTGTATAACCACATTTTAGATTTAGTTACCTAGGTCAGTGTCACCAATATGAAATAAAAGACTATGAAGATACCTAGTAAAGTTAATAGATAATAATAAAGTTAGGAACTTACAGTACCACAGACATATTTATTTTATATTATAATTACCAAAATACTAAATACATTCGCATTAAAAATATTGCAAATCCTTTTATCTTCGCTGTTATGTATTCCAGTATTAATACAATATTGTAAACTGAAACATTTTTCTCTCTGAACAAAATAAGTTTGCTAATATCGATAATGATTTTCTTATCGAAGCCCAGCACTAACGGGTGAGGCGGGATCATCGAAAGAAAAGGATGAAAATAGAAATATAACGGGTGGAAGTGAGATGGAGATAAATGACGTCAACGCGTGCGTCCAGTATATCTTGACCTGTGATGAAAAATAAGTAAATCTAATAATATATATAAAATGCTTTTGTGGGTACGTAAATACGCAGTTTTCTCAATCACCACCAACCCCAATCAACTTCCCGTTGGGGTGGTAAATACCCCTTGGTCTCCAGGTGGTAGTAAGGGAGTTTGGTCGCGGTGGGTGGAAGGGGGTGGTTGTGGGTGGCGAAAATGTTAAAACATATATTGCTGTCCTTTTCTAACGCATGAGGAATTCTGAAAAGATCTCAAAATTTCTGGAATGGCAAGTTCCAAAATGTGTAAAACGGTTATAATCGATCTGGAATGTTCTAGAAAGTTCAAAAAATATCTGGAATGATCTAGAAAATTCTAGATTGAATGCAAGCTATTATAATCGATATAGCATGTTTTGAGAAAGTTCTACAAATTTCTGGCTTCATCTAGAAAGTTCCAAAATGTCCAAAACTGTTATTATCGAGTTAGAATGTTCGAGAACGTTCTAGAAATTCCCAGTATGATCTGGAAAGTTCCAAAATGAGTGCAATTTATTATGATCGATTTAGAATGATCGAGAATGTTCTAGAAATTTTCAGAATGATCTGGAAAGTTCCAAAATGAGTGCAATTGATTATGATCGATTTAGAATGATCGAGAATGTTCTAGAAATTTTCAGAATGATCTAGAAAGTTCCAAAATGAGTAAAACGGTTATAATTGATCTGGCTTCATCTAGAAAGTTCCAAAATGTCCAAAACTGTTATTATCGAGTTAGAATGTTCAAGAACGTTCTAGAAATTTTCCGAATGATCTGGAAAGTTACAAAATTAGTGCAATTGATTATGATCGATTTAGAATGTTCGAGAAATTTCTTGAATGATCTAGAGAGTTCCAAAATGAGTAAAACGGTTATAATTTATCTGGAGTGTTCTAGAAAGTTCAACAAATATCTGGAATAATCTAGAAAATTCTAGAATGAATGCAAACTATTATAATCGATATAGAATGTTTGAGAAAGTTCTACAAATTTCTGGCTTCATCTAGAAAGTTCCAAAATGTCCAAAACTGTTATTATCGAGTTAGAATGTTCGAGAACGTTCTACAAATTTCTGGCTTCATCTAGAAAGTTCCAAAATGTCACAAAAAACTGTTATTATCGAGTTAGAATGTTCGAGAACTTTCTACAAATTTACCGAATGATCTGGAAAGTTCCAAAATGAGTGCAATTTATTATTTTATTTTTATTTTATTTTATTTTATTTATTTGGAAAACAAACAGCTTACAATAACTAAAACAAATAGAAGAAATAGATACTAAAAGCAAAACAGTTTTCACATACAAAGACTAATACAGAAGAGTTAATAGAGAAGAGGTGAACAGTTAAACAAACATTTAAAATGAAATAAAAGATAGTTATGATCGAGAAAGTTCTAAAAATTTTCCGAATGATCTGGAAAGTTCCAAAATGAGTGCAATTTATTATGATCGATTTAGAATGATCGAGAAAGTTTTAAAAATTTCTAGAATGATCTGGAAAATTCCAAAATTAGTGCAATTTATTATGATCGATTTAGAATGATCGAGAAAATTCCAAAAAAATTCCGAAGGAAAGTTCCAAAATGAGTGAAACTTATTATGATCGATTTAGAATGTTCGTGAAAGTTCTAGAAAATTCTTAAATGAGTGCAATTTATTAGAAGCGATTTAAATTGTTCGAGAAAGTTCTAGAAATTTCTAGAATGATCTAGAAAATTCCAAAATGTGTAAAACTGTTATAATTGATCTGGAATGTTCTAGAAAGTTCCAAATTGAGTGCAGTTTATTATGATCGATCTAGAATGATTGAGAAAGTTCTAGAAATTTTCCGAGTGATCTGGAAAGTTCCAAAATGAGTACAATTTATTATAAACGATTTAAAATGTTCGAGAAAGTTCTAAATATTTCTAGAATGATCTAAAAAATTCTAAAATGAGTTCTATTTATTATAAGCGATATAAAATGTACTAGAAAGTTCTAAAATTTTTTGAATTGATCTGGAAAGTTCCAAAATATGTATTAGTGTTATTATTGATCTATAAAAACCAAATCGAAGTGATGTACATCTAAATATTCTATAGTGATCTGGTACTGGAAATTTCGGTATATAAATCGAAATTCAGTGACTTTTCGTCAGTTCAATTGTGATTGCAGTCGAGTAAAAGAGTAAACAGTTACAAAAAAAAACAAGTGATTTTTACAAGTAAAAAAGAACATACTATTTGAATGTTCTGGAAAGTCTCTCAATATCGAAAATAGAAATCTATAATATTTAAAAAAATGTATACTTATATATTTTTTATACCATTAAACATGCAATGTATTTTAACCCGAGCAACGCCGGGTTTCGCTGCTAGTTCATGTAATAAATTATTACTTACCGATGAAAAGTGATTCCGTTTGTTTTATAACTAGAATTTCGACTGTTATTCCCACACAACTTAATTGAACAGCAAGACATTGTGAAATATTGACAAAAAGTATTTGTTTGATACGTACGCGCGGATCGAGTTTTTGGTCGATACTGTACAAGGGCGCTCATGAGCAGATATAAATCAGTGACAAATCACTGACTAGTTGCGGAATCGGATTGCACGGTATTACTACTCTAGGGATTGTTCCTCGATGCCCATCGCTAATAGGCTACTTTCCTGAAAAAAACTAATTAGTCCGTCATTTACATTATCAAAAAATATTAGACACGTATTTTTTCTTTTGTCAATTAAACAAAAAAATACGAAGATATCGTGTGTTGAAGTTCCGCGTGACGTCACTTTTTAGGAACAAGTGACGTCACGAGCCCCCACTCCCGAATTTAGTCGCGCTTTATCTTCGTCAATTGTTAATGATTTGGTAAAGCAAAAAATACGTGTCCAATATTTTTTGATAATCTAACTGACGGACTAATTAGAATTATTATATTTTTACCCAGGCAACATCCCTATTACTAAAAAACTCAAGAGGCGAGGCGTAATAGTGTTCTGTGGGCGAGGCATAGACTAGGCACCAGGGTTGGATTCAGACCACAGTATGTGGATTACGTAACTTTATTTCAATGAAATTCAGATTGAAATAACCTCTGAATCGGTAGAAATATTACAAAATCGGAAATGATTCCATTTCTAATGAACCACTGTTTGTATTTGCAGTTATCAGAATGTAAAAAAGTTATCAGAAAACCGCTATATTGAACCGATTTCAATTCGAAAATGATTGAAATTTAGTTACGTAATCGCCCTACTGACCTCTATTATGCGTACTTGTATAATAGAGGTCAGTGATTCAGACCCTCAAAAAATGATTGTCTATGGGAAATAAAATTATACTATGTAACTACTTACTAAATAATACTATGTTTCGCTTTTCGCCCATTTTGTTATTAACTGAAATAAAAATGTATTTGTAAGTACATTTTAGTTTTATTGTTATTGTACAAATTAACCAAATTTAGACAAGTAGATGTTTATCTCAGCCAATTCGTCAATCGGAACTCAGTGATGCCAACTTAGCTACTTTATAGCTAGATCTAGCTATTTTTTGGTGTCAGGCAGCTACTGAAACTTGTAGCTAAATTTATTTAGCTACTTTTTCTAGCAACTGTTTAATACTTTCGAGAGTTTGTAATAGGAGCACTGGGTCTCGAAAGAAAAAAACGAAATGCGAAGCTATGGGTCCCGGTCGGTGGCTGGGAATTCCCAGTTTCATTTCTTCATTCAAACCGTATATCACTCCTACAGTAATCTGTGATACATGTGTTCTGCCACATCTGCCTTGTGTTGTTTTATCAATTTAAAACTAATTCTCGCTGTTTTTATACATATTATTGTAAAAATTGAACTAAACCTGTTGAAAAAAAACTAAAAAAAACCGCTGTTGGTTTTCTTAATAAATAAATATTTGGAGATTTTTGTATTTTTCTTGATTGATAAGTGTAGTGTAGACTCCATCCAGTTTACCATTGAGTAATCATAGTCCACTGCAGTAGCTCGTATCGAATTTACATGCACTAGAATTTGTCCAAGGTATTGAGATGGTTTCCTTTTGACACCACACCCGTAGCTCATATCAATAAGCCAGGCAGTAATACTTACATATTAGTCCATATTTTGAAAACTACTGAACTGATTTTAATGAAACTTGCACTGTTCCCTAAGTTGAAGTCACAATCCGATAAACAGTTTCAGAGAAATGCGTGGTATAAACCTCTGAACCGATCGCGATTTAATTTGGCAAGCAGATAGCTTATGGTGTGGAGAAGTACATATGCTACTTTTTACACCGGGAATGTGAGTGAGAGCTACGGTTTCACCCGCGTTCCCGGGATAACGTATATAACAATCGGGGATAATGTAGCTTCCTAGTATTGAAAGAATTTTTCGAATCCGACTGCTAGTTCCAGAGATAGCGCGTTTAAACAAACAAAAAAATAATAATCCTGCTTTCGTATATTAGTATAATTCATTCATTTTATCGGTCCTTAACAACACCCCATCACTAGCTTTTTGAACTAGTGTGCATCTAAACAAAGGCGTAACCATAGCGCAACACAGTGATTCTTTATTTGTGTGCTTGTTTTGTGTTTGTGTGTCAGCTTTTATTTGTGTGTGCGTTTATAGAGATGGCTCAACTTTCTGCATGAGTGTGCGTGAGTAAGTAAATGTGTGCTGTGCGTGTTTACCTCGTCTCCCGCTAAAACTGGCAGAAAGAATTCAGTACTAGAATTGGCGCTTGCGTACTACAAGCTATATACTCAAAGTATATAGACCATTATTAACACTACCTATCAAAATAGGTGGTTGACAGTTAGAGCTTATGTTTAAATCACCTTTAAAAACTTTGCAGCTATCTTTGTCAAAAATTATTGTATGACCTTCAATGGCCAACCTTTTAACTGAAATGAGGTTTGTTACTAGCTCTGGCATATAAAGCACATTATTTAAATTAAGTGCCTGCTTATCTTCTCCTTTTATAGTAAAGTCTCCTACTAATTTGGAAACAATTTTGTTGTTGTATGCAGTAGTTATAAGATTATTGCAAGATTTGACATTACGTAAATTCTTTTTAGATAATATCATATGAGAGGTAGCCCCAGAATCAATAACCCAATTATTTGATCGCCTATTCACTGGTGAATGCATATACGTACTGACAGCAGTTTCGTAAGATAGTAAATTAGCGTTACCTTTATTTGCCTTCAGTTTCCAACATTTAGAAATAGTATGTCCTCTTTTTTTACAAAATTTACAAAACACACATTTCTTAGTGTCCTTAGTCTTAATAATATTAGCATTTGACACCATAATAGATTCACTCGTCATCTTGTTCATTTTCTTTTGTCCTTCCTTAAAAAGCGCCGACATAACTGCTTCCGAAGATATCTTTTGACCGGAATGCTCGATCGCCATTACAAGAGGGTCATAATCATCTGTCAAACTAGCTAGCATAATTATTCCAACAAATTCATCTTCTAATCCAGCTTGAATATTTTCTAATGCTTGCTTTGTAGACTGAACAGCACTCCAGTAATTTTCAATATTTGAGAAATTCTTTAGTTTTAAATCAAACAGCTTACGCAGTAAGGTAAGTCTGCGGGTAAGCCCACTGTCAGCATAGGCCCGTTGAAGAGCTTTCCATGTTTCCTTGGCCGTCTTTACATTTTGAATTAGTGGATAGATATTTTCATTACACATTAAACAAATCTTAGATCTTGCTTTGGCATTTCTTTTTCTAGCTTTCTCATCATCCAAGTTCTCTGGTTCGTCTTGTACACAATCCCACAAATCACAATCTGTGAGTAACATTTGCATAGCAAAACTCCAGGCATTATAATTGTCCTGACCATTTAACTTACTGAATGTGTAAATATTTTTATCTCCCATAACCTATGATACTAGGTGCAGGACTTCAATGAGAAACTTAGATAGAAAATATAAATTTATATTATTTTCATCATACAACTGAATGGAGCAAATTTATTTTATAGAGTGACAGACATCAAAGTAAAATATTCAAAATTATTATTCTATTGTCAGAATTAGCTTTTATAGAACAGGGTACGTATTAGAGGTTTTATATCAAAACTCCAACACTTACAAAATGCAATGAATAAACTTACCTTATCTGAGAAATTACTTGAATATTATTTTAATCACTGCATACTCAAAAGTTATGTTTCGTACTATTTTTAGGAGCTGTGTGTATCCTACCGTGAAGTTACTCTGGCAACGCTGGATCTGTGGTAGGATAATAGGATTGGAATCACAAACTACCAAGAGAACTAAAGTTTTTTAAAGGATTGGAATCAGGGTTGGATTTCGTAGTATAATTATACTATTTATACCATAATTTTGTGATGTGTAGTATGTAGTATCGTAATGCCATTATACTACGCGAAAATATCATAATTTTACCTTTAGGTCGATTGCTACTGTTACTGGTAGAAATAAATTAAAAAATATTACTTTAATTACGAAATAAAGCTGTAATCGTTGTTGTAGTTGTAATAAATTGCTCTAATGACTCCTGATACTTTCATGCGATGCTGTGAAAGAAAGTAAATGTACCTAATGTGTATTGAATTTATTCCATCTGACGACATGCTATGTCAAAGACGTAGTTCCGCAATCTTGCAAGAGCCACGCGATAGCAGAAATTGCTAAATATCTGCTGTTTTATTGCAAATTCGTATTATGAATCAGCGATAAATAAGCCATAGCAAACACGCATCAGTGCTGCCTCTATGGGACAATCGGTAAACTAAAAAGTGCATTCATCTGTATAGACTTACATTATTTTGGTATTACGAATCGTTTTTGACAACAGCGGACTAGCAGAAAGCAAGCAATTTAATCTGTCAAATTGCGACAACCTTTTCTTTGATTGTAAATCGTTGCTGATCGATTGCTACCAATATATTATTAAAATTATCTCGATTTAAATTCATATTTACG
This sequence comes from Polyploca ridens, assembly GCA_951394255.1. Lineage (NCBI taxonomy): Eukaryota > Metazoa > Arthropoda > Insecta > Lepidoptera > Drepanidae > Polyploca > Polyploca ridens. The sequence continues at coordinate 10,832,464 of OX596246.1, read as the reverse complement.
TGTTGAACATTTAAGCAAGATAAGAAGTAAATGATGTGTAAATAAAGAGTGGTACCTAGTTAGTTTATAAAATGAACTAGCGGTGAAATCTACTTGTTTTAGTAACTACTGTAACTTATGCTGTTTGTTGTAGTTTATTCAAGACTTAAGTGGTCTAGTAAGGGTTAAAAATAAACACAAAATAATTGCAACATTGTTATTTATTTATCCTGAACAATTATGGTCCATATGTAGCGCATGCTCTTACTGTACTTTTCTGGCAACAGGTTCTGCAGACTCTGAAGTATCTGTAAATAAGTAAAATTATAGTTGTAAGTGTTTGGCAGGTTTTAATTACTATATAAATCATAAAAATAATGGTGCTGGGATGAAGACAGCCACGTCAACACCTATGAAGATACAATATTAATAACAAGTCCTTATTATTTAGCATAACAACATTAATGGAGAATATTTTAACAAAATACTATAACAGGCATTTTTTATACAATGATTCATGTTCAGTTTCTATAGCTATTCAACTTACCATTATACATTAATTAGTAAATAGTTCTTATGAATACATTGGGCCTGTTAATATCATACCTATTACAATTATTTCGTTAGATACAACTTGCACCGGAGTGGGTCGGTGAATGTCCTGAATATCTATGATGTGAAATATTATTCTAGTATGCTTGCATATACACGGAGATTAATAAATAACTTACAAATATAGGAACTCTGTGCTGGATATCTCTAAACAACAGCTTGTTCCCCGATGATGGCTAAGACTTCTGACCAATCATCTTGACTACTCGGTCCACCACCAGTACCCAAAGCATCCCGCCTCCGCTTAGCTAGCCTTGACTTCAATATATGTTTCAGGTCAGCACAATACTATAAAAATAATAATACACCTATATATTTAATTGAATTAAACAAACATTTAATGGTTCATCTTTACAAGAAAATGGATGGTATGCATGCATAAAGAAAGCTCACCCTTTTCCATCTATCACCAGATTTTGATGAACCTGACCCATAAGAGTTTAAGTTAGTGGCAAGATCATGCTACTGTCTGTCAACAGTTTCTTTTCATCTTGCGCCAAGCCTACACCTTTGGCTGACGCGAGATGCTCAGCAAGGGCTAAAAACTCTTCTAATTGCTCGTTAGATACTCTGTTTGCCATTTCTTTAACAGTTTACTTTTACTTCAAACTTAACCTCTTACTTACGTTTGCAGTGATATCCAAAATCCATATGAAACAAACACTTAAATTAACTTCGACTTTGACCACTTGAAAATATTGGAAGGGACGCCAAGCATTTTTTGTGAATTTTGAATTACATTTGAATTATTTTGAATAGGTTTCGACTTGTAAATAAACCAAAAAAATATATCGCACACATCTGTTTGACATAAAGCTATTTCTACTTATTGCTACTATATCGCTATTGGCGCTAGCATCGTCGCGATAAGTGCATCCTAACGTTCAACGATCGATAAGCAAACGATCACGTACGTAATTCGATTTTTTTTGACATATAGCGATCGATCGCGCGATAGCTGCGCGATATTGCTCATCGCTTGCTTATCGCAAATTTTAAGGTAATCAGCCTGCCGATTGACGAATTGGCTGAAATAAACATCTACTTGCCTAAATTTGGTTGATTTGTACAATGACAATAAAACCAAAATTTCCTTCCAAATGTATTTTTATTTAAATTCATAACAAACTGGACGAAAAACGCGAAACGTAGTATAATTTTCGACAAGTAGTATAATTTTATTTTCCATAGACAATAATTTTTTGGGGGTCTGAATCCAACCCTGATTGGAATCGCATTGTAGTATCTCTCAGTGTTGCCAACGTAAGCGATTTATCGCCATTTAGGCTACTCAGGACGAAAATTGGCGATGAATAAATCGGAATGGCGACTGGTCGCCTTTTAGGCTACCTCAACGACAAGGTAGGTACCTAATAATATAAATATAAGCCGAATCACAAATGAGCAAAATTGAAAGAAATATAACCTATGCCAACGCAAAATGTAAAAGTTCATTGATATCATGTGATATATGATATGAATCCATTCTGTATAAATGGTTGGTTAGTTTCGGGGAATTACCATGAACTTGTCTCTCAGCTATTATGTTACCTTTCTTAATTTTAGATAAGGTATCTGCAAAATGCAGTGAAAATCACGCGCGTTCGTGTGCTAACGCTACTGTATATTTCTCCAAATGCCACGTACTATACTATTTTTTAGAAATCAATAAGCCCACAAACGCCGCTGGTATATGTCACAGTGACACTATTCACACGTTACCACGGCTTGACTTCATTTTGTCACGAGGCTGTCGTGTGGTTGCCGTATGTGTGAATAGATGCATACGCAGCGGATGCTCTAAGAACACTATTCTTTATTGTACTTTTAAGCTATATTTGGTAACTTCAGTAGCTTTAACCTTCATAAGTGACCTACTAGGTCCTCAATTGAATAAATGGAATAGATTTAAGAGAGGGATAGCGATTATTTGCTCAAAGAGCAGCTCGACTGGGGAAGAACCTCCACCATACTTAATATCGTAACAAAATAGTTCCTGCGTGTGATTAAGGTCGCCAGAGTTCATTGGGGAGGGTGGAAGGGTCGGTAGCGCGTGAGTGATGCCCCGTGAGTTGCAAGCGTCCATATGGCTATAGTAACCGCTTACCCGGCAGTTCCGTACGCTTGATTACCGACTTTTTCGTATTAAAATGATTTGACTTTGTTTGACACATAAGTTTTAATTGTTTTTTAAAGTAGGAATATATAAATTTATGAGCGTTTTTCTCATTATACCTCTTTGTTCCAAAAAGCTGTCATACGCTCATTGAGAACAACATTTTAATTTATTTCATAGCATTATTGTGCAATTTGGGCTAGTTTAGGCTATCTGCTAAAAATTTGGCTACTTTAGGCTACCTAAGCTGTGAAAAATGGCGACATCAGGCCCTGTATCGTTGGCAGCACTGGTATCTCTAAGTAATGTAAGGGGAGATTCCTTGGCGGGAAATTGAAAAAAGCGCACGCGGAAAAATTTGAAATTACATTTTGTAATTTTTCTTTTTTTAATTGTGTAAAAGAATAAATTCACTTTTAATTAATACCAAAAAAAATAAAATGGATGGGAATGAGGGGGGCGGGGACAACCCGCCCAACTCCTCCAAGCGGCTTCGGACTGATGAAGTGAATGATGATAGCGGTGGCGGTGAGCGTTCTGATGTACTTTATGTGCCTTATTATAAACCTAATTATAAAAGACAGTATCCAGAAAACTCAAATAAAACAGAGTTTAAAGTTTTTGTTGAGCATATCAACCATAAAGATAGATTGGGCAATAAAAGTCCTATATATCTCAATCATATTTTCACGACGGATGTTAAAGGTGTGATGGCAATACAGCGATTGAATGCAAATAAAATAGCAGTAATTTTCAAACAATATAATACAGCAAACAACTTTCTAAATAACACTGCATTCTTAGAAAAGTACAACGTAAAGGCTTACATACCGGCTACCCAAATAGAAAAAACTGGCATCATAAGATTTGTCCCAGCAAATATCTCAAATAAGGACTTATACACTAAGTTGAGTTCCATTTACGAAATTATCTGTATACGACGATTCACAAAAAAAGTAGGACGGGACAGAGTTCCTCTGCAAACAGTCAGTATCACTTTCTTATCCAATATCTTACCTGACAATGTACAATATGATCTATTCTCATACAGGGTATTTGAATATATCCCACCGCTGCAACAATGTTACAAATGTATGAAATTTAATCACTCGGCTAAAATATGTAATGGCAAACAGAAGTGTTCGATCTGCTCTGGTGAACACTTTTACAAAGATTGTGATAAACCTAAAGAGATATGTTGCGCTAATTGCCAAGGCCCACACCTAGCAATAGCAAGAGAATGTCCCATTAAATTAAGAAAAATAGAAGAAAAGAAAAGTAAAATAACATACGCGAGTATCGCACAAACAAAGTCGATCGAATACCCTGCATTGCCATTGTCTAAGAGCCAACTTGTAAATCCCCCTGTAAATAATGTAAATATTCCAGTAAATACTGAAAAGAAAAATGTTAAAAAAAATGTTAATAAGAAGCCTGCTGCACAGGCGCTGAACCCACAAGATCACCCTATGGACTTCATTGCCCAGGTTATAGCTAATAAAGAAGTACGAGCGGCCCTAGTAAAAACATTGGTAGAGATTGGTAATAAGTCTGATCCCACCCCAATTACTTCATTATTCATTGAAGAAATATTAGTTAAAAATTTATCCCCATAATGGATTTAAGTCCCCCTAAAACGTCCCAATTACGGATTGCGCAGTTTAACATCCAAAGTGCCAATAGTAAAAAGCCCTTATTAATTAAGTTTATGCTAGAACAAAATATTGATGTATGCTTGCTTAATGAAACTTGGTTTAAAGACCATCACAATTTTAGAATCCCCGGTTATAATCTCCATTCCAGAACATCTAAGAATCCTCACAATGGTGTAGCAATATTAATTAAACCAGAGACTAAATACAATATTTTAAACACAACATTCTATGAGGACATTCAAACTATAGCTATGTCAATATCTACCGAGCGTGGCAGTGTGACTATACTCTGCGTATATTGTCCTCCTTCCAGTGGGCACATAAGATTGCATAGACTGCGCAATATAATTCGAGACCTACCTAAACCTATTTTTATAAGTGGTGATTTTAATGCTCACCATATTGCATTTGGTTGCCTATCTACTAAGGGCCGCGGACAAGATTTATATGATGTTATAGATGAGTGTGATTTGTGCATCTTAAATGATGGCAGTTTCACTACAGTGAACCGTCCTAGAACCAACGCTTCAGCCATTGACGTCACCTTTGCTAGCGCATGCTTAGCACCGTTATGCGAGTGGTCTGTGCATGATGATTGTATGGGAAGTTACCATTATCCAACTATAACCGAAATATCTCTATCCATACAAAAATACCAAATTAACCCTCCCATTGATAAATTTTTGTACAAAAGAGCTGATTGGCGCCAATATAATGAACTTTCAAAAAATGCGTTTGGCGATTTTACAATTAATCAAGTAGACCCACTCTCTTCCTATACCGATTTTTGTATACGTCTTGAGTCCCTTATGCAAATAGTTGTTCCAAAGTTCACTAAGTCTGCCCACTTTGCTAGCAGACCTCCAGCACCTTGGTGGAATGAGGTTTGCGAACAAAGTGTAATAGCATCCTATAATGCTTTGAAACTGTACAGAAGTGATTCTACAATAGATAACTATATAAATTATAAGAGACTTGATGCATTAAAAAAGAGAACCATTTCTGAGCAGAAGTCAACTGGATGGAATGATTTGTGCAATACTTTTAATAGAACTACCCCTATAAGCAAAATATGGAACATGATTAAGATTTTTAAGGGTGTTAAGTCTAGCATTAGATCCCATAAAGATGAGTTCATACCTACCTTTTTAGATAAACTGTCTGATAATAGTGGTTTAAAAGAGACTAGTAACTTAATCAACTATTTTAACAGTAACAATAATAATAGCAATTCAAAATTTTTATTGGAACCATTTACATGGAATGAATTCACATCAAGTCTACAATCTAGGCGTAACTCAAGTCCAGGTCTAGATAACTTTCCATATATTGTAATTAAAGAACTCCATACATCTGTTCAGCACCTCTTTCTTGACATTCTTAATGCTTTATGGCTCAAACAAATTATCCCTGAATCATGGAAAACACAGTGTGTTATCCCAATACTGAAGCCTGATAAATCTCCAGAACAGTCCAGTTCGTATCGTCCTATATCTTTGTCCTCATGTCTCGGTAAACTATTCGAAAATATGATTAAAGTCCGTCTGGACTGGTTTGTAGAGGCTAATGGTATCATCCCACATGTGCAGTATGGTTTCCGTCGTGGGCGTAGTTGCGCTGACAGCTTCATGTCACTCATCTCAGACCTGAAACGTGCAAATAATTTAAAATCACACACTGTTTGTGTATTTTTAGATGTCCAAGGAGCTTTTGATAATGTCGACCCAGGTATCTTGGTCAACATTATGTCTGATGTGGGTATACCTGGTCTACTATGTCAGTGGATCTATAATTATTTAAATGATAGAACCTTATATGTTAAGTATAATAACATCTTACATGGTCCTAGAAGTGCATCGAAAGGCACAATGCAAGGCGCCACTCTTTCACCATTACTATATAATTTGTACACATGTGAAATATGTAAATTTGTAAATACTAGTGAAGTAAATATTTTGCAATTCGCAGATGACATTGTTTTGTATAGTAGCAGTCAGAACTTGCAAGTTGCTATAGATAATATGAATAGAGCATTAAATCAGTTGAGTCTATACTATAATGATAGATTACGTTTAAAGATCAATGCTACAAAAAGCAGTTTAATGATTTTTGGTGATGATGATCCATCTAGTGTTATTTCGTATTGTGGAGAATCTATAAACAGAGTACATTCAAAGAAATTCTTAGGAATCATCATAGACCAAAAACTGACTTTCGAAGAACATGTTCGGTATATTTCTAAAAATGCTTTAAGAGCTATTAACATAATAAGATGTCTGGCTGGAGTGTCATGGGGTGCTGACCCCAAAATATTGTCTATTCTATATAAAGCTATTGTGAGAAGTCATTTTGACTATAGTTCTTTGGCATATATGAATAGCTACCATGCCAAAAAATTAGATATCCTGCAGAATAAATCTCTGAGAATAATATCGGGTGCAATGTGCTCAACTCCCATAAGGGCCATGGAAGTAGAGACTAAAATTATGCCACTGATCTTGAGACGTCTCCTACTTGCCGAACGGTATTGCCTTAAACTACTGTACTCTGATAACATGCAAATTATTAACAAGATTATACCTTGTAGAATCAATGTGTCAGGTCCTTTAGCAACTGGTGAGAGCCTCCTTGTTGGTAACTCCCCAATGTTGTATCACATTTTTCTGGAAATTGAAAACAACAGCTATAAACTCAAAAAACAGTGCCCTTGGCCCTGCTATTCTTCCCAGTTCAAAAGCATAATGCACCCAATTACAGTAATAGATTCAATTACAAATAATTCAGAGATGTTGCAATTTTTATCAGAAAATAATTACTACACTTTATATACAGATGGTAGTAAGGGTAAGGATTATGTGCGCTGTGCTGTGTATGATCCTCAAAAAAATTCTTCTCAGAGTTTTCTTTTGCAGAATGTTTGTACAATATTCACCGCAGAAGCCTATGCAGTATATCAGGCTCTTCTGCAAATTGGAAATGTAGATAATTGTAAATATTTTCTAATTGTAACAGATTCTTTAAGTTTTATAAGAGGATTGAGCTATTTAAAGATTCACTTTAAAACTAATTTCATTCTGTACATAATTAAAGAATTGTTATACAAATATTATCATACAGGGAAACTAATTTCATTTATGTGGGTGCCCTCTCATAGAGGAATCACTGGAAATGAAATGGCCGACAAAGCCGCTTACGGAGGAGTAAATGCACTCGATGTCTCCGATACTATGTATGTACCTATGACTGATTATTTGAGTAATGTAAGGCTAGCTATAAGTATGTTATGGGAGCAAATGTGGAAGAAAGACCAAGAAACGAAAGGACGGTGGTACGGTAGCATTCAAGAAAACTTACCAGTAAAGCCATGGTATGATAGCCTGCAAAGAGCCAGTCGTGATTTTATTACCACCATAAACCGACTACGTTATGGACATAATAAAGCACCATCACACCTAGCAAAGTTAAATATAATTCAAAGCAATGTCTGTACATTTTGCGGAGTTGAAGAAGGAACAGTGGACCACATTATATTCAGCTGTCAAAAGTTCCTTATTGACAGATTGGTACTCGCGAGTGAACTAAGTGAAGTGTGGCAAAATAATTATAGTGATTTTTCTTCCCGCCCGCCGCCGCTTAAAGAACTATTAAAAGACATTAAAACTTATAAACCAATATTTAAATACATTAAAAATACGGTGGTAAAAATATAAAACTGAAAATACAAAATCTGAAAAGTGGTTCCGGAATAATAAAGTCGTGGCTTAAAGGTCTTAGTAACCAGGCCATAAAATCCCAAAAAAAAAAAAAAAAAGTAATGTAAGGGACTTTTTGGCGGGAACTTGCAGAGTGACGTAGCAGTTTCATTTTTATTTTCATAAATTCGTGTATTTTGAGTTTTATTGCATATTATCGGTGGTATTTTATCCAATAAAGATCAATCTATGTGCACCAATGAAGTGAAATGAAATGAATATGTGTATCGTGACTTTACAAGTTGTCTCAAAAAGTCCGGGACAAGTTTTAGTACAATGACTACCATTTTACTAAAACATGACTTGACGGTGACTGATCATGTGGACTATGTGAAAGTGAATGTGTGGACTAATTTAAAGTGATATAATCGGATATAATTAATAAAATGTATGCGACTGAAGGACTAGTATCCATGGTCAAGAAAAAATTAACAAAAAAAAAAAATAAGTAATGTAATCGCATTCTTTGAAATTCATTCGTATTTACTACCAAAGAGTACCTTTTTTATATCTGAGTTTACTACTAGGTATTCAATCAACAATAACTACGTTTTACTTCTCTAAACAATTTCACAACAAAGTAGACAGGTAGTTATTATGCCTCGACACCCACATAATATGTCAATTAACCCATACAATTTATATGATATGGGTCCCGTGCAACAACACTTTCAATGGGGACCTGATCCTGGTTTTCGGGCCCCATTTCCTGGAAACAATCAAGCATCAAACCGTTGTGGGCGATGGCTTGAGCCTGAACCAAGGGGTCGCGATGAACACTGGTGTGAAACATGTGATAGAGGATTCCCTACATTAGATCAGCTTGAAAAGCACAAACTTCAACATCAGGTAATTATTTACTTGTTTTTTTAGTATAAGCCTATTTGAATTAATAAATTACCTAATTCATTTTATACCCTCATTGCCTCATAATAAATGACACTCATTTTGTAGAATATTACCACAAAAACTGTATCTTCACTAACAGTGTACTGTCATTACAGGGTAAAAGTATTTTTTTCATTATTCCTCTTTTTTTATATCTACACATCACATTCCATATTGCAGGGGTGGCCACCCCTGCAATATAGAACCAGTCGAGACTATTACTCCAGTTGATTGTGGCAAGGCAAAAAATATAAATATGTAGAACAGACTGCGCTAAACACTACATATTTGTGTACTGAACTATGCTGTTACATTTAAGATTTCAAGAAGTATGTATTAGGTAGATCACACAGGGTTTCGTCAGTAAACAGTAGATCTTGGATCTATTCAAGTTGGCCACCCCTGCTGTATTGCAACAAAAACTGACTAAGTGCATTTTAAAACCTCTATATTTGTTTTTGTAAAAAATAACATAGGTATAATGTGTAATGTAATTTACATAGATAATACTCCAAACACATGCTTTTTTTAAATTGATCTGACAAAATAATACTGTTCTTTTGTTTTTGGTTTATTGTGAAAGAGGATGTGAGGTAAGTATCTGTTTTTCAGAGTATGAGATTTTTGATATACGTAATACGTAGGCCAGCGTAACTCAAGATGAGTTACTATTTTGATACTGAGTTAATGTGGTAACTAGCAAATAGCTACAATTTAATATTTTTTTCAATACACTCACTCGTAAAGTGACATTTATTGCCATTGCCATTTTTAGTATCTTAATGCAGCTTATTACGTACAAGTGCTTTTTACTTTACATTACCACACAGTTTTATGACATATAATCCAGATTATGTTAAGTTTGTACCTCACTGCAAATGATATGTATGTAGATGAAGCATTCTTAATTTAAATGGGTAAAACAGTTTATTTTTTGACGGCGATTTGCTGTCAAAACAGCAAATCGCCGTCAAAAAAAAAACTTGCGCGCCATATTTGTTAACGTTCTCATAGTTTGGTTGATTATTATAAAAAAATCAACTTAAAAAAATACAAGTCATGTTTTTTCTTAGCAAGTGTGTTGAAAAACGTCGTATGACACGCGTGTGCATTGATCATTACACTCTCGGCTCCCTTATCACGTGAGCCTCAGGCGAACGCGCTTAATACCGCCTCGAGTGTAATATATGTAACTTTGCACACATGTATCATAATCTACTATTATTTGAAATACTTTTAAATCTTGTATTTCCAGAAATGCAATATAGATGGTTGCCAATTTGTCGCACATCCAAAAGTTATCACTAAACATATACAAATGCAGCATTCATCAGGCTTATACAAAAAGATTGCTAAGCTAGATAACCCAGAAGCAATAAATAAGTGGAGAGAAGAAAGGAAAAAGAAATACCCTACCAAACAAAATATTGATAAAAAAGCTGCTGAACTGAAAGAAAAGGTAGAGAGAGGTGAAAAAATGGGACTAAAACCTGACAGAATGAACAGAAGTGCTATTTCTGGTAAGTGACTTTGGGGATTCAGTTAGTCTTTCTTACTTGAGACCGTAACTAATCATTACGCTGTTTTTTTCTTCTTTATAAAATTTTAATCAATAGGTATTACATTTTGTCTGGAATTTTCAATAAAAAAAATATCTATTTTTGCAGTGCCAGGAGGGACAAAAAGAAAATACAATGTGGTTAATAATCCTAGACAACACCAAGCCAATTTTAATAGAAACAATTTAGCTGGTATTCACAAAAAGCCCAAGAGAGAGCTCAAAAGTGTCCCTGAACTTGATAATAAAAGTAGACTAGAACCTTTTTCTGGCATACAAGACATAATAATGGATTGTGAAGTTGAAGAAAAAGAAGAAGTATTACAATGTAATTTTTTGATAGATGATGATGATTGTGAAGTGTCACCCACTAATATGAGTAAAACAGAAAACATTAGTGATCCAATTATTTGTGGAGCCTTAACATCATTAATGTGTGAGTATGAATCTTCAGATGAAGAAATTAATACACTACTCACAAATACTTCAGAAACAACTCAACTTGTAAAGACACCTGAAATTGTGCATAACACTACTACAACTACTGTTAATATAAATAATGATGAACATAAGAGTGATGAAGACAGTGGTCCTGAAGAAGTAACAGTGACTAAACATAATATTACTGATAAATTAGAAAAACAAACTACTGAAGACAAAGGAAAACAGTATTCAATGAAGAAAAAAAATGTTTATCAGCATAAAGTCTCAAGTTCAAGACCTAAGCCAAAACTGCCATCAACTCTTTTACATAAATTGTTATACAAAGAAATGCGACAAGAACGAAACTTAGTTTTGCAGTGTATAAGATATATTAAAAGGAATAATTTTTTTGAACATTAAACAATGTTGTACATCACACCAATGTGGCGAAAATTGCCTATAAAGGCGTTTAGTCGACTCTACGCAGTTTCGATATTAAATCCACGTATTCGTCACTATCACAGTTAATAAAATATTACCCACTAGGGAATTACCAGCGTTGCCAGACGTCCCGATTTTTAGCCCAAAATTAAATGTCCCACGCGGGACAGGCCCAGTACCGCTTTTCGAGGATTACTCGACGGTGAAATTGAAATCATTGTTCAAAATCAAAATGTCATTTATTCAGTTTAGGCCCTAGTAAGGCACTTATGAACGTTAAATTGGTACATACAGTTGAATTTAACACCGGTTCGGAATACACTTAAACTGAGAAGACTCCGCAAGAAATTCGTTGGACATAGAGTGGATAATGTAAAGCTTTCTGTGTCGCGTCTTAAACACCACAGTGGTGTATAATTAAGGAGAACCGAGCCAAATTGCGCTAAATATCAGTTTGACGTACAAAAATTAAATGTCTAGTTTTAGTCAACGCAATCAAAAGATATGGCATATTTTGACGCCCGCAAGGGAATCAAAACCTATAGGGTACTTCCCGTTGACGTGGAATCATGAATTTGACAAGAAGCAATTCCTTGTAGCACAAACATCTACGTACCACCGCTAGCGACATGGGCTAGAGACTAATATGATTGAACGGAGCGTTGGAACATGACGTCACACTGCGGTCACGTGACCGTTAGCGGGCCTCGATATTTAGGGGAATTTTAAATGTCTGTAAAATCATATCTACATACTTGGTTTTTTTGAACGAAACAAAAGTAATGGATTTGAATGAATTTTTTTGTATGCGTTTGGGTGACACTCTGGATGGTTTAGATTCATAAATCAACCCGGCATATGGCGCTGCAGTGGCGGTATCTGGGTTATATTTTCGGCTGAAACCCATACAAAAAAATTCATTCAAATCTGTCCAGCCATTTAGGAGTTCAGTGACATACACACGTGCAGTAGAATTTTATATACCTACTAGCTGCCCGGCGCAACTTCGTTCGCGTGGTGCCCTACCCTACATCGACTGCAGCGCCATCTGCCGGGCTGATTTGTGAATCTAAACCATCCAGGGCGCCACCCAAACGCATACAAAAAAAACAAATGTGATGTGACATACACACGTGCAGAAGAATTTTATATAGGGTAAACGGTATAATGATTGGCACTATAAGCCGACTTCTACTAACAATTAGTCAATTCTCTTAAATAAAGAGGTGGTAATATTTTTAATTGCTTTGTCGGGTTTTAGTTGACATAGGGATAAATAAAACGAAAATAGGGATAATTAACTATTTTAAAAATCTAATTTAACTTATTTCTACGGAATGTTACAATCATTGGCAAAAGAGCACAGTGAATGGCACTGTAAATGAAGTATAATCAATGGTATTATTGGCAGTCTTATAAAGTGCCTAATACCCAGATCTTAATAAACCCCTTCCCGTTGTTTTTAGAATATGTACTTTTTTTAAAAAAGGAGAAGGTTTTATGCTCGACGCGTATGTTTCTACATATATTTTTGGGAAAACCATGGCGGGGAGCTCATTCTACAATCTTGAGCGTCCGCGAGAGGAAGCTCCTTTGAGATCGCACAATACGAAAAAAAATTGGTTTCAATGTGTTAGGATAGTCTCCCCGTCGATGGCGAGAAAAGAGAAGTCGATGGAGAGAATTCTACAGAACATTGTCCGTTGTACAAGCGGTAGAACACACATAAGGAGGCAGTCTCTCCTCAGAATGAGGGGCTCTAAGCCGCTTGTGAGCTCGGGATTGTCAAAAATTCGAATGGCACGTCGCTGAACCGATTCTATAGGCCCAACCTGGTATCCAGGTGCCCTCGCCCATAGCAGTACGCCGTATGAGGCCGAATTCACGACGTATAAAGTTGCAGACTTTGCCCCGATGTGAAGTACTGTCTCGCTCTATTGCTCTATTGAGTACTCCAAGCTTTTTGGTAGCCAACTTAACCTTGTCTTCCAAGTTACTTCGGAACAGAATGTCGCTAGAAATGTCGACACCTTGGATCCTGATGCTTTTACTGATGTTCAAGGAAGTGTTCGGAAATTGTGGAGCCACAGAAAATAGGCTTTTCTTATCAGTGTATGCGCAAGCTTGTGTCGTAGTGAGACAAAGAGTTGAAATGGACAAGTTTAGTCGACCCCAATGGGAGATACTAGTTAGTGTACTCTCGATTGCAGACACAAGCCGTTCGCGGCTTTCCTCCACCATGGAACGAGGCATATTTGCATGGCCCGTGTAATTAGTGTCCCCTGTACTGTCCGCACAGCAATGAATGAAGTGAATAGACAGCATATCGTTGATATGCTGAAAGAACAGTTTTGGAGACAGCACAGAACTTGCGGCACGCCGGCATTTATGTTCATGCTGTCGGAGCAGCGTCCGTCAACGATAGTTCTTTCTTATGCATATGCTGGACAGAGAGCTGGCGATGAATAATCTCTCGGGAAGCCCGTATGCTGGTAACTTCGTTAGAAGACCCGGGATCGAATGCCTTCGCCACATCTAGGCTCACCACCAATGCCTCACCTTGAATCTCGATGGCGAGTGACCCCTTGTGCGTGAGATACACAAGGTCACCAGCTGAGTGACTAGCGAAAGCCATTTTGTCGGTCGCTAAACAAATCGTGATCCTCCAGGTAACTCAAAAGTTGCTTGTTGATCACTCGCTCCATGACTTTGGAGAGAAGGAAGGTGATGGCGATAGGCCCGTAATTCGTTGGATCTGACCTTTCGCCCTTTTTGGGCACTGGGTGTACGTGGGCAGTCTTTTACGATGACGGGACTTCCTTTTTGGTGTAGGAGAGTGCGAAAAGACGCGTCAATGCAGGATACAATTCAGCACCACTTCTGGTATGACTTCTGACCCATTCGACTTATGGAAGTCTAGAGAAAAGCATGGATCTGTTTCACTTCGGAATGGTAGGAGGTGTGGCGCCACTATCATCCAATTCGAGGCAAAGAAAGATCCTAAAACATCAGCCTTCTCTTTAGCACTATGGGCCAATTTCCCGTCTGGCTTACATAGCGGAACGACTGGCAAAAGTTACCTTCATCAGCTCTGACAAGAGACCAAAAAGCGCGACGGGAGGGCTTGCCAGCCTTTTACCAATAATGGTGCCGATTCTGTTGTAAATCGCACTAAACTAATTTTAGTCACATCTCATCTCTTTCTTACGAACATGATTGAAAAAGAATAGAACATATTTTAAGTTGTCAAATTAATCTTTGCCGTCTTATTTTGCGTGTATTTAGGCGTAACCGCGATAGATGGCGACTAAAATTATATTGAAAACAAGCATTGGGACTAATTTGACAGGACTATATTTCTTACATCCTTTTCTTATGTTCTTTGTTAGAAAGAGACATAGTGACATTAAAATTAGTTTAGTTGTGAACAACAGAATCAGGGCCATTGCCAACAAAATCAAAAACTCAGCCCTGGCAATTATTCGCTTACTGAACACGAGGCAACGTTTTTACGCTTCGAGTGTCCTGATTAGTTCGGACCGTGGTGCAAGCGTCATACAAAGTCTGCTTATTTTGTCGAGCTTCTTTGCAGGGCCGATTAAACCACGGTCGTTTCTTTACCCGTGCAACTACTAGCGGTTTTGGCGGATATAAAATTCTATTACCGCCAGTACCTATCGCCTCAGCGACGGCAACTGTACGCGTAGTGCGTGCACGCTAACTAAGTTCTATGGGTGGGTTACAAATTTTGGCGAGTCATTTTGTAACAATCCACGATTTTAAAATCAGTGGCGGGAAAAAAACTTGCTGCTTTTATTAGTTTCGTTGTCTCACAAAATCACGCGGTTATAACCCGCCGCGGTTCAACCGTAGTGCGGCCTAAATCTAAGGTATAATCATTGGCACTACCTACAAGATATAGTAATTGGCAGTACTAATAATTGATTTTGACAAAACAAACCTTGAATTACTAAAAGACAAAGTTTAAAATCGATTAAATATATAGTTTGGCTAAGAATTTGATACGAAACGTCTATAAGTCAGAAAGTATAGTGATTGGCATAAATGCCACTGATTATGTTGTCAAACAAAATAAAGGATAGTCATTGGCACCAATAAAAAAGCCGATGTATCTTTTTTAATGCGCTAAAATAACGTTTAAGGTGGCCCTCTGTGGCCGGCGCAACTTCAACGCAAGCATAGTCTAAAAGCTTGTTGTTTCATCCAACGTAATGTTTGACTGCGAAAAAAGAGAGACAGCGTCAGAGCCGTCGGTTATCAGTCGGTAAATTCCGCTGATCACTCGCGGCCGCTTCGCTAGGTCGTCATTCATGATTTCACATTCATAAAACTTGTTCCAGAAGTATACTTCTTGTGAAAAAATCTTACAAGTTTGTGAAAAATAAGTTAGTTATTTAGAATCTCCAATACATTTGCAAGCCTGGTATCTAAATGTTTTCTTTACTTTTACAATTTATAGGTACATTAGATATGGCTAAAGTTCAGGCAAAAACGCTGTTTTTCGGAGGCATTGACTGAATTTGTTTCACACTTTTTTTTTAAATTACGCCTAGATACACGGCTAGATATAGTGCACAAGATACTAATTTGTTCAAAACATCTAACCAAAAATGTTTAACAACGCCATAATAAGTACAGAGCACGGTACAGAGGTTTTGTATGAAAAGTATGACGAATTGAGTCCTCTTAATACGCTTTTATTAAGTCAATGGATATAATTAGTTAAAATACATATAAAATAAAATACAGATAAAATTTGTCCATATTTGTTGTAAATAAATGTACCTACTAAAAAATAAAAATTGTTAAAAACTTTCATGTAAAACCTAAAAGCTGTAGGTAAGCCTAAAAGTCAATTTTTTCATCGAAATCTTAGGCACCAAACATAGGTACACTTTTTGTTAAATTTTAGTTGACTATAAATAATTATAATAAATTCTTGATCTAATATGATATCTATATTTATGTCTCTTTCTAACTGCCAGTTTCTGAAAGCCAAATCAAAATTAATCTCTTTTTAAAACTATACCTGTGACGTCTGAAACGACAAAGATGGTAACAGTTTTGATGGTAGATTAACTTTGATTTGGCTTTCAGAAACTGGCAGTAAGTCTTGCATAGTAATTTATTTTTTATTTCTGTAAAAACAATTTTATTTGCATAGGCATGTTTTGATTAAAATATTACGTGAAAAATATATAAATCAATAGTTACTTTTAACATAAGTTATCAGCCTGCACATTTACTGATTTAAGCCATTAATCAGCTCGCTCTTTTTATCAGCTGCTGTTGGCGGTTTTTTGAATTGCACGGAGTAATATGAAGCATTTATTTATTTTATTTATTTATTACCGTTTAAAAAATAATAATTAATAAATAACAAACATTATAATACAGCATTTGAAAAACCACAAAGGTTTGTAGTAATGCTGAATTTAGCCTACATCTAAATTAATATCAATGGAAAAGTAATTTATACAAACATTTAAAATAGGTATAACATTCAAACAAGCTATTATAACAATCTTAAGACTCCGTTGGCATAATTTTGCCGTTTTCGCTGATTTACCTAATTTAACAGACGTGAGTTTACAGTTAAAATGCTGTATTTCTATAAGTCTGAATTCACAGCATGAAAGATCATTTCAATTATGATCTAATAAACGGGCTACTTTTTGATTTTTATTATTTAATTTCGATTAATCGATGTTTAAACGGATGGCTGTTTCTGAATTTTTGCTGTAAGAGGTTTAGAATATCACATATTTAAGAATTTTCTTGACGTCTAAACGGTACGAAAAAATTACAATATATTATTATGAAAGTTATCTATAAAATAAACCAATCACTTTTTACCACTTTCATATAAAAATGTTGAGTAAAAAAATATTTAACTTAGTCAAATTATAGAGAATTTGGGTTAAGTATTGTCTTTGATTTTGGCTACTTAGAACTCTCGTTTTTTAAAACTAAAATAACATAAATAAACTTCAGCTCAAAATCAAACCAATTCCTGAAAAAAAAGATCAAAAAAATAAAAAATTGTGGCTTTAAAAAATCTTTGAAAACTACCTAAATCGCGCAATATAATACTCGACGCAAGCCTCGAGTCAGCAGACCGCGCCGAGCGCTTCCAGAGGGTGGACGTATCGCTCTGCTCTGCGCACCGAGTTGACAATCTACGTACGACGCGACGAGTCGACGCCCTCAGTTACAGACGAAAATAGTGCGACCGTGAGTTCTTGATTCTTTGGTAATTAATGTTATTTATTATTATTTCAAATATTATGTGATGATTTCAACATGCTTTCTGGTCGTGTTTGGACATGTTGGAATTTTCTTGAGATAAACTTTGACCATGTATAGTTTTAAGGGTCTGATGATGGAGTAGGAGGGTAGGTACTGGAACTCCATAACGGAGCAACGTTTCCTAGCCGTGTTTAGGCTTTTTGGAATTGTCTTATGATGAACTTTGAGCATTATTATTTATATGGTTTTCAGGGTCTGATGATGGAGAAAAAGGGTAAGCACTGGAACTCCATAGTGGAGAATCGTATGCTAGCCGTGATTGGGGTTGTTGGAATTGTCGTTAGATGAACTTTGACCATGTATGGTTTTCAGGGTATGATGATGGAGTAGGAGGGTAGGCATTGGAAATCCATAGCGGAGCAACGTATCCTGGCCTTGTTTCAATTTGAGAGTCCTTGGGGTCACAAAACAAGAATCTATTCTCAAATTTTTGAAAAAGTGTCCGCCATGTTGAACTTTTTAGATACTGGTCCGATTGCTCTCAAAATCGATATTTGAGAGTCCTCGGAGTCACAAAACAAGAATCTTTTCTCATAATTATGAAAAAGTGTCCGCCATGTTGAACTTTTTAGATACTGGTCAGATTGCTCTCAACATCGATATTGAGAGTCCTCGGGGTGACAAAACAAGAATCAATTCTCAAATTTTTGAAAAAGTGTCCGCCATGTTGAACTTTTTAGATATTGGTCCGATTGCTCTCAAAATCGGTATTGGAGAGTCCTCGGGGTCACAAAATAAGAATCTATTCTCAGAATTATGAAAAAGTGTCCGCCATTTTGAACTTTTTAGATACGGGTCCGATTGCTCTCAAAATCGATATTAGAGAGTCCTCGGGGTCACAAAACAAGAATCTATTCTCAGAATTATGAAAAAGTGTCCGCCATTTTGAACTTTTTAGATACGGGTCCGATTGCTCTCAAAATCGATATTAGAGTCCTCGAGGTCACAAAACAAGAATCTATTCTCAAAATTTTGAAAAAGCGCCCGACGTCTTGAACTTTTTAGATACTGGTCCGATTGCTGTCAAAATCGATAATAGAGAGTCCTCGGAGTCACAAAACAAGAATCTATTCTCAAATTTTTGAAAAAGTTTCCGCCATGTTGAACTTTTTAGATACTGGTCCGATTGTTCTCAAAATCGATATTTGAGAGTTCTCGGGGTCACAAAACAAGAATCTATTCTCAGAATTATGAAAAAGTGTCCGCCATTATGAACTTTTTAGATACGGGTCCGATTGCTCTCAAAATCGATATTAGAGAGTCCTCGGGGTCACAAAACAAGAATCTATTCTCAGAATTATGAAAATGTGTCCGCCATTTTGAACTTTTTAGATACGGGTCCGATTGCTCTCAAAATCGATATTAGAGTCCTCGGGGTCACAAAACAAGAATCTATTCTCAAAATTTTGAAAAAGCGCCCGACGTCTTGAACTTTTTAGATACTGGTCCGATTGCTGTCAAAATCGATAATAGAGAGTCCTCGGAGTCACAAAACAAGAATCTTTTTCAGAATTATGAAAAAGTGTCCGCCATGTTGAACTTTTTAGATACTGGTCCGATTGTTCTCAAAATCGATATTTGAGAGTCCTCGGGGTCACAAAACAAGAATCTAATTTAAATTTTTTAAAAGTGTCCGCCATGTGGAACTTTTTAGAATGCTAAAAATCTGCATAAAAAACGTGAATGATCCACATTGGCATACATTTACTTCTATAGGGACGACATGTAGTTACACTACGTTGAAACAAAGGCGTAAGCGCTATGAAATCATTGGCGCTTAAGACATTTTGGTCGCGAGAAAACTATACTCTATGAGCGTCTAGCGCTGCATTTTTTAATAGTTTGGTTAGACGACACAGCCCAAATTAGCGCTGCAACAGTCAGTACACTGGGCGCAGGCCCCCCGCCCGCGCCCCGCTGCATCAGGTTTGGCAGATTTTTTCTTAAGAACAGCGCATCTAGTGGTAACATAGAAATCGTTGTATGAAATAAACTAATACTATTTATACACAAATACTATTATACTTTGAGATATATAAAGTAATAAACTAATACTTACATACATAGAAAAAATAAAGATAAATAGGTGTATAAACTAAATACTAATATTAAATAAGTACCTGCGAAGGTCTATTTGAAATAAATGATTTTGATTTGATTTACTACCATGATTTTTATTTCAATAGAAAAATCCACGAGAGTAAAAGACACGTAATAAATATCAATGGATCAACACCATTTAATCGCCGTATTGACCATCAATGACTCCCGGACTCACGCACACACGCGACCGAGCGCTCCCGCGTGTACGTGAACGTGTCAAATACCTAATTCGGCCCGTTTAGATTTTGATGACGGCCTCTTAATACATAAGACATAATGATCAGTTGTAATTATAGTTCTGTAATGTAGTTAAGAAGTAAGATTTTAACTTAACTTTAATATTTTTAGAAGTTAAATCATCACGTACATTTGAGGGTAGGTTGTTGATTAGCCGAGGAACAAGATAAGTAGCAGTTCTTTCGCCATACATATTGTTTGCGCGAGTCGTACAAAGGCGGTTTTGAGCGACCGCTCTCGTGTATACAGAATGTTTTATTTCTTTTTTAAGATCGTCTTTAAAAAAGTATTTTTTTAGTAACATGTATTTAACTTGAGTATGAATAGGTAAGATTTTGCAATGCTTGAAGAGTGATGATATTGGTCATCATTAAGGAACTGGTAGGGTGACTGCTATAGTTATTGGCCACTTAAGCTAAAATTTATCTTATAGCCCCTATAAAAAATAAAGTAATAAAGATACATACACTTGTGATATACCAATTGAAAGTGAATTTAATAAGGTCACAGGAAATAAAACATGTATCACTAAAATCACATATTTATTAAACAAAAAGGTTTACCAAATTCAATCACCTAAGAAATTTAGTAATTGGCCACGAAATTACAGTAATTGTCATATCAAGATACAGTTATTAGCCAAACAGTTTAAAATCAAAATGTTATCAAATTATTAACTTTTGTTAAGTCTAAATTAAAACTTGAACCATATTCTTTCTGTCCTGTGTGAAAAAATCCACATTTTCTTGGTCATTTTCACTTTTTACGTTATCAGAATGTCTGTCATCATTTTCCATACAAAAGCAGTTCTGGCATAAGAAATTGTCAACGTCTTCCTGAGATATATGCATACGATGAGATTTGTGTGTGGGGAGAGTGTATGATTGTGAAAAACTTGGCCCCATTCGCAACATCTTAATTTAAAAGTCTTTTTAATCCTCTTTTACACACACCGCAGTAAGAAGTAGATTTTTCTATTCTTTCCCTACTTTCTTGTCTTAATTTTCTCATTTTCTTATTTTTTTGTTCTTTCTCAATTCTTTTTGTTTTTTGTTCTTCTTCTAGTCTCTACTTTTCGTTGGATTTATCCTCCAGAATCATTTAATACTCTAGTTCTGATATGTGGTAAGGTAGCTTCTGAATATTACGTTTACCTTGCTCGTACTGATCCATGACTTGACTAAACCAGTATCTGATTTCGAATTCGGACACACATGCACTCGACTGCGTAACACCTTCGCCTGCTCTTTGAAGAAAATCTTTTAACCATTCTTTTCTAGGTCTGTTTTGACTGAAGGGAGTCTCTCTGGGGTTTTTATTCAGAAATTGGACAGAAACTAGAATATCTTCTGCATTCCTAGGAAAACCTCTTTTCCCTATTTCGCGCAACCATTCTTCTAACTGCTTTTATTCTTCTCTAGCTAGGTAAGGTTTTGGTCCAAATTTGCTTTTGCTATACGGGCGTTGAAGATTTTTTCTAGGTATACTATACTTTTTGGTGGCTTTCCGAATTGATATACCTCGACCTACATCTTCTAGAGCTTTTCCTAATAGTTATTTTTCTATATTGCGGTATTTTTAGCATGTTGAAACAGTCTGAAAGAATTTTAAAATAATATATTCAGTAATTGGCCACTTTACTTTTCAGTTATTGGCCCCCCCGGCTAATAACTGAAATATTGATCTTAGAACTGTGGGATTTTAATGCACCTTATAGTATACCTTTGTAAAGTTGAATCTGCTTTGAAAATACATAAAATAGAAAATGAGTAATTGGTCGGGGGTAGGCCAATAACTGAACTCAACCAAATTTATATTCAGTTATTAGCCGGTAATTTTTTTTGAGCATATTATATATTTAAAACCTTTTAAATAGCACTGAATTAAGCTTTACATAATACGCCAACAGAAACATAAAATATTCAAGCATTACATAAATAAGTTACTTATCAAATCAAGTTTTTCGAAGACTCTTACCTTATTTTTTTCTTAACGAACCACCCACATTTTTCAAATCTTTTGGAAACTGACCTCTCCAATCCAGTTAATGTCACCTAGTTAAAATTTTATGAACTAAAATGAAAGTATGATAGATATAGGAATACTTTTTGTCTGTTTCATTCACGAGCATGCTTCCATTACCTTGTTTCTTTCTATTTTGTCATGAGTGGCCAATTACTATGGGGTGGCCAATTACTATAGCAGTCACCCTATTTGGTTTTATTTGATACAATATTTTTCAAAATTCTTACTTGCAATTTATAAATTTGATTTAGATAGGTGTTGTAAGTTCGGCCGTAGCTGCTGAGCCCATACTGTATATACGATTCAGCCAAAGAGTTGTATAACATTAATTTAACTTTGTAGGGGATACGATTCTTAAGTATAATTATATTAGCTAGAAACTGTCGGTAGTTTTGTGCAAACATATTCAATGTGCGATTTCCAATTAAATTTACGATCTATTTGTAACCCAAGGTACGTCATGGTGTCTACAACTTCTATGCACGGACAGTTACATACGGCATTGTTCTCGTGTAGACATTTGTGATCGTGGGAAACTATACCTTTTATTGGTTGATGATTTTGAACATAAGGAGATTTTATAATTAACATTTTAGTTTTATTTGAGTTCAAGACAAGACCAGCGTCATGGCACCATTTTGCAAGGACATTAAAATCAGACTGTAATACATCACGAGCTTTTAGTGGATCTTTGTCATAAGCTACTAAGCATGTATCATCTGCGAACTGGTAACACGTGCAGTGATTAATGCAGTTACACATATCGTTTACGTATGACAGAAAATGCAATGGACCTAATACGGAACCTTGAGCCGTGCCCTCAGTTACTTTAACTGGTTCACTGTTAATGTTATTTATCCTGACGTTATATGCTCGATTTTTTAGGTAGATTATATTATTGTCCATTTTATTGGCGCATTCTTCATATCAAGCAAGTAGGTACCCACAAAAAGATATCTTACATTAAAAATAAACCACAGTGCTGCCAGATATTTTAATACGTTAATAATAACAAGTAGGGGTAGGAGAAGCGCTCGTGGTGTAGCATGATTAGCCGTTATTAATCGATCGGCAAAGTTAAGCTACCACCGTCGTGGTCGGTACCTAGATGAGTGACCGCCTAGTGGTATTTCAAATCGAGCGTTTCCGTACTTCGGAAGGCACGTAAAGCCGTTGGTCCCGGTTATCACTTAATTGTGATAGTCGTTAAGGTAGTTGGATGCCTCCTAGGCGGCTTGAAAAATTCCAACAGTAGGTTGACCACTAGCCTACCTCCACCGATCCGCAGTGGGCATGCGTGGTGGAGTATTGCCCATTCCCTTTCACCCTCATTTGTGAAAGGAGGCCTGTGCTCATCTGTGGGACATTATAGGCTGATGATGATGATGATGAACAAGTAGGTAGATTTCAAAATAAGATTTTTTTTGTTATGCTTTATATTGATCATAATATTTTATATAATAGATACCTATTAGTTTTTAATTTAATTAAAAATATTTTTATACAACCACTTTACCGACGTATCCGATTTCTTTTCGAACAGTATACGATTATCGGTTACATCTCTACAAAATGTAGACATAGAACGGAACTTGTTAGAGTAAATAATTGTATCTTTTTAAATATTTTTTTCGTAAAATCACAATAAGGACAAGAAACTGCATTATAATTTCATTTTAATTTATTCCAAGACGTTGTCAAAATCATATTTCTTTTTTAAGCCCATTCAAGCTACATTCAGCTTTTTATTCGAACCGGATGTGTGTCATATTTGCGACATGGCGACGTTCTATCGATATGTCACGGAACTCATCGAATATGAAAAACAATATAGATGACACACATTTTTAAAACAGTCGCCAAATAAAGCCCGTCACAGACGTAGCTATAATATATATTAATATAAATTATAGCTCGGCATATTACTATATATTTTCCATACAAACTTTGAACTGACCGCACACGCAGCTATAATATAAATTATGTGACGTCACCAAGCTATACTGTTGTTATAATTAAACCAGAAATACCATTAGAAAACTTGGCTTTATTCAACTAAAACACAAGATATATTTATACGTAACAGAAAGATAAAGAGAATGTCAAAACGTCAGCCAAGTGATGATGGAACACCATAGTCAATGTCATAGACACACCACATTCACCCCCACCAGACTCATTTTCAGTTAGGGACATAATCTTGAAATTTTGCTGGTGGCCGCCTTTGGCGGGTGGACCGACGCAGAGGCTGTTCAGCCAGTTCTGATTCTGCAATTTCGTGTTCTGAATCCTCTTGCGTTGAATCTTCAGAGCAAGATTCTTCAGAGTCTAGATCCTCGGTAGGTAGTGGCGCTAGTTGTCTATTGGAAACAGTAGACTCTCGGCCATCAGGCAAGCGGACATACGAGTAAGATGGATTTCCATGTAACAGCTCCACTTCATCTACGATTGGATCATATTTCGAAGTTCTTACATTCCTTTTCATAAGCACTTGACCTGGTGACAATAACCATGAAGGAATTGACCCACCTGTCGGAGATCGTCTAGTATGGAAGAAAAAGCGCTCATGGGGAGTCTCATTTGTCGCTGTACATAATAGAGATCGAATTGAATGCAGCGCAGTAGGTAATGCTCGTTCCCAGTCCGCAGTTTGCATCTGTCTCGATTTAAGAAATAATTGGATTGTTTTCCATAGAGTCCCATTTAGCCGCTCTACTTGGCCATTTCCCTCTGGGTTGTAGGGAGTTGTCCTGCTAGAGGCAACATTATAAGTATCCAGAAATTGTTTTAGCTCTTGAGACATAAATGCTGTTCCCCTATCTGAGTGAACATAAGCTGGGGAACCAAAAGTAAGGAACAAGTCTTTTAGACATTTAATTACTGTTTGTGCTGAAAGATCGCTGCAAGGATAGGCGAATGGAAATCTTGAGTATTCATCAATGATAGTCAGTATGTACTTATTATGAGTGTTAGATGGCAGAGGTCCTTTAAAGTCGATGTTGAGGCGCTGGAAAGGTTCGATAGCTTTAATGAGATTACTCTTGGTTTTCATGAAACGGGGCTTCAATTCCGCGCAGACACGGCAAGATGCTGTCATAGATTTAACATCGTTAATTGTATAGGGAAGATTCTTTGTACGAACCCAATGCGCCATTCTGACGATACCTGGATGGCAAAGAGAATTATGTAATTCGTATAGTTTATCCGTGTCCATGAAAGCACAAATTCTAGAGAGTGCGTCTGCGGAAACATTTTCCCTACCCGGGCGATATATTACATCGTATTTAAAACAAGACAGTTCCAATCGCCACCGTTCAATCTTTTCATTTTTTATTTTGTTAGCGTGTTTTTGATTGAGCATAAAAGACACAGACTTTTGATCCGTTATTAATAGGAAGTGTCTTCCAAGTAAATAATGACGCCATTTCCGTAAGGATTCTACAATCGCATATGCTTCCTTTTCTATGGACGGGTGCTTTTTCTCTGAATCGTTGAGTGAACGAGAAAAGAATGCGACAGGCCGGCCACATTGAGATAGGGTGCCAGCGATGCGTAAATCAGTATCGTTAATGGCTACTAACGCGGTGTAACTTCGAGTAGTGTGCAAACATACCAAGAGTTCTTTTAAGACTGCTACTGTCATTTGGTAATGGTAGGTCCAAAAGAGGCTTAAGTCGGTTCTCATCTGGTTTTATAATGTTATTGTGAATTGTATATCCGAGTAAATTTATTTCTTCAGCGCTAAATATACATTTTTGTTCATTCAAAGTTAAATTGTATTTAGTAACTGCATCCATAAATCTTTTTAGATTCTTATCATGATCTTCTTTTGTTTTTCCACAGACCGTGACGTCATCAAGGTATGCAAAAGTGCCATCTAGCTTTTCGGTTTCTATGACAAAAGACAATGTTCTTTGAAAGGCAGCTACGCCATTGGTAACGCCAAATGGTATTCGTGTAAATTGATATAAATTACCACAAGCTTCGAATGCTGTCATAGGTTTTTCTTTCGATAAGATTGGCACTTGATGATACGCAGATTTTAGGTCTATTTGACTAAAGAAGTTATATTTTGAAACTTTGGATATAATGGATTCTATTTTCGGCAGAGGGAAAGCATCCAATTCAGTGTACCGGTTTATAGTACGAGAGTAATCTATTACCATTCGTCTGCGGTGTGTGGTACCTCCAGTTACTAAAACCTGGGCCCTCCATGGCGACATGCTCGGTTCGATTATGCCACTATTTAATAAATTAGACACTTCCTCTTTGATAAACCGTTCATCTTCTTCAGAGTAGGTTCTGGACTTGATAGAAATCGGCCTTACATCGAGTGAGAGGTTAGAAAAGACAGAGGCCGGAGGCACAGATGCTTGCATAACGTTACATATATGTAGAGGTTCTCTTTCACCACCGAATTGGAATTCTAGAGACCGATGGTGTTTCAGGAGATCATGGCCAATAATTACATCTGCACACAGATTCTGTACGATGAGAAGAGGATGTTGTTTGTAGGTATGTTTGTCAAGTTTGATAGTCGCTTCACATAATCCATTGACGAATGATACATGATTTAAAGAAGCCAATGCAACGGATTGTTTAATGTTCTTCCTTCTGAGATTCATTGTATTTGATAAAGCCTCGTCGATAAAACTATGGAGGTGCAAGGTGGATGACACCTCCATTGAAAAGGGAAGATCTTCCGCCAGGCTGGGACATCGTGCCTGGGGACCGCGGTCCAACTGTACATGTCGGACAGTTGTATATATGCAGATCGCCGAGAAATCTTCGCAAGCGCGATGCAGGATGTAGTGGGCTTTTATGCACGATGTATGCACGATGCAGGATAATGTGGCGGCGCGCCATCTATCTATCGGCGTGTGAACTTCGTTATGTAGTGGTTCGCTACAAAACTTACAGAACTTCCCGTGTCAATCAGGGCATCAGCACGAGTTTCATTCAATAAGATAGGTATAGTAGCTTTCCGTAGACTAGACGGAGAAGCAGCCGAAATACATGCATTACTTTCGTCATTGTTGACCGCTGCATTCGCAACAAGTTTCGACATACACTCGCTAAGTGCCCTTTTTTTGAACAAAGTTGGCATATAGAGTTGAAAGCGGGGCACTTGATGCGTTTATGTAGAGTATTAGACCCACAAAAGAAACAACGTCTTGTCCCTCGTGTCGAAGCTGCTAAGTTTGAGATTTGGCTTGCTTCAGAAGGTTGAACATGATTATGTGATGTTACAGCATTAAGTAGTGATGGATCAAGGGAGTTGACAAATGCAAGACTGTTTTTCTCAGCTGATTCAATTGCAATAGCCTGTCTAAAAGCATCATCTAGGCTTAGTACTGTATTTTCTAGCAGTCTTTGGCGTAACTTTTGCGAAGAAATTCCTGATATGAACGCATCAGCAGTAACATTTTTAAAAGTACAAGCTTGGGCAAGTTCTTTCAATGCTTGAATATATTTAGATATCGATTCATCTGATTGCTGCTTACGAGATGATAAAACATGACGTGAATGTATTTCATTGACAGGTTTGATATATATCTCATTAAGCCGTTTAATTGCATCGTCGAACGAATCGCATTCGTTGATAAAAATGTAGATTGTTGGAGCAAGATGATTTGTTAATAATTTTAGTTTCATGAGATCGGAAATACTAGAATCTTCTTCATTTAAAAAATTTGAGAATGTCGCAAACCAGTGTCTCCATTTTGTATCGGCCGCCACTGCTCCGGGTTCGATGTCAAAACGGTCTGGTCGGAGATATCGCATCATGCTTGTAGATTTTTGGGATTTTTGCGTACCCAATATTGTATCATTTTCAGCCATATTTTTAGTTGAATAAATTGTTATAATTAAACCAGAAATACCATTAGAAAACTTGGCTTTATTCAACTAAAACACAAGATATATTTCAGTGGCGTGCATTGGTTTTCGGAGGAGGTAGGCAATCAAGTACTAGGAGAGTTTTATTGTATATTATCGGTGGTATTTTATCCAATAAAGATCAATCCACGTGCACTAGTGAAATGAAATGAATTATGTGTATCGTGATTTTACAAGTTGTCTCAAAAAGTTCGTGAAAAGTTTTAGTACAGTGACCACCATTTTACTAAAACACGACTGAACGGTGACTGATAATGCGCACTATGTAAAAATTAATGTGCGGACTATATGAAAGTGATATTATAAATAAAATGTATGCGACTGAAGGACTTTGTGTCCATGGTCATGAACAAATATTTAAAAAAAAGCCAAACTAGGGTTTCCAGCCTCGGTTGAATCAATCGATTTTTTAATCAATATTCGATCTTTTAAACCGTCTTTGGAGATACGGATCGATCTTAAGATCGCCACGAAATTAAAAGATAGGAAATCGATTTTAACGAGACCATAATATTCCATTTCGAATTTTCGAATCGATTATTTTTTGCAGTATTATGTAACATATTAAAGTTTTTTTGAATAAATTAGCACAAGTTACTCTCTTTCTCTCTCATCAATGCCGAAATCGTTGGGAGGGCGTCTAAATCGTTGTTTTTCTAAAAATCTCGACAGTGTAAGTTTAATCGAATAACGATATTCGTGTAATTATTATTAGTGACCTAATAAACAGTGCATTTTTAAAAATATTTTTTGCTACTAATTAACTAAGAAATATATTTTATATCATAATAAAATATAAATAATGATTTTCTAAGGATCGACCTTGTATATATTTTTTTTAATCGATATCAGTCAATTCGGTTTGAATCTATCGATAATAAATTTTGTCAAAGTACGGTAACCCTATGCAATGCCAGCCAAACCATAAACAAGACAATACAAATAAATTGCGAAGTTATATTTGAGTTGCTCTAACGTTGGTAAACTGTAGTTTTTTAAATTGTCTGGGTTACTAGTGTCACAACAGAGTAGGTATGGTTACTTTTGGTCCATAAATCGCGAATGTCACATGTCAGTGTGCTACGCATAGTAAAAACGTGATTTATGCTTTCGTCGTATTATCCTAAAGAAGTGTGTGTGCGTGTATGCATATGCCGAAATCGTTTTAGTGTGCGTGAATTTGTTACACGAACTCATGAGTGCCTGCGCGGCAA
>OX596246.1:10771496-10803033 GCA_951394255.1 Polyploca ridens | reverse complement strand
GCACGTGCACAGACTAGAGCTAGGCGCAAGCCGCCATCGCCCCACCCTTTTACTCCCTCGTACTCCCGTTGAGTATTATGTCTACACTTTAGCTTATTACATGATTTTCAATTTTTTATTTTTTTTATTTTTATTATTAAAAAAAATAAAGTATTTTTTTTATATTTTTTTTAGCACCAGTATCATTTGTATTATCGACCCTGAGTCGCTCGTCGCTGACCAAAACAACGACCTGTATAGTATCGTAATGCCATTATACTACGTGAAAATACCATAATTTTACCTTTAGGTCGATTGACTACTGTTATTGGTTGAAATAATTTGAAAAATATGACTTTAATTACGAATTGAACAAAATCCCGGAACACAAGTCATCCAGTGTACCCTAAACCGACAAAAACCAGTAAAAGCGGCAATAATCATTTTCGGTGACCAACTTGAGGTAATCCACGACCCCCAGTTGGTAACCGAAACAGAGTCAGCCGTACTACTAGTCGGAGGGGGACTGAGGCTAGGAGTAGTATCCATCTACTTTGAGGGGGATCAAGAAATTAATCCATATATACAACGAACAAAGACCTTCAGTCAAAAGCTCAACACCAATAACATCATAATAGGAGGAGACGTAAACGCCTGGAGCCATTGGTGGGGAAGTAGCTCTGAAAATCAGAGAGGAGCTGCATATAATGCCTTTCTAAATGAATCTGGATTCCAGATCCTCAACAACGGAGATACCCCCACGTTCGAAACAGTCAGAAGAGGCAGAATGTGCACAAGTATAGTAGACGTCACTGCTTGTAGCATGCCACTTCTGGGTAAAGTAGAAAACTGGAAAGTGGACAGAGATCTCACAACGTCAGATCATAACGCCATCACATTTACTCTGCGCTTGGGTAGGGCCCTAGAACCTCTGAGGCCAGTCACAACGCGCAGATATAACACTAAAAAGGCTAAGTGGTCCGATTTTAAAACATCTTTCATGATCTTACTAGGGGAAAATAACATCACTTCCTTCTCCGTCAGAGAATCTGGAACCCCGGAGGAGTTAGAGGACATAGTCACAGCCTACACAGACGCTATCCATGAATCCTGCAAGGTATCCATCCCAACAATGAGGAAGGGGCGAGGGAACCCAAAACCTCCATGGTGGTCAATGAGGCTAGATGACTTGAAAAGAGATGTCCTGAGAAAAAAGAGGCGAATCAAGAATGCAGCCCCCTCAAGAAGAAACTTTGTCATAGAAGAGTACCAACTTGCCAAACTGGAGTACGCAAATGAGGCAGAAATGGCCCAAACAACAAATTGGAAGGAGTACTGCACGACTCAAGAAAAAGAGAGTATGTGGGACAAAATCTACCGGGTGATTAGGAAAACCGCAAAAAGGCAAGAAGACATGCTCCTGAGGAACCCAGATGGTAACACCCTCACCCCACAACAGTCGGCAGAGCTCCTCGCCAAAACCTTCTACCCAGACGATTGTGTGGCAACAGACCAACCAAGCCACACACAAGTACGGGAACAGACGGAGAGCGGAACAACTTCCCAATCGGAGGATGATCCGCCATTTACATCGGCGGAAGTAGAACTGGTGCTTCAAGCCCTAAATCCTAAAAAAGCCCCGGGACCTGATGGGCTAACCGCAGATATCTGCACTGCGGCTATCCGCTGTGAGTGGGAGGTGTTCTTAAGCATAGCAAACAAGTGCTTGCAGCTAACACACTTCCCCAAGCAATGGAAAACAGCCCATGTGGTCATACTCCGAAAACCGGGAAAGGAAGACTACACACATCCAAAGTCTTACAGACCGATTGGCCTCCTGTCAATACTCGGAAAAATCATTGAGAAACTTATGGTAGGCCGACTCCAATGGCATATCTTCCCCACCCTAAACAAACAACAGTACGGCTTCATGCCGCAAAGAGGCACCGAAGACGCTCTCTATGACCTAGTAGTACACATCCAGGAAGAGGTGAAGAGGAAAAACATCGTCCTCGTGATTTCTCTGGACATAGAGGGTGCCTTCGATAATGCATGGTGGCCAGCTCTAAAACAACAATTAAAGAGGAAAAATTGTCCCAAAAACCTATTCAAGCTGGTGAGCTCATACCTCGATGACCGTAAGATCAAGGTCAACTACGCCAGAGCATCATATGAGAAGGAAACTACAAAAGGCTGTGTCCAAGGATCGATAGGCGGTCCCACCTTTTGGAATGTTATCCTAGACTCGTTGCTGCACAAAATGGAAAGTGAGGGAGTTTTCTGCCAAGCATTCGCTGACGACGTAGTACTAGTGTTTACAGGTCAATCGGTTAATATTCTAGAACAAACAGTGAACAGTACCCTAGAGACCGTAGTGAACTGGGGCAGCCAGAACAAGCTAAACTTCGCATCGCACAAAACCAATGCGATGTTATTGACGAGGAAGCTCAAGTACGACTCCCCAAGTCTCTTCATGGCCGGCACAAGACTCAATTTGGTTGATGAGATTAAGCTGCTAGGCCTAGTAATTGACAAGAAACTTACATTTAAATCCCACGTCTCCGCTCAATGCAAGAAAGCTGTGGATATATACAAACAGCTCGCGCGAGCTGCTAAAGTGACGTGGGGTCTAAATGGTGAGATAATAAGAACTATATACGTCTCAGTCATAGAGCCCATTATAACATATGCCTCCAGCGCATGGTCACAGGCAACAGAGCTCCAATTAATACAAAAACAGTTAAACACAGTACAAAGAGGCTTCGCTCAAAAAATCTGTAAGGCGTACCGCACGGTATCACTCACGTCAGCACTCACATTGTCAGGCCTACTCCCACTCGACCTGAGAATACAAGAGACAGCGAACCTGTACAAGGTGAAGAAGAACATCACCAATAACTACCTTCCCCCTGGAAAAGAGCTCGAGAGCAGTGTGAAACACTTAGACCAACCACATCCGTCTACATATACAACCACC
The DNA here is from genome assembly GCA_951394255.1 of Polyploca ridens. Classification (NCBI taxonomy): domain Eukaryota; kingdom Metazoa; phylum Arthropoda; class Insecta; order Lepidoptera; family Drepanidae; genus Polyploca; species Polyploca ridens. The sequence goes on along the minus strand of OX596246.1, from coordinate 10,800,077 downwards.
AATTTCGAGCTCCTGGAGTCCACGGACCCCGAAACCCTAAAATCCCACCTAGTAACCGGCCCTGAAATATATACGGACGGCAGCAAAATAGAGGGCAAAGTAGGAGCTGCCGTAACATGGTGGGAGGGGGGAAAGGAGACCGCATACTCCATTTTCAATCTGCATTCCTCGTGTACAGTTTTCCAATCGGAAATGTATGCGCTCCACAGGGCGACACAAATGGTGAAATCCAGTAGAGAACCCATAGTGAGTATACTGAGTGACTCAAGATCCTCGCTCGACCTACTAAAGAATCCCAAAGCCACCCATCCCCTGGCAAAATCCATCAAAGAGTGCATAGAGGAGATCAGAGCAGAGGGAAGAGAGGTGCGGCTGTTTTGGTTAAGGGCACACGTGGGCACTGCCGGCAACGAAAGAGCCGATGAGCTGGCAAAGTCAGCAGCACTATCCACAGCAACCCAAGACTACGACAAAATCCCCCTGTCCTACATCAAGAGGAAAATTAGAGAGGAGTCGGTCCGCATATGGCAGGACCGCTATGAGACCTCCAATACAGGGGCGGTCACCAAAAAGCTACTCCCGGATGTTGACAAAGCGTACCGAATCGTGAGAGCAATAAAGTTGACGCCCCATCAAGTGCAAGCCTTCACAGGACACGGTGGGATAGCCGAATACCTACACAGGTTCAAACTAAAAGACAGCCCCGGATGTGAGTGTGACAACAACATCAGCGAGTCCGTGTGGCACATCATCCTAGATTGCCCACGTTTTCTGGCAGCTCGACGGGAACTAGAAGCAGAGATAGACACGCGACTAGACATGTCGGGACTACAAGATGTCCTTGAAAATAAAACCAAAAGACCACACTTTCTGGAGTATGTGGACAACATCTTCCGCATAGCAGTTAGAAGAAATAGTACTCTAGCCAACCAACACCCCCAACAACAAACATCGTCTAATATCCAGACTCCCGTTCCGATTCCAACACAAACAACAATCTCTGTGTTACCCAATGCTCCAAACCACATGCCTATCAAGCAATTGATGGCAGGTGGAGAGCACGGTGAACCGGGTGTGAGGATTAGAAGTATAGCCTTATTCATGGACAACAACAGCGAGAGACTCGGTATAAGCTTCTGCTTTGTGGGCCCCAAAAAACGTGTTGGCATATCACCAGGCCTAGCCCTTCTGCTCAAGGGGAGTACATCCAAAACAAGCATGAAACGTAAAACGTTCGAGGCATTACCTGCAACGGAAATATTGAACAATCCATGTCGATTGGTGCGAACACAAAACAAGTTGATCGTGCTATTCGTATGGGGAGTGAAGACTTCGTTCGAGCAGGCATGCACTGTACTCTCAAAAATCGGATCGGCAGAAGAAGACGCCGACACACCCCGCAAAATAAGTGTCGACGCAATGGTAGTCGAATACCGGAAGGGTGAAGTCGCTGATCATTATGGCTGCATCCAAGCCTCAAAAAATCATGAGGTAATCGTGTATGAGGACAGAAAGGAAGACTTGAGCTTCCTCAAAGCCCACAGACACGCAGCAGAAACAGCGACCAAAGACCCAACACGGGGCTCGACCGAGCAAAGCGGATCGGAGCGTCTTCAACGAAAAGTAGCTGACCAAAAAGCCGCAGCAGAACAGAGCGCAGTCCAAAAGAGGGTCAAAACCAGACGAAACGCATAGGAGCCTTCAAAAAATTCATTGGGGCAGTAGTAAAGGGGGTGAAATCAAAAATGTTTAAACGACCAGCACAACCATCTGCTGCGGTGAAAGAATTTGTGAGGAAGCCCCCGCCATGCCCAAAACAACCAAAAGCAACAATGACGAGAGCCAACATGGGGCAGGTCATCCCACCTACTCAAACACTAGACCACACAAAAAACGCACATCAAACGGCACAACTAGCTGCCGCAGTGGAGGAGTTTGTGAGGAGGCCCCCTCCTGGTCCAAGACAACAAATTGCAACCAGAACGAGAGCCGACATGGGGCAGGTCATCCCACCTACTCGAATACCAGCGACGGGGACAGTAGACCACGCATTAAACGCTTTTCTCGAGTTTATAGCAATCACAAGAGCGACCAAGCAGGTCAATTTTGAGACTTGTAAAAGCATCCTAGAGGCCTACCAAAACCAGAACCTAAGTTTGTTGAAGGTTAGACTCGAGGAAGCAGATGCTGCCATATACAACAACGAAACATCCCAAGTCCTCATGGGGAAAATGTCTGGGAGATATATGGCGGCATATAATGCGACAAGTGGCTTCGTGACCCTAGTCGAAGGGGAGACTCTAGAGGATGGCCTACCAAAATTCTACACTCCACAAAACGACCCCATAGTAGTCACCGCCCGTTGCACAAAGATCATGCTGGACGATAAGATCCTGGAAATGGCGAAAACCATCTCAGGCACTCTTGGTCCCGGAGCAGCATGGGAAAAATGGGTGGTACCAAAAATAAAATGGGTGAATGGGGTCCCCGGATGCGGCAAAACGACATGGGTAGTAAGAAACTTCGATGAGGAGAAGGAAGTTATAATCACCACCACAATCGAGGCAGCAAAAGACCTTCGCGAAAAAATAACACCCCGCGTAGGAGAAGCTGCAGCCAAGATCAAAGTGCGGACAATGGCTTCCGTGCTAGCTAATGGATTCAAAGAGCCGAAATGTTGTAACCGCCTAACGGTTGACGAGGCTCTAATGAACCACTTCGGATCCATTATTTTGGCAACTCGGCTGTCTGGTGCTAGCGAAATTGTCCTCATCGGAGATATCAACCAACTACCCTATATTGACAGAGACAATCTGTTCAATATTCAGTACAACAGACCAAACCTGGTAGCCAACATCAGCCAGGAGTTGTTATGCACGCATCGGAACCCAATGGATGTAGCGTATGCCCTAAATGAGATATACTCAGGTATATACTCCTCAAAACACCACGTACACTCCCTGAAGCTGAAGAGGTACACAGACGCGCAAATACCTAGCACCCTCCCAAACACCTTATTCCTGGTTCACACCCAGGAAGAAAAGGCATCCCTTACCAACCAGGGATACGGGGCTGCCACGGGCTCACGCGTCCTTACCATACATGAAGCTCAGGGATCTACGTACGAGTCGGTAATCATTCTCCAAACAAGACCAAAAAGGTTGCAAATCCACGAGAGTGTACCGCATGCGGTCGTAGCAGTGTCGCGTCACACTGTCAGCTGTGTATATTACACAGATGACAGTGATGACGCCATAGGTAGGTTCGCAAAACGGGCGATGGCAGCAACAACCGACCAAATCCTCTCTCAAAACCTAAAAATGGCCATGAAAAATAGAGACAATAATGTCGTAGAAGCTCAAATACGCGCGGGGATTTCCTCCGGGGCAAACAAGCAAGCAAACTAGACTGTAAAATGCAAACTGTAGAAAATATAAGTAACAAGTTTAATATTATATTATAAATCAAAATAATAACAATAGTAATATGTAGTGTAAATAGATATTGTAATAAACACATAAAAGTTAATAATATGTATCCTAGATAGTATAAATTAACACAGTATATATATAGTATGTATAAAAGTAATGAATATAAATGTATTAGAATAAGGGGATAGAACCTTTGTGGCATAGCTAGCCGCCGCCATTTTGGTTTTTTTTCAATGTCGCGGCGCACGATGAAACTGGTATATATGGGTAGAGGACACTTATACAAACAAAAAATGTTAGTCAATATGGTGGCCTAAAGTGTCACGTTTCCGAGATATTTGGAGGTAAAGATCGCCATATGAGAATTATGACAATCATTAAATAATGAACTTATTACGTGTTTATACGCATTCGATTGTATTCAAATAATAGTTCCCAGGTTGATTTATAATTTTTTTTGAATAGATTAAAACTAGGAGCACGAAAAACAATATTTTTAATTACTTAACTACTAAACAGCATCGTAATATTCGCTATGAACCACAATGTTGTCAAAGTAGCTCGCATCGTGACTTGTTTTCCATCTTGTCATTATTATATTTAAAAAAATGACAATACTTGTCCTAAAATCTATGTTACCAAGTTAATTGGAACTAAAGATCGCTATGTAATGCTATCTGGGCGCCAAAATTGCAATAGCGTCGTAAATTAATAAAAAAAAACCCCGTCCCGCGGCCGGCCCGACCTAATAAAACTTTCACCTACATGAAAGTCCCGTCTTCGTGGAAGACTGCTTACGTGCACACAATGCCAAAAAGGGCGATAGATCAGACCCGACGAATTACAGGCCTATTGCCATCACCTCCCATTCTCCCTAATGTCATGTAGCGAGTGATCAACACGAAACTCTTGAGATACCTAGAGGATCACGATTTGTTGAGTGACCGACAATATGGCTTCCGCCATAGTCCCTTGGCTGTGATGTGTCTATGTATACACTAGAAGGTCACCAGCCGAGTGGTCACTTGCCATCGAGAGTCAAGATGGCGAAGGCGTTCGATCGGGTCTGCCACCGGTGTCTTCTAACGAAGTTACCAGCATATGGGCTTCCCGAGGGACTATGCAAATGGTTCGCCAATTTTCTGTCCAGCAGATGCATAAGAGCTGAGAGATATAAATGCTGGCGTCCCGCAAGGGTCTGTACTGTCCCCAACACTGTTCCTGCTGTATATCAATGAAATGCTGACGGCATTCATTGTACAGAGGACGCGCATCGCCCGCACCGCACCACCTACCCGGCCCACTGACCCACTGCCTATGTTTACTACGTCAGCACCTTTTACGAAGCCCATGCCTGAAAAGGAATCGAAGCGGGCTTGTGATGATGGTTTTGAGATAGTGCAAAGCAGGAAGCACCGTCAGTAAACGTATAAGAACCGATGCGGCACAGCTCCTGTGGAGCCCAAGCAAACCATGCGTGCTGCCATGCCAAACACTCCGGTGTATATTTCTCGTCTACACTACGCCATCAAGGCGGAGAACTTCATGGAGTACATTCGCCAAAGAATCAAGTACTCGCTGAGGGTGCAGCTGTTGGAATCGAGCCGCAACGTCAACTTCAAGGCGTTCATGGTGCGAGTATCAACACATTTTCTGTACCTCGTCATGGAAGAGGACTTTAGGCCGCAGAACGTGGTGTTCCGTCGCTTTCGCGGACAAGTGCCACATGATCGCACGAAGAAATAGTGCAGTGCAGTAGTGTTAACTAAAATATGCTTTATACTAACAAAAATTTTTTACTATAATATTTATGTTAGTTTGTAAGGTATTTATCTATGGGCCACAGTAGCCTGATAATAAAGATTTATTATTATTATTGCAAATATTCCTCGTTTCGTGGTGGAGGAAAGCCGCGAACGGCTTGTGTCTGAAATCGAGAGCTCACTAACTATTGTCTCCGATTACGGTCGACTAAACCTAGTCCATTTCAACCCCACTAAAACCCAAGTCTGCGCGTTCACCGCTAAGAAAACCCCATTGACTGTGGCTTCACAATTCCAGAAAACGGACATCAGTGAAAGCATCGGGATCCTCGGCATCAACATTTCTAACCTAGCATCCAAGTGCTCAACAGAGCGAAGCAGTACTTCACATCGGAGCAAAGGCTGCAACTTTACAAGTCGCATGTCCGGCCTTATATGGAGTACTGCTCTTACCTGGATACCAGTTTGGGCCTTTAGACTCGGTTCAGCGACGTGCCATTAGAATCGTCGACGATCCCGAGCTCACAAGCGGCTTAGGGCCTCTCAATCTGAGGAGAGACTGCCTCCTTATGTGTGTTCTACCGCTTGTACAACAGACAGTGTTCTGTAGAATTGTTTAACCTGATGCCTACGGCTACCTTCTACCATCGCAAGTCGTGTCATTGACGGGGAGTCCATCCTCACACATTGGTGTGAGGATGGACTCCCCGTCCAAAATAGTATAAAATAGTATCGAACTATGCGGTCTCAAAGGAGCTTTCTTCGCTTACAGTCAGCGGGCCGGCCGTATGTTTGTTTGCTACCTAAGTAGTGTAAAAAAAACCTTTTATTTAAAGGTTTGAGGTCACGGCTTGTTTCTATTATGTATTTTATTTTATTTTTAAAACCGTGATGCAATATTATTTGACCACTATTGCTTAAAAACAAGTACATAAATTGTACTTAATCAACATTATACTATTGTCATTCGTCTCATATTATATATACATCTATATTCCAATATCTCGGTAACATGATATTTTAAGACAAGTATTGTCATTTTTGGTTAATATAGGCGACATGGAAAACAAGTTAACCACTACGATCCGAGCTATTTGACAACATTGTGTTACATTGCGAATATTGCGATGCGTTTTAGTAGGTAACCAATTAATGAATATTGTTTTTTCGTGCTCCTTGTTTACTATATTCTAATAAATAGTTAAATCAACCTGGGAACTATTATTTGAATACAATCTAATGCATATAAATACGTAATAAGTTCATTTTTAATGATTGTCGTAATTATCATATGGCGATCTTTACCTCCACATATCTCGGAAACGTGACACTTTAGGTCACCATATTGCTTAACATTTTTTGTTTGTATAAGTGTCCTCTACCCAAATATACCAATTACACCGTGCGCCGCGACATTGAAAAAAAATCAAAATGGCGGCGGGTGGCTACGCCAGCTCCCATACAAAAATGTTCGTACCCCTTTATTTATTGCGCGGACCAAGATGTCCAAATTGTGAAAATGTAAAAGAAAAAAAATAATTTGTAAAACTTAATCTAAAAAGAGTACGGACCACGTGTCTGTAGTAAGTAGTTTAAATCAATAAAAAAAAAAAAAAAAAAATTACGAATTAAAGTTGTAATAGTTGTTGTAGTTGTAGTAAATCACTCTATTGACTCCTGATACTTTTATGCGATGCTGTGAAAGAAATTAAATGTACCTAATGTGTATTGAATTTATTCCATCTGACGACATGCTATGTCGTGTCAATGCCAAAGACGAAGTTCGGATTGACGAATTGGCTGAAATAGACATCTACTTGCCTAGGAGAATGGCGAGATTCCATACATGCTTGGACCTACATTTTTTTGTAACGTATATGACAACCACTGTTGAATTCCTGTAGATTAATAAATTGTTATGCTATTTCTAAAAAATATTTTATCAAAAAAGCTGCAGTTTTTTTTTATTTGAGTTAAAAGGTTTTATAGGTTATGCCGATTTTGACGTATCAAATGAGTAACGTTCGATATACCTATTATAAGTACATTTTAAAAATGTGGATGAAATCCATTTATTTCTACCCGTTGATTCTCGCGAGGGACGCGCGTCCTATTATAACAATTGATGTCATTGTTATATTTTTAACCGCGAGCCAAGCGATTAATTATGATTTTACACTAGTTTTGTAGACAATAGAGACAGATAGATGCTGAATAAATATGTTATTTAAGTACCTAACAATTGTTTCTAGTATAGGTACTTACCCAGGTAGGTATATCTTACTGGTAGGTAGTAGGTACTTTGAAGTATTGGGACCATGGATTTAATATACAAACAGGATTGAACTCTCCAAAAATTTTATCATACAAAAATAAACCATAAGTCATGCACGTTAGGGTTTACTTTTGTTAGTTATCTTAGCCGAGGCAAAACGAGCCGAGAGAGATAGCCCGAACCGAGGCCGTTTGTCCCTTTTCCTCAATTGCCAAAAGATAAAAATGTTAAAGATGGTAGAAAATATTTCACCACAACAAGTAAAATATATTACGTATAAATATTTTTTTGCTATTAAACTAGTTTTAAATCATTTTATTTTGTAGGTTTACATCTGTACATAATAATAAATAATTGTATTTAAGTAAAATAATCAAAATAATATGATTGTTTGGTAGCTATCATAAAATTATTCTGGTAGCACTGAAATCTGATATCAGTGGTGTCATGGCAACATGGCGACTTTTTCTGTTGTTTTGTGGAAACGCATTTTGTTTATACTTTTTATCGTGAAAATGGTGAAAAAAAATTGTATCAAGACATGTAAAAGTGAATCATGTGCTGGTTGTGGGATTTTATTTCACAAGTAAGGAATAACGATGATTTTATTTACTAACAATGGTGAGTCATAAGTAGTTTGACCATGGTTTATTAAAAAAAATTGTAGACGGAAGACACTAAAGTTAGTGTAATTCTTTTTAAAACTAAGTATAATGTTTATTGTGTGTTGTAATGTGTACCTATTGTATAAATAATTTGTACCTATGTATCGCATAATTGAAATAGCATTATTTTTTATGTTTGTTACAGCTTTCCATCGAAAGAAGAAATGAAGCAAAAATGCAATTTTGATGCGATTAAAACAAATGTTTTCCACAAGATTGAAACATCTTATTATTCCACCGCATCCTTTCCAATGCATAACAGATGAAGAACCGCAAAAACTGTAACTAGTAAAAGCATTGGCTAATAATTCGTACCTATTCACCACGCGAAATGTAATGCATTCAGAAACTTAGGCAGTGAGATTGGCCTAAGGCAGAAACTAAATAAAACGATTTTGTTTAGCCGTGTTTAATTTTAATAAATACCTACTTTGTCAAGCACATTCGAGTTTTATTTCCCTTTGCTATATTTTAATTCCCAAATAACAGCTCTCTAGAGCAAACTGAAAAAAGAGCAAGGGGAAAAGCCGTGGTCCCAGAACGAAATTCTGCATGCACCCTTGCCTATTCATACGTAATATTTGATGATTCGACACAAAACGTAACTCAAAAATTAATCATAACTTTTCTCAAAAACATGGGTATACACGGCTACACATCAAGCTATACATTTCCAGTATAAACTGATCTCGCATTGTATAGGATTTCTGTACAATGAGAGGTCAGCTAATATTGGAAATTTATATCTTGATTAATCGTGCGTACACGATTCAACACCCACATAGAACATAACAATGTTCAGTTTCAAATAATGGGTTTTCGCGAAAAAGTATCTCGATATCTATAGTTTTTCATTATGGTTTTATCTCTTATTTTTTCTATAAATTATTATTTCACTATTTTAAGTAACATAATGTTAATATTTTTGTAGTACAAACAATAATTTGAAATCAACTAGTGTCAAAACGCCACAAACAGACAAAATTGGAGGAACTTTGCAATGCAGCGATTGTGCGCGAAAGGGACTAACAATGACCACGACCACTCTGCCAAGAGTGCACGACTAGGAAGAAGAAGTGTCAACCGGACACAAATTATCTCTCAAATCCAACTTTCCTGTTCGTTATAAAAATGTTTGGTCACCCTATTAGAATGGGATAAACAGCCTCGGTATGCGTTATCTCTCTCTGCTCGCGTTTTTGGCCCAAGAGCTCAATCCTGTTTGTATATTAAATTCATGATTGGGACATGCACAGGCTTTCAATAAAAGAAGGTCATTTTTATTTAGGTTTTTATTCATCAAAATAAAATCCAATGACAATATTGTCTAAGAATTCTGCCAGTGGATTTGAAAATGAAAAAATGAAATGAAATGAAATTAAATTTGAAATTTTGAAATTAAATTTGAAAATGAAATTAAATGAAATGATTTATATTGCGTTCATGCAAATACAAATAACACAGCCAATTGTCGATTATCTAAGGTCCATTCAAATGCCGTAGTCACGTGTAGAAAAGAAATCGGTATCCGTAGAAAAGCAAAGGGTCGTGGTGTAGTCAGGAGTCAACCAAAAACCGTAGGAACTCGCACAAAGTACCTTTCGAATTGTGTGACAGTCACACAATGTCAGACAAATCAATCAACTTCTTATTAGGGTACATTCCGAAATGGATAATATCGATCACAGCGATCACAGCAATAATTTGCGTACCGAATTAGATATCACGCTTATGACAGCTGAGAACTATCAACAATTCGGAACGCCCGTTATCGCGCTCACAGTATTCAAAACAGAACATTTGAGAATTTAATTAAAATCTGAATTATTAATGCGCTAGGACTCCTTATATCTTTTATAAGTTTACTGGCAAAAAGGAATATCTGCTTCTTTTATTATTTTTTTCTCATAAAATCATAAAAAGTATCTTTGCCAAATAGAAAATCAAGAATCTTATTAGATTTTTGCCTTCACTTTTGACAGCGCTCACGGTGATATCAGTTTAGGGCATGGTCGGTGTGAGCGCAAGATGGCGCATGTCATGACGTCATCTATGACGTTTCACGGGACATCGTAAACTGTCATTATTCAATTCGGTACGGGTTTATGCACGCTCAAATCGATTACAGCGATTACAGCGGTAATTCGGAATGCAGCCTTAGTTTTAAGTTTGGCAATCAAATCCAAATTAGGACTTATTTCTGCCAGTGTCGAGTTATATTATAATTTCCCGCCAAAAAGTCGATCAATCAACTTCACTCAAAGGGCTCGCTGACCATAGACTACGTACGCGTTTCATTTGACGTAAAAAAATAGTCATCGTGTTATAGAGTGTTAAAACGTTTTTTTATTCTCATAGAGAGTTTGTATTAATAATTGCAATGACATTTTCAACTAAACTCTGTTAAAAATAAAATTATTTATCATTATTATGACTAACAGAAATGTTTCAAATATAAAAAAAACAATGTGGAGATAAATACCGCTCAAAGGAACATATGGAATGACATTATGGGTGCGTTCCAAATCACAATCAGCTTAACTAACAGCCTAAAATATATAAATGTATATTTCTATTTTCTAGACATACTGCTAGTCCTGAAAAATATTGAATTATGTTATTTAATTTAACTTTAATTAAGCAATTTTTTGATATATATTATGTCGTTATACGCAGCTAGGGCCAATTTCGCCATTTTGGTTGATTTGTACAATAACAATAAAACTAAAATTTACTTCCAAATGCATTTTTATTTAAATTCATAACAAAATGGACGAAAAGCGAAACGCAGTATTATTTTCGATAAGTAGTATAATTTTATTTTCATTAGACAATAATTTTCTGGGGATCTGAATCCAACCCTGACTAAAGCTAGCAGTTGGCAACACTGCTTTCAAGTGTCAGTAAATACAGGGATTCCTTGGCGGGAAATTGAAAAAAGCGCACGCGGAAAAATTTGAAATTACATTTTGTAATTTTTTTTTTATTGTGTAAAAGAATAAATTCACTTTTAATTAATACCAAAAAAAAAATAAAATGGATGGGAATGAGGGGGGCGGGGACAACCCGCCCAACTCCTCCAAGCGGCTTCGGACTGATGAAGTGAATGATGATAGCGGTGGCGGTGAGCGTTCTGATGTACTTTATGTGCCTTATTTTAAACCTAATTATAAAAGACAGTATCCAGAAAACTCAAATAAAACAGAGTTTAAAGTTTTTGTTGAGCATATCAACCACAAAGATAGATTGGGCAACAAAAGTCCTATATATCTCAATCATATTTTCACGACGGATGTTAAAGGTGTGATGGCAATACAGCGATTGAATGCAAATAAAATAGCAGTAATTTTCAAACAATATAATACAGCAAACAACTTTCTAAATAACACTGCATTCTTAGAAAAGTACAACGTAAAGGCTTACATACCGGCTACCCAAATAGAAAAAACTGGCATCATAAGATTTGTCCCAGCAAATATCTCAAATAAGGACTTATACACTAAGTTGAGTTCCATTTACGAAATTATCTGTATACGACGATTCACAAAAAAAGTAGGACGGGACAGAGTTCCTCTGCAAACAGTCAGTATCACTTTCTTATCCAATATCTTACCTGACAATGTACAATATGATCTATTCTCATACAGGGTATTTGAATATATCCCACCGCTGCAACAATGTTACAAATGTATGAAATTTAATCACTCGGCTAAAATATGTAATGGCAAACAGAAGTGTTCGATCTGCTCTGGTGAACACTTTTACAAAGATTGTGATAAACCTAAAGAGATATGTTGCGCTAATTGCCAAGGCCCACACCTAGCAATAGCAAGAGAATGTCCCATTAAATTAAGAAAAATAGAAGAAAAGAAAAGTAAAATAACATACGCGAGTATCGCACAAACAAAGTCGATCGAATACCCTGCATTGCCATTGTCTAAGAGCCAACTTGTAAATCCCCCTGTAAATAATGTAAATATTCCAGTAAATACTGAAAAGAAAAATGTTAAAAAAAATGTTAATAACAAGCCTGCTGCACAGGCGCTGAACCCACAAGATCACCCTATGGACTTCATTGCCCAGGTTATAGCTAATAAAGAAGTACGAGCGGCCCTAGTAAAAACATTGGTAGAGATTGGTAATAAGTCTGATCCCACCCCAATTACTTCATTATTCATTGAAGAAATATTAGTTAAAAATTTATCCCCATAATGGATTTAAGTCCCCCTAAAACGTCCCAATTACGGATTGCGCAGTTTAACATCCAAAGTGCCAATAGTAAAAAGCCCTTATTAACTAAGTTTATGCTAGAACAAAATATTGATGTATGCTTGCTTAATGAAACTTGGTTTAAAGACCATCACAATTTTAGAATCCCCGGTTATAATCTCCATTCCAGAACATCTAAGAATCCTCACAATGGTGTAGCAATATTAATTAAACCAGAGACTAAATATAATATTTTAAACACAACATTCTATGAGGACATTCAAACTATAGCTATGTCAATATCTACCGAGCGTGGCAGTGTGACTATACTCTGCGTATATTGTCCTCCTTCCAGTGGGCACATAAGATTGCATAGACTGCGCAATATAATTCGAGACCTACCTAAACCTATTTTTATAAGTGGTGATTTTAATGCTCACCATATTGCATTTGGTTGCCTATCTACTAAGGGCCGCGGACAAGATTTATATGATGTTATAGATGAGTGTGATTTGTGCATCTTAAATGATGGCAGTTTCACTACAGTGAACCGTCCTAGAACCAACGCTTCAGCCATTGACGTCACCTTTGCTAGCGCATGCTTAGCACCGTTATGCGAGTGGTCTGTGCATGATGATTGTATGGGAAGTTACCATTATCCAACTATAACCGAAATATCCCTATCCATACAAAAATACCAAATTAACCCTCCCATTGATAAATTTTTGTACAAAAGAGCTGATTGGCGCCAATATAATGAACTTTCAAAAAATGCGTTTGGCGATTTTACAATTAATCAAGTAGACCCACTCTCTTCCTATACCGATTTTTGTATACGTCTTGAGTCCCTTATGCAAATAGTTGTTCCAAAGTTCACTAAGTCTGCCCACTTTGCTAGCAGACCTCCAGCACCTTGGTGGAATGAGGTTTGCGAACAAAGTGTAATAGCATCCTATAATGCTTTGAAACTGTACAGAAGTGATTCTACAATAGATAACTATATAAATTATAAGAGACTTGATGCATTAAAAAAGAGAACCATTTCTGAGCAGAAGTCAACTGGATGGAATGATTTGTGCAATACTTTTAATAGAACTACCCCTATAAGCAAAATATGGAACATGATTAAGATTTTTAAGGGTGTTAAGTCTAGCATTAGATCCCATAAAGATGAGTTCATACCTACCTTTTTAGATAAACTGTCTGATAATAGTGGTTTAAAAGAGACTAGTAACTTAATCAACTATTTTAACAGTAACAATAATAATAGCAATTCAAAATTTTTATTGGAACCATTTACATGGAATGAATTCACATCAAGTCTACAATCTAGGCGTAACTCAAGTCCAGGTCTAGATAACTTTCCATATATTGTAATTAAAGAACTCCATACATCTGTTCAGCACCTCTTTCTTGACATTCTTAATGCTTTATGGCTCAAACAAATTATCCCTGAATCATGGAAAACACAGTGTGTTATCCCAATACTGAAGCCTGATAAATCTCCAGAACAGTCCAGTTCGTATCGTCCTATATCTTTGTCCTCATGTCTCGGTAAACTATTCGAAAATATGATTAAAGTCCGTCTGGACTGGTTTGTAGAGGCTAATGGTATCATCCCACATGTGCAGTATGGTTTCCGTCGAGGGCGTAGTTGCGCTGACAGCTTCATGTCACTCATCTCAGACCTGAAACGTGCAAATAATTTAAAATCACACACTGTTTGTGTATTTTTAGATGTCCAAGGAGCTTTTGATAATGTCGACCCAGGTATCTTGGTCAACATTATGTCTGATGTGGGTATACCTGGTCTACTATGTCAGTGGATCTATAATTATTTAAATGATAGAACCTTATATGTTAAGTATAATAACATCTTACATGGTCCTAGAAGTGCATCGAAAGGCACAATGCAAGGCGCCACTCTTTCACCATTACTATATAATTTGTACACATGTGAAATATGTAAATTTGTAAATACTAGTGAAGTAAATATTTTGCAATTCGCAGATGACATTGTTTTGTATAGTAGCAGTCAGAACTTGCAAGTTGCTATAGATAATATGAATAGAGCATTAAATCAGTTGAGTCTATACTATAATGATAGATTACGTTTAAAGATCAATGCTACAAAAAGCAGTTTAATGATTTTTGGTGATGATGATCCATCTAGTGTTATTTCGTATTGTGGAGAATCTATAAACAGAGTACATTCAAAGAAATTCTTAGGAATCATCATAGACCAAAAACTGACTTTCGAAGAACATGTTCGGTATATTTCTAAAAATGCTTTAAGAGCTATTAACATAATAAGATGTCTGGCTGGAGTGTCATGGGGTGCTGACCCCAAAATATTGTCTATACTATATAAAGCTATTGTGAGAAGTCATTTTGACTATAGTTCTTTGGCATATATGAATAGCTACCATGCCAAAAAATTAGATATCCTGCAGAATAAATCTCTGAGAATAATATCGGGTGCAATGTGCTCAACTCCCATAAGGGCCATGGAAGTAGAGACTAAAATTATGCCACTGATCTTGAGACGTCTCCTACTTGCCGAACGGTATTGCCTTAAACTACTGTACTCTGATAACATGCAAATTATTAACAAGATTATACCTTGTAGAATCAATGTGTCAGGTCCTTTAGCAACTGGTGAGAGCCTCCTTATTGGTAACTCCCCAATGTTGTATCACATTTTTCTGGAAATTGAAAACAACAGCTATAAACTCAAAAAACAGTGCCCTTGGCCCTGCTATTCTTCCCAGTTCAAAAGCATAATGCACCCAATTACAGTAATAGATTCAATTACAAATAATTCAGAGATGTTGCAATTTTTATCAGAAAATAATTACTACACTTTATATACAGATGGTAGTAAGGGTAAGGATTATGTGCGCTGTGCTGTGTATGATCCTCAAAAAAATTCTTCTCAGAGTTTTCTTTTGCAGAATGTTTGTACAATATTCACCGCAGAAGCCTATGCAGTATATCAGGCTCTTCTGCAAATTGGAAATGTAGATAATTGTAAATATTTTCTAATTGTAACAGATTCTTTAAGTTTTATAAGAGGATTGAGCTATTTAAAGATTCACTTTAAAACTAATTTCATTCTGTACATAATTAAAGAATTGTTATACAAATATTATCATACAGGGAAACTAATTTCATTTATGTGGGTGCCCTCTCATAGAGGAATCACTGGAAATGAAATGGCCGACAAAGCCGCTTACGGAGGAGTAAATGCACTCGATGTCTCCGATACTATGTATGTACCTATGACTGATTATTTGAGTAATGTAAGGCTAGCTATAAGTATGTTATGGGAGCAAATGTGGAAGAAAGACCAAGAAACGAAAGGACGGTGGTACGGTAGCATTCAAGAAAACTTACCAGTAAAGCCATGGTATGATAGCCTGCAAAGAGCCAGTCGTGATTTTATTACCACCATAAACCGACTACGTTATGGACATAATAAAGCACCATCACACCTAGCAAAGTTAAATATAATTCAAAGCAATGTCTGTACATTTTGCGGAGTTGAAGAAGGAACAGTGGACCACATTATATTCAGCTGTCAAAAGTTCCTTATTGACAGATTGGTACTCGCGAGTGAACTAAGTGAAGTGTGGCAAAATAATTATAGTGATTTTTCTTCCCGCCCGCCGCCGCTTAAAGAACTATTAAAAGACATTAAAACTTATAAACCAATATTTAAATACATTAAAAATACGGTGGTAAAAATATAAAACTGAAAATACAAAATCTGAAAAGTGGTTCCGGAATAATAAAGTCGTGGCTTAAAGGTCTTAGTAACCAGGCCATAAAATCCCAAAAAAAAAAAAAAAAACAGTAAATACAAACAAAGATTATGGCAGTGTTGCCAATGCTACGGCAATTACCGTGTTCTACGGCTTTCAGGCCAAAAAATCACAAAATCCACGGCCTACGGCTGCATCCCTGTGGCCGTAGCAGATTCTACGGCTTTTCGCAAATTCTATGGTAATGAATTAATGTATGGTTCTGAAGGGCGAAATGCCAATGTCATGCACGAAATTTGACCGTCGAATAGTGCCGTCCCACTTACCCAAACATTGTTGGACAGTAGTTTGAACGGAACGGCACAATATGATTGTTGAATTTCGAAAATCGGAGTAGCCCTTCTGTATTCAATTCCGAATACCAACATTACAAAACTGTCTACGGTAATTTTAAGGTTTTTAATGTTAAAAACGTTTAATTAACATTAATTAAACTTTTTTCCTTTTTTAAGTAGTGACACGGCCCACTTTGGTATTTTTCCATATAAACACGGCTTTTTTATATCATGTACACGGTCGCCTAAAAATTTGCATTGGGAACACTGGTTATGGTAATTAGATTCTCATTTGCTGATTATAGTATCTACATATTAAGACGAAATACACGAAAAGGTGTACTGTTGGTGTACTGTAACCATAGTATATTAGCGATCGGTGATTATCATCAACATGGCTCATGTTGTGGTATTAGATTCGCTTGATGATATCTTTGTGTGTGGTCCTTGTAAAACAGTCTTCAATTCCTTGAATTTGTTTATGAGCCATAAAAAAGAGTGTCTCAAACAAATCCCAGAAGAAATAAAAACAAACAAGTATAATCATTCAGGTGATACAGGTGTATCAGGTAATATAAGCGTTTCTAATGCCACTCCAAAAGAGTTAGAACCCGCATTGAATAGTGAGAAATGGACTAATGACCAGATCTGCAGTATATGTAAAAAGAAATTCAAAAATATTAAAAACTTGCTAGCTCATATGAAAACGCATAATGGAAAACCCTATCAATGCCCAGTATGTGGTCGTTGCTTCATACAGAATTCACATTTGCAAAGACATTATTTATCTCATAAGGTTTGGCCAGATGGTGTTAGTGAAACCACAGCTAAGTCATCTGAAGTAGAACTTCTCAGCTACTCATGTCCATATTGTAGTATGATCTCAGCAAACTACTGTCAATTCAGAGCACATTTAAAGAATCACATATTGTTAAAAAAGATTAAATGTATACAGGGTCAGTGCAAGGAGTTTTATAACACTATAGAGGAATTGCTACTCCATGTTCAATCGAGCCATATAACCCCAGTTTACATCTGCCATATATGTAGTTGTTCATGTGATTCATTGGAAGAAATTGCTACACACCAGCAGAGCCATAAAGAATATGATGGAGGATCACACACTAATGTTCCTCAAACAAAAGAGTATAAATGCAGTCTCTGTGATGCTACATTCAAGAGATCTGAAAGGCTATCCCTACATATGCTCACAGAGAATCACAGAAAAGTTTGTATACACTGCAATAAAACTTTCACCAGTGATAAGAGGCTTCGTTTACATTTACAGATTCATAGCAAGCTGAAACCATACCAGTGCAATGTTTGCAGTAGCAGTTTTCACATGAAGAAATATTTATCCACACATATGTTGAAGCATGGAAAGAGACAATTTAAATGTTCCATTTGTAAATATATGTTTAAGAGACAAGATTTGCTTCGCAGACATATGAAATTGCATCAAAATAAGAAATTTAAGTGTCCATTTAGAGATGCTCTGGATTGTAAGAAAGAGTTCAGTAGAAGTGACAAGCTTAAGTCACATGTAAATAGCCACACAAAATATGTTACATTTTGTACTGCTGCTAAAGCCAAAATATCTAATCCTGGTACTGTAGAGATATGCGTTTTACCACTGGATACAAATATAAAAGACAAATGAAAACTATGAATTATTGTTTAATACTTTTAAATAATTATTCTCAATCCTGAAGCACCAATTATTCTTCTTTTGCTTTTAAGCAACAATAATATTATGATATATCTCAATATAACAATAATATAATATTATAAATCTGCAAGTTTGGATGTTTGTGCCTCAATCACGCTTCAACATCTGAATGGATTTGGATAAAATTGGGCACACAAATAGAATATGTTCTGGATTAACATATAGGATATCCATCGGGTATGGGTGTGAAACCACAGGGCGCAAGTAGTTTATACTAAGCACATGATGAAATAACGCTGATTTATTTTGGTACAATATAAGTCTTGAAATCACATGTATGTTTAAAGTGTGAGTATCAAATAAACCTTATTTTAAAGTTGTTAGCCGGTTGGGTACTTCTTCTTTATGTTTGGCAGTCTGATAGCCTATGTGTTACCAACATGTTACAATGTCTTAAAGGCAATTGAGTCTCAAGTGCAACTGTCAGAATACACCACTAGGTGCTTGATTTGGAACTTGAGGGTAGGCAGCCAAGCCACTGTGCTATGGTTTCCGCCTCCAAAAGCTCAAGCTCATTGTATAATTTGAACCCACTCAGGCCCGTTGCCAGGATCAATGTTTGGAGGGGATGAAATTAGAAATTCTACTATACCATACTAATATTATAAGTAACGATGAAATTTAGAATCCAGATTATGGTAGGTATACAGCCTATGGTATGGAGAGGGTCCTAGGCTACCTTTTATCCGGAAAAGCGGGTGAAACCATGGAGTACGAAACGCACAGAATTATTTAATATCTTCCTTAATCATATTTTTCATACCTATTATTAAATAGGTAAGATATTAATATTACTCATTATGTAGGTCAAATTTCATCAGTAGACTGAATATAGATAAATTGTACATAATATAGGTAGATTGCACATGACAGGCTTCGTTCACATGTAGTAAGCCTATATCTAATTAACAAGCCAACCATGTGAGGTGCCGTCAGTATTGCATAGATATTTGTCCTAATCAGGTACTAAGTTAACACAATGGATATTCTAAATGTGTTATTGTTTCTTTTTTATATAATAAGGGTGTTTCCAATTTCGGAAGTGAGTTTAATTGTAAAATATTAACAAACATTCAAGAAAAACGATGTATCTATAGAAAATATATGATGTTAAAATATTGTATGTTTCAGGCACGTCAATTCAGAGTAACTGATCAAGTATTCTTTGATATACATAGAGATGATAAGCCTTTAGGGAGGATTGTGATAGGCTTGTTTGGTGATATGGCACCAAAGGCAGTTAAAAATTTTAAGGTCCTAGCTACCAAGGGTGCTAAAGGTATGTCATATAAAGGCTCCAGCTTCAACCGCATCATCAAGAGGTTTATGGTGCAAGGTTAGCTATTTCTATTACTTAATCCAATTCTTCTTTAAATTTTAAATGGGAAAGTGTGTATATGTTACCAGTTTACCACTCAGCTCTGTAACAGCTGCACGGATTCAGATTTCGATGAAATTTAGCATACAGATAGATTATATCCTAGCATAACATATAGGATTTTTCTAGACTTTTATGTCTTGAACGCAGATAGAACCATTGGGCTGCTGCTAAATATATATAGTGTGTAAATCCATCCATGGTTGATGTAGAATTCAATCTCATTGTTAACTTTCAGGTGGTGACATCGTATCTGATGATGGCACAGGGTCAATAAGTATTTATGGTGAAACATTTGAAGACGAAAACTTGGACACACAGCACACTACGGCTGGTTTCGTCTCCATGGCTAATAAAGGTGCGAAAACAAAAAAAATACAATGATGAGAATATGCCAAGTTGCAGGCGTTTTTATTTTTGACATGCAAAATTCTTCTTCAGCAATGACGGGCATACAGTTTTTTTTTATAAAGTTATTCTTGCCGTACGTAAAAAGTGGCTTCGTATCGAATGGACCGATTTTGATGCGTTTTTCATTCGACGAAAACTTGATAGAGTTCAACTAAAAACTGAGTTAAAAAATCAATACTTTACTTCTCTCTGAAATACAAATGAATCGTGAGGTATATTTAGTTTCGAGATAGGTATGTGTTTGTAACAATTATTAAAATTTAATTTTCAAGTAAACGATTTGGCACGACTCCATTATAAATACTGTAGGTACCTATATTTTAAATACAATGTAATTTTTTATGTTGCAGGAAAGAATACAAATGGGTGTCAGTTTCTAATAACAACAACCGGAACACCTTGGTTAGATAATTTGCATACTGTGATTGGGAAGGTAATTATCTTGTTTCTAAATTATTAAATATTTTATTTTATAAAAATTTACAGTTTAAAAAAATTTCAAAATTCAAAATTCAAAATCATTTATTCAAATAGACCTTCGCAGGCACTTATGAAAAGTCTGACTCTAATACTCTAATACCGGTTCGGAAGGTTGCATTTGCTGAGAAGAGCCGGCAATAAACTCAGCAATTACTCTTTTCAAAACAAGCTTAGATTCATTACATAATATTTACATTCTAATCGCACTGACAACAATTGCGTGCCCCGGCGCGGCGGCAAAACTACAAAGTAGACTGAATCTATATTTAATAAGTAAATAAATAAATGGCAAACTTAAGCAGACCAACCCCCACAAGCAGCACCTGTTCACAAGTATGACGCGTGTGGCAGCCATCGCCCTCCTCGCCATATTGGAGGGAAGTGAGCGACCCGTCACACGACGCCGCCGCAAGCAAAGGCCTTAAAGTGAGCATGACTTATTTAAGTCTGCCTTAGAAATAAAAAAAAAAAAAACTAAAAGGAAACTACTGAACACGCAATTTGTTATCACTATGACTATTGACAAGTTTATACTAAATATCATTTAGGTATATAGAAAATATAACAATTTATTAGACAGACATAATATATCGATGAATTTAGAAATAAATGAAAAACATTAAATTGAATTAATTACTATAAGTAATAATCTGTAAATTAAACAAAAAAAAAAGATAACATATAATAATAATAGCATACTCTGAATTAAAATGGACCTTGAACTAGCTGCTAAGTGAAGCAAGTGCAGAGAGAAGCTACTTCCATACATCCTTGTCGTCAATATAATGAGACACTTTATAATACGCCCTACTCAATAACCGCTTTTTGATATGTTCCTTAAATTTAAAAAAGGACATACTGGTCACGCTATGAGGAATTTTATTGTAAAATTGGATACAATTCCCAAGAAAGGACTTATTTACTTTAGCTAATCTAAATCTAGGCACAGTTATTTTGTCTTTGTTTCTAGTGTTTCTATCGTGATAATCACTATTGACTGGAAACAAATTAATGTTTTTACGAACATACATAATATTTTCAAAAATGTACTGAGAGGGCAAAGTTAATATATTAATTTCCGGAAATACCTTTCGCAGAGATTCGCGAGAACCCAAACAGTAGATGGCGCGAATTGCTCTTTTTTGCAATACAAAAATTGATTCCAAGTCTGCGGCAGAGCCCCACAGCAAAATACCGTAAGACATAAGGCTATGAAAATATGCAAAATAAATTAATCTGGCTGTATTAATGTCCGTCAGTTGCCTTATTTTGCTGACTGCAAAAGCAGCGGAGCTCAGTTTACCACCTAAGGCTTCCAGGTGAGCACCCCACTGCAATCTACAGTCTATGGTCAGACCAAGAAAAACAGTCTTATCTACTACATTAAGTTTAGTACCGTCCACAATAACATTGGTATCAACTTTTGGTACATTTGGTAATGAAAATCTTATACATTTAGTTTTTTTAGAATTTAGCATTAGATTGTTGGTAGCAAACCATTGAGACACAGTTTCCAGAGCGTGGTTAACTTTTAAAAGGTCTTTGTCTTTTCTATCTACTTTAAATATCAGAGACGTATCATCTGCAAACAAAACGACATCTGATAGTTCTTTCACCATGTAAGGTAGGTCATTTATATAAACTAGAAACAGAAATGGGCCTAAAATCGAGCCTTGAGGTACGCCTAATTTGACTAAGGAGCCCGATGACACACTACCATTGATTCCTACTTTTTGTTGGCGCCCTGAAAGATAGGAAACCACAAGATCGAGGGCCACTCCACGAATTCCATATAACTTAAGTTTAAGAGCTAGCGTTTGGTGATCTACGCAATCAAATGCCTTGGAGAGATCACAAAAGATACCAATAGCATCGTGTGAGCATTCCCAGGCCTGAAAAATATGCTTAATAAGTTTAGCTCCCGCATCCGTAGTGGACTTACCTCTTGTAAAACCGAACTGATCATCATGGAGTATCTTGTGGTTATTAAAATGCCTTAACATTTGGTTTAGCACAATCTTTTCAAAAATCTTACTTAATGCAGGAAGTACTGAAACAGGTCTGTAATCTGAGGGATTGTTTTTACATCCCGATTTAAAGATTGGAACAATTTTGCTGTATTTCATTAAGTCAGGAAAGTTGCCCTGTTCGAGACATTGGTTAAAAATGAGGGCTAAAATAGGGGCAATATTGAAAATAATTGACTGTATAACCTTAACTGACAAACCCCATAAGTCTTCTGTATTTTTCATATTTAGTGACTTAAAAGCCGTGATAATGTCATAGTCATTAACCTGGGTGAATGCGAAGTCTGGAATGTTTTGTTGAAAATTATTCTGTAAAATCGATTCTGCTAACGTGGAAGACGAAGCAAGATTTTTAGTAGCCTCCATAGGTATATTTGAGAAAAAAGTTTCAAAAGCAGATGCTACTTCTAATTTACCTGAGATTAATTTATCATTAATTTTAAGAGAAAAAGTATTATCTTTGATTTTATTTTTACCAGTCTCTGTATTAATAATCTGCCACACTGTTTTAATTTTATTATTAGAACTATTTACCCTATTGCCTATGTAGATGGCCTTTGCTCGAATACAAACCTGTTTAAATATCTTGGAGTAGTTTCTAACATATATATGAAAGTTTTCATTACTATTGTAAGATCTCTGATGGTAAAGATCATACATGTTATCCCTACTCTTCCTGATTCCTTTAGTTGCCCAGTTACAGAATTGAAGTTTATTATTATTTACCTTCTTAGTTTTGATTGGACAAGATACATTAAATTCGTTGCAAATATCTTTAAATATTTTTCCATAGTTTACATTTGGATCATCAGAATTATATGTAGTGTTACTAATTTTATAATCTATATTGACGCTGAAATTATTTAATCTCGTTTTATTAACTGACCTAAATGTTTTCGTTACGGATGAACTAAGTTTTTTATACGGAAACTTTACTAATTGGGCCAAATGATCCGAACGGACGCCACTTATTATTGACTTCTCTAAAACGTTACTGTTGGTTATTATGTTATCAATACAAGAGGAAGTAGTAGCCGTCACTCTCGTGGGCTCATTAAATAGATGAGACATATTAAATGATTTAAATAACGTAATAAAGTTATTTCTATCTAATGAGGGTATTAGGATGTCAATATTAAAATCACCACAAATAATTACTGACTTATTACACTTTGATAATTTACTAAGTATTTGTTCCATTATGGAACAAAACAAAGTAAAATTTGACGCAGGAGGTCTATACACACATAAAATAATGGAGCTTTCAATCTCTGCACATGCCACCTCGCATACGCGTTCCACAGAATGACAAGTAATATCAGTACGATTCTTATATTTAATATTACTATTTAGCAAAATGAGGGTGCCGCCACCCTGAGCAGTCACTCTGTTGTACGCACTGGCAACAGTGAAGTTATTTACATTAAAAAGCATTCTGTCTGGTTTTAGCCACGTTTCTGTAAAACATAATATATCGATTCTGATTTCATCACATAATAATTCAACGTCAAGTATTTTGCCAGAGAAGCGATTAATATTCTGATGTAGTAAAGTAATGCCATGAGTATGCTTCTCTGTTGTCGGAGTTACAAGTTTAAACAACTAATCACAGTATTATTAGTACTACTAGACAATACCGTTTTGTCACTAAGGCTACATTTAGTTATATTAGCTATAACCGTGTTAATATTGTAAGCTATCAGTGTAGCAATCAAGTTTTTACATTTTTTGGGCATAAACAATGAGTCCCCAGTAAATTTTAGTCCACTAACAAATTTATTAGTGTCGAAGTAAGAAAAAACGTCACTATGACGACATGTCAAACTATATATAAAATTGTTCAAAAACAATATATACCTATTTTGTTTATCCGTATAGTTGACGGAGTATGGCAAAGCACATAGAAAAACATTCATCACCTTTAGTTTGAGGAATGTTTCAAAACTATTAATTAATTCTTTGAATTTCACGTTCAAACCATTTCCTATAAGTATCACAACAGTGGTTTGTTTGTCAAACTTAGTACTTACAATTTTATTCATTATATCAGTATAGGAAGCTCCCGGCATACAATAATTAATAACTGGCTGATCCACACGATTATTTAAAATTGGTCCAAAATTGACCCCAATGTGGTCAGAAAACACAACAGTTTTCATGATTGATGCCTCAGAGCTCCCCACAGAAATATTGACACTGACATGTGGTTCAGTGCTTGGAGCACCCGGAGCGCCCGGAGCACTCGGAGCGCCCGGAGCACCCGGAGCACCCGGAACACTCGGAGCACTCGGAGCGCCCGGAGCACTCGGAGCGTCCAGAGCACTCGAAGCACACGGAGCGCCCGGAGCACTCGGAACGCCCGGAGCACTCGGAACGCCCGGAGCACCCGGAGCGCCCGGAGCACTCGGAGCACCCGGAGCACTCGGAGCGTCCAGAGCACTCAGAGCACACGGAGCGCCCGGAGCACTCGGAACGCCCGGAGCACTCGGAACGCCCGGAGCACCCGGAACACTCGGAGCGCCCGGAGCACTCGGAGCGTCCAGAGCACTCGGAGCGCCAGGAGCACACGGAGCGCCCGGAGCACTCGGAACGCCCGGAGCACTCGGAACGCCCGGAGCACCCGGAGCACTCGGAGCACCCGGAGCACTCGGAGCGTCAAGAGCACACGGAGCGCCCGGAGCACTCGGAACGCCCGGAGCACTCGGAACGCCCGGAGCGCCCGTAGCACTCGGAGCACCCGGAGCACTCGGAGCGTCCAGAGCACTCAGAGCACACGGAGCGCCCGGAGCACTCGGAACGCCCGGAGCACTCGGAACTCCCGGAGCACCCGGAACACTCGGAGCGCCCGGAGCACTCGGAGTGTCCAGAGCACTCGGAGCGCCAGGAGCACACGGAGTGCCCGGAGCACCCGGAACGCCCGGAGCACTCGGAGCGCCCGGATCACTCGGAGCGCCCGGAGAAGAGAGATCAACACATGGTAATGGATTAGTAACATGACAATTACATATCTTTTTCAATGTTAGGGAATCAAACCGTTCTTCATGATTTTTGCACATGTCCACCAGTTTTGTGACTGCAACTATGTGCTCGCTGATTTAATCGTTGAAGTCGCTACGACAGTTGAAGTTTTGTTACGAGACTCGAGCCACAGTATGCTGGGTTGCACAAGCTGCACGGCGTATTTTCAAGCGTCTATGAACCTAGGCGTCCGTGGACAGTAGGCCTTAGCCAATCAGAGCGCATTGGCGGTGGTGGAGCATTAGTGAAATAGATTTTAACCAAAATTAACGTCATTGCGTTTTTTGTTCAATGGTCATGGACGTGGGTCTTGTTAAGAATTACTGAGAACTGAGAAGAATTAAATTATAAAATTTGTTAACACCCCATATTTGTTGGAATATGTTATGATAAGATTGTAGTTAAGCATAATTGTTGGTATTGTTAAGGTGGTGGAAGGTCAGAATGTGGTGCACATGGTGGAGCACACACCTACTGATGTGGACGACCGGCCCACGCGCCACGTGTATGTCGCCGACTGCGGACTGGTACCGACGCCGCAGCCTTATTATATTTCAGATGATCCTTATGAGTAAGTTTATGATTGTAATTAATTATTTATTACCTGACTGCGCGACAGCGAAGACGGTTATTTTTTTCACGCGTATTTATGAGAGTTTTCTTTACGTTAGCCATTGCATCACCGACTGACGAGTGTGTTAAACATGAGTCAGCTGTACAACACAATATCAGGCAATTGAAAAGTTATTTAAAGCTTTCGAACCGGTAGTTTCAGTTCTATATTTATTTATTACTAGCTTTCGCTCTTCTATTCCACCCACTTAGGGGTGGAATTACCAAGACTATTTTCTTAGTGGATGCCTACGTTATAAATGCAAGTTTCTAACTCTCGGCTAAGTTTCAGTGGTTTGGACTTTTGGATTCTGTCTATAGATCGGTCCGTCAAGTGTTTTTAACTGACTTCAAAAAAAGGAGGAGGTTCTCAATTCGAATGTTTTTTTTTAATGTTTGTTACCTCATAACTCCGTCATTTATTAACCGATTTGGAAAATTCTTTTTTATTTGAAAGGGTACACTTCCCGTTTGGTCCCATTGTCATCAGATCAGGATTTGATTACTTCTTAGTGTACTTTGAAGTCGGTTTAAGTTTTTTGTAAAACAGTCCAATTATTATATTATATACTAGCTGTCCCCCTCGGTTTCTCCCGAGTTCCTTGGTATAAAAAGCCTATAGCACTCTGGGATAGTGTAGCTTCCTATTAGTGAAAGAATTTTCAGAATCGGATCCGTAGTTCAGGAGATTACCTCCTACATCCAAACTTCACCTCTTCATATTATAATATATTATTAGTGTAGATCAGATATAGATTGTTATGCCTCGACCTTGCTTGTACGTTGTATAGATGCAGGCTGTATAGTTCATTGTAGTTAGATAAATGTGACACAAAATACAATCTTTTTTTATAGGACGAAGCCTTCGTGGTGTACTCTTTCTAAACTGACTTATTATATTATTACAAGCTGTCCCCCGCGGTTTCACCCGCGTTCCTGGGTTAAATATTAGCCTATAATATTCGGGGATAATGTATAGCTTCCTATCAGTGAAATAGTTTTTCGATACCGACTGGCAGTTCCAAAGATTTGCGCTTTTTATATTCAAACTAGCTGACCCGCGCGGTTTCACCCGCGTTCCCGGGATAAAAAGTAGCCTATGTCCTTCTCCATACCATAGGCTATATGCATGCCAAATTTCATCGCGATCGGTTCAGCGGTTTAAGCGGGAAAGCGTAACAGACAGACAGACAGAGTTACTTTCGCATTTATAATATTAGTTAGGATTAGTTAGGATAGATACATATGTGTAGCAGTTATTAGTATAGTATAGATGTAAACATTATCAAGTATATTTTTTCCATTGCAGTCTGTGGTCATGGATCAAAGCATCAGCCGTACCACTCTCAATGTCGTTCTCTATTCTTGCGTTCTTTCACTGGATGATGAAGAAAATGGAAATATAATATTTTATTAAAATATTTGGTTATTAGAATCTCTGACGAGAAGTTTTAATAAATAATTTCATTCAAATAAAAATAATTGTATTTGTTTCATTTGACAATATTTCAGCAACTATACATCTTTATCCGACTACCGTACTTCCTGCTAATATTATAAGCGCGAAAATTGACTGTGTGAGCTTTTTTTGACTGAGTAGTTCTCAGGCAGACGCTCAGGTCGGTCAGGGTGACAGCTCAGAAAACTTTTTTGAAATTTTAAATATTCAATAAACTCCTTATCGTATCTAATAACTACTTTTATTTGTGACCGATTTCTATCCTTTTGCAGAGTAAGTAATAGAAGAAACAACTTTTTCATATTTTGATGTTTATTAATATTAATCCTTACATTATATTATTTATTACACACTAAGGATTTTTGAAATCCGCTTTTATTATTTTGTATTTGATTGAATATTTCAATCATAATTCATAATCATAACAACTAAAAATAAGTGATGACTCAGTCATAAATAAATAATTCACTGCATTAAATACTTAATGATTTTATTGAAATAAGTTAGTCTTAGTCGTTTAGTTAGGTATTAAGTATATTGTTTTATTGCCAACAGTTTCAACCGTAACGCATGTTTTAGTTTTTATCGTACATAATAATAATATGTATAAAACACGGCAATAAACACGAGTAAATATTTATCGACATAATACAGGATGTTTTTTTGGTTAGCGACAAGCGACCTAGGAGCGGTAATACAAAAAATACATTGTCCAAAAATGGAATTAATTCCATTAAATACTGTAAATGCGTTGAGAAATACCTTATTCAATTTGAAATAAAATTACCGCAAAGTATGGTCACTAGCCACGTGCACTGACTAGATTACATCTATATTTTAGCTTATTACATGATTTTCAAAATAATATTATTTTTATTATTATAAATAGATAAAGTATTTTCTTTAGCACCAGTATCAGTTGTATTATTGACCCTGAGTTGCTCGTCGCTGACCAAAACAACAACCTGTATAATATTTGTACAGGTTTAACGGCTCGTTTCACTGTAGTGTCATGTGTGGTTACC